>JAVJIF010006391.1:0-213835 GCA_038442645.1 Agave tequilana | reverse complement strand
CAAAGTGTAGGTTCACTGTAGCAATTAGTCCCTTGACTCCTCGTCCTGCACAAAAATAAAGAAAACTCTTTAGTAAGAATAAGAAAAAATCGTTACCCTCCCCGGCAACGGTGCCAAATTTGATCGCTAAAAAGTATGCACAAGAATAAGTAAAATAGTGATAGTCGATGTTGTAGCTTTAGTGAATCTACCGTGATAGCACAGTGCTAGACGGGTCGTATCCACAAGGAGGAAGAGTAATGAAACTTGAATGTGGCTTCTTTGTTCGTAATAAAGATGTTTCTTGTCTCAAATATTGAATGAAAAGAAAACAAATATTGTTTCAAAAATTGCTTGGATTGTTTGATGGTTGTAAAAGTGATTTTTTTCTCAAAGATAAAAATGCATGGCTAACTTTCTACAAAGTGCTCCCACTAATCTCTAGTTTTTTAAAGATATAGCCTCATAATGGATCATCGGCAAATATAAAACATGTGCATAAGAACTATTCACGTTGGAGATTGAATGAAAGTTATTCCCCTCACTTTGCTTTACGCTGCAAAACTTGAATATTCCCCTATCAAGATTCAATCGAAGGAGAGAATAGGGTAAGAAACAAGTGCATATGGTATCGGCAAAGATGAATAGGGATTTCTCTAGTTTTTAAGAACAAGCAATGCTACACAATCGATAAATCACCTAAAACTATTAAGCATGAAATATGAGAGTGAGCATACTTATTAGTAAGTTAGAGTTAAAACTCTCGTCTTAAGATACCATAGCTCTTATTTGCACAAGGCTTGTTTGACACTATTGACTCATTTGGGTTATCAACCAAGTTGTTAGAGATTAGTGGGTTAATAGTTAGTTAGCCATGCAATGGAAGAGTTAGTTAGACATGAGTAATAAAAGCAAAAGAGAAGAAGTAAATGAGTAGAAGTTTTACACTAGTACAAGATAATAAAAGTAAGTAAAAAACATAAGTAATGAAGAGAATAAGGAGAAGTATTACTTTTATAAGATTGTCACCTTCAAATACAACTTGTACACACTCTCTATCTCTTTCCAAACTCTAGACTGACCTAGAAGAAGAAGAAAACACAAGCAAGAAAACTAAAACCTAGCTAACTCTATTCTAAAAACTCTCTCTCTGCTATATCCTTGTTTCAGCTTTAACCCTGGGGTATTTATAGCCCTAGGGACCTTTCAGGAGACAAAATAGGGCCACACGTCAAATTTTGACACGTGGCTCCCTAGGACTGCCGCGGAAACGCATCAAAAGCCGCGTTTCCCCGGCAGTGCTGGGCATCGCACGCGCAGCGTCGCCTGGCACGGACTCTGGCAAGTCCCCGTCTGTTGCCCCTGCTGGTTTCTGGTTTTCTGTTCCTTGTGGCAGGAGATATGGCCTATAAGTCAATGGCTATTTTTTGGTTCCAAAAATCTAATTCTAGATGAGTGTTTTGATCTTCTTCTTCATTTCACACCATGGACCTAGGAACACACAAGAAAACCATTATTAGCAACATTTTATATAAAATAAATGTGATGATGTGGTATGAAATATGCATATTTAGAGACTAATCACATCTTTGACATCAAACACGACGTCGCGTTACTCCCTCAAAATTTGATTCTCGTGTTCAGTCACAAGTGCCTTCTGAAAGTGACCTTCGTGTTTTGCTTTCAAAACGTGACCTGCGCATTTCCCTCACTAAACGCGACACTTGTGTTCAGCCACAGATGGCTAAAATCGATTCTGAACTGGGAAGCCCTTACCCTCATGGGTTCGAGGTTATTTCTTTAGAAACTCTTTCTACCGACTTAAGGGACAACTTGTAACCCCCGATCTCGAGGGTACGGGGACGCTACGGCGACTACATTTGCAGGATGGAAATACCCTCACATACGTATGCTAAGCCTCAGTATAGGGAATAAACACAATATACGTAATAGTTTCAGCATTAAATAAGTACAAGAATACTTGCAGAAATGGGGTCAGTGATCATGATAGATATAAATATAGATAAATAAGAAAATAAAGACTAAATAATAGAGATACCTATGATTCGTATTGATGACGAGTCTCCTATGTGTGTCCAGTGAAATATCTGATACTACGATATCTCGAATCTCCAACCTAGGCAAGCAAACTCAGGGTCATCAGAAAGTGACCTAGTGAGTGGTAAAATGAAGGAAGCAGAAAATATATAATATAGTAATACAATCATAATAATAATAAATAATATATGTTTATATACCAGTGATACAGTATATTGATAATAACAATAGGGAGAAATATACAAGTGCCATAGTTAACATCATCAATACCTCATAGGTTATAACAGTGTCATTACCACAATAATATTCAATTTTATGTCATTACTATCAGTTATATGTCCGAGCTGTGCTACCAAAAATAATAGATAAATCACTAAAGGGGATTATTTTATTACAGTCAATAGGATTATACCATTTATATATTATTGTCAATATGAGTAATATAATACAGTAATAAGCGTTCCTAATTATATCAGTGTAGATTGTTCTTCTATAGGTTTGAAAAAAGGGGTATATGAAGATGGTTGTTGGAAAGGTGATTTTGACCTATCAAATGAATTGTAACTAAATGAATTTAGATAGGCCATGGGGAATATATAGTGTGAAAATTTTATTTATATATATATATATATATATATATATATATAAATTTCACATAAACAAAGAAGAATTTAGTTAGAAAACAATGTATACCGTTCCCTCCCCGGCAACGACGCCAAAATTTGTTTACACAAAATAGAGTACAGAGAATATGAAAAGTGTATGTGATTGGTTTTAACTCTGAATCTTTGCAAATAAACTGCTGTAGCAAGAGCTAAACGGGTCAAACCTCAGGGAGAGATGTGATAGAAGCTTTTCGGTAATATTGTCTTCTTATTATCTTTTATGTTTAAAGAACTTAGAAAAAAAAAGATGAATTGTATGTGGATAAAGAATTAAACTAAAAGAAAAGTTCACAGGTTACTAATAATCAACAATCATACATGCTAATGCTAGATAGATAATTACATCACTTCAAATCCTAAACATGATATTCTACCACAAAATCAAGTAAGATACGTAGGATAGAAACTAGGTAATGATTTGAAATAACATCATCCAAGTTTTAACGTTACAATATCAAGGTTGTCAATCAACTATAAAGTAAGAAAAAATCATTAGAAAGTATTTATCAAAACTTAACCCTATTTAAAATAACAATCAAAGTTTAACATTAAAATATCAAGAGTTTCATCAAGCATAGATTAAGAAAAACAGTTAAGAAGTATTAGCAAATATTTGACCTAGTTGCTTATCCTAATGAGCTTCAAGACTAAAAATTAGAGTAGGCATGAATATGATCTAATCTGCTTATCTACTAGACATAGATGTGATGGTGGTGATATCTTAGCAAGCCATGAGAAAAAATCTAGCTACTCATGGTAAACATGGCAAGCAAAAGAAAGTAAGAAATAAAGAAAGCAAGAAAAAATAAAATAAAGTAAATAATAAAAGAGATATGAAAAGAATGAAAACACCTTGTACTGATCTGTCACATCGAATTACAATGGCTTTTCCTTCTCATAAATCTTGAATTAGAAGTAGAAGTAGAATGTAAGAATTACAAAAGAAATTTGAAAGAGAAAATAAAGAAAACTCCCAAGTTATGATCTCTGATCTAAAGATATTTGATAATAAGAGATTTCAGCTCTTTAAATAGGCCTCAAATCTAATCACAATAGGATACAAATTAGAAGGTTTCCTAATTCAATAGGGAATTCAGTCCTGCAGCAAGTCGGCGTGTTGTTTGCTGAATATGACTCATCATACAGCTGAATTAAATAGAGTGATAAACATAACAATTGTAGTCCTTCAAGTCTTATTTCTGTAGCATCTTGAATCATCGGATTTGAATATATGTAGCAAATGTTATGATCTGAATATCCGAGTCTGAATTGATTTTGAACTCCATTTAATTTGAATTATCCTCGTTATTCCTTGTAGAATTAGCATTGTCCCATTCATCTTCTAGAACTTTATCTTCTAAATTTGAACTTGAATAGGAGATGAAGATTAGTCCTTCCTCCTTTGGGTTCAATTTAATTTAAAATCCAACTTTAGATAGGATTAAGGATAAAATGAAGCTTCTTGTACCTTTATCCTCTTATTTAAATAACTACAAACCATAATCAAAAAGGGGATAAATATAATTAATTAATAAAGGAATAATCAAGGATATATGTGTAAAAGTGATGATAAAAATGCAATTTTAGAGTATAATCACTACTAGAATCTTACTAATAACGACTCCTAATTTTTGGCTTTCCTGCAAGGCAATTGCAGCCACAGTTGAACAGAACATACAACCTATCAGTGTATTAAGAACATTAAAACATGGTGCTATGAAATTCAGTGAATGGTTTTCAGGAGGAAGCAAACAAATGAAAATTATACTGAAGATCCCCAGTGCCAATCTAAAAATATATTTCAACAAAGTTAAATATTAACACAATTAAATTTTATCTTGAAGACAAAAAATTAAGATTGGATAATAGTGAGTACCTGAAGATTCAGATTGTCGGATCAAGTCTCTTGATCAGAGAGTTCACTCAGCATCCTCTTCCTCCCATTCCCGCAAGTGCAGCAAGCAGCAGTGGATGTGCTCGCCATTGAAGGTTTGAGAGGTGATTTATGCTTGCCCCTTGCCTCATCTTCAAATAATCAAAGCAGTCAACGATTCCTTGGGGAATCTTCTCTATAGCCTCGTAGCCGGAGAAAGTGATTCTATATTTTGTCGACAATCCAAGCGAGAATGACACTGCTTTGGGCAGTGAAAAGAAGTGTGATCAAAGTGGTATGGAGCGCGAGAAATTTCATTGCAGGCTTACTTTTGGGAGCTGGTCGAGGGCACAATGGACAAAATTCACAGATCAGATAAGGAATTCTGGTCGATTTATAGGTGGATGGGGCTGCTCTTGGTGGTGGAGGCGGCGGCGTCTAGGGCTAGGCCTGAAGAATTCTCGTGGAGGGGGGGGGAGAGAGAGAGAGAGAGAGAGAGAGAGCAAGATCTGGAGAGTTCTCGTTGAAGAGACAGAGAGAGATCGATCTGCTTACAGCGTGAAGAGATGCAAAAAGTTTGCAGGTTGGCAAACTCAATACTCCACCGCCTTTACAGCCCACATGCAGCAATTAAAATCTCAGTGGAGGTGGGGCCCACAACATCGTAAATAGGTTGCAAACATAGCTCCAATTACAATAGTGAGCCAAACAGGTAGGATTGCACTAGGCTGCATTTGGGTTACGACTTGTAGCCTAATTACACATACCAAACATTCTCCTTGCTTAGCTCCGCTTGGATGTTCGCTTGCTTACTTGCCCGCTTGCTTGCTTAATAATTTAACTATTATTCTTTTCTTGATGGTCGTGAAGAGTTTGAAACCTTTACTTATACTGTTTTTTAACTGTATAGTTTTCTTGTATTCGTACCAATCCCTTGCATCGGTACTATTTTCTATATTTGTACCGATCCCTCGTATCGGTACCGTTTTCCTATATTTGTATTGATCTATTGTATCGGTATCATTTTTCTGTATCCGTATCGATTTCCTGTATCGGTATTGTTTTCCTATATTGTGCTATACAATAGTGATACCTGTTGTGCTTATCACCTGCCGTGCTTACCACTTGACTTGTGATTATCATATTACGGGAATCCAGTAACTATTATCCTGTATTATATACAGTGACCTGTATTTCTAGTACTTATGTACTCCTGTTATGTCTGCAACTTGTCATATTCCTGTTATTCCCGTAAATTGATAATACATAATAAACTATAAAAAAGAACAACTTACATCAGGTAAGGGAAACTGATGGACTTCAAGTGGTGAATATGTTTACAGTGGTATTTGTAATCACCTAGAGGGGGGTGAATAGGTGACTAGCTAATCTAATGGTCAATTAATGCGGAATTAAAACTATTTATGCAAACTAAAACTTCTTAAACTAAACACCAAGTATAACACGAGAGTGTAGCCGGATTCCGTGAAGGGCTCTGGACTAACTTCTCAAGATTCCTCTAAATAAGAGTTGAGGTGTCGCGTTGGCTCTCTTGGTTGAATACAAGTGTTAGCAAATAATCCCCAAGCATATAACAATTAAGCACACAATATATCAAGCATATAAAGATAAAGACAATATGAGCATGCAAGATATAAAGACAAGTAAGAGAGAGAGAGCAATCGCAAACACGGAAGAATTATTTCGAGGTTCGAGCACACTTGCTCTACATCCCCGCCTTCAACACTATGAAGGATTTCCACTATAATCGATCCCACCAGATCACTTGGTGCCGCAACACCTACAAGGAGTTCACACTTGAACTCTTAGACTCTCTAGTCCCTTCACTCGTTCCCGCAAGAACAAACACACCGCAAGCCTACTAGCTCGTTGAGGCCGCACCTCTACAACGAGCTCTCACTAGAACTCGAAACATCGCAAACACACAAGTCCGCCTCTTCAAAGCAAAGATGAAAACTTTGGTGATCTAAACACTTAATCACCTTAAATCCTCTCACAACAAAGATCCCTATAGGATAGGTATAGCAATGAATAGCTCAAGTATGTGTGTGAGAAAACTAGGATTGATTTGGTGGAGGAAAACTCAAGAAATCACTTTTAAAATACTCTTGATAAACTTCCTTTTGAATTGAAAATATTTGCTCTCAAACTAATGGAGAAAACCTCTTAATAGAGTAGGAAAAACTAGCTTAAAACTCTTCAAAAATTTTATCTAAAACAGCCCAAGAAAGTCCCCTTTTATAGGCCTCTCAAAAACTAGCCGTTTACAGCCCAGTCAGCAGTTCTGACTGCTGTCGGTCGATCCGGCTGGTCGACCACCAACGGTCAAAAATCTGACCGTGGGGCCTCGGTCGACCGGCCCGGTCGACCGTGGCCTGGAACAGAGAGCAGAGCTCTCTGCCGGTCTACGGGGCTTTTCCAGAGAGCAGAAGCTCTCTGGCGGTCGACCGGGTCGGTCGACCGGCCCTCCAGCCAAACTGGCGTGCACGTTCTGTGCACGTCGGTCGACCGACTCCTAGCTCGGTTGACGAGGGGGGAGAGAGAGAGCAAGATCTGGAGAGTTCTCGTTGAAGAGACAGAGAGAGAGAGATCTGCTTACAGAGTGGAGAGATGCAAAAAGTTTGCAGGTGGCAAACTCAATACTCCACCGCCTTTACAGCCCACCTGCAGCAATTAAAATCTCAGTGGAGGTGGGGCCCACAACATCATAAATAGGTTGCAAACATAGCTCCAATTACAATAGTGAGCCAAACAGGTGGGATTGCACTAGGCTGCATTTGGGTTACGACTTGTAGCCTAATTACACATACCAAACATTCTCCTTGCTTAGCTCCGCTTGATGTTCGCTTGCTTACTTGCCCGCTTGCTTGTTTGATAATTTAACTATTATTCTTTTCTTGATGGTCGTGAAGAGTTTGAAACCTTTACTTATATTGTTTTTAACTGTATAGTTTCTTGTATTCGTACCAATCCCTTGCATCGGTACTATTTTTCTATATTTGTACCGATCCCTCGTATCGGTACCGTTTTCCTATATTTGTATTGATCCATTATATCGGTATCATTTTTGGTATCCGTATCGATTTTCCTGTATCGGTATTGTTTTCCTATATTGTGCTATACAATAGTGATACCTATTGTGCTTATTCACCTGCCAGCTTACCACTTGACTTGTGATTATCATATTACGGAATCCAGTAACTATTATCTTGTATTATATACAGTGACCTGTATTTCTAGTACTTATGTACTCCTGTTATGTCTGCAACTTGTCATGTTCCTGTTATTCCCGTAAATTGATAATTACATAAAAAAACTATAAAAAAGAACAACTTACATCAGGTAAGGGGAAACTGATGGACTTCAAGTGGTGTGAATATGTTTACAGTGGCATTTGTAATCACCTAGAGGGGGTGAATAGGTGACTAGCTAACCTAATGGTCAATTAATGCGGAATTAAACTATTTATGTAAACTAAAACTTCTTAAACTAAACACAAGTATAACACGAGAGTGTAGCCGGATTCCCCGTGAAGGGCTCTGGTACTAACTTCTCAAATTCCTCTAAATAAGAGTTGAGGTGTCGCGTTGGCTCTCTTGGTTGAATACAAGTGTTAGCAAATAATCCCCAAGCATATAACAATTAGCACACAATATATCAAGCATATAAAGATAAAGACAATATGAGCATGCAAGATATAAAGACAAGTAAGAGAGAGAGCAATCGCAAACACGGGAGAATTGTTTCGAGGTTCGAGCACACTTGCTCTACGTCCCCGCCTTCAACACTATGAAGGATTTTCCACTATAATCGATCCCACCGGATCACTTGGTGCGTGCTGCAACACCTACAAGGAGTTCACACTTGAACTCTTAGACTCTCTAGCCCTTCACTCGTTCCCGCAAGAACAAACACACTGCAAGCCCACTAGCTCGCCGAGGCCGCACCTCTACAACGAGCTCTCACTAGAACTCGAAACATCGCGAACACACAGTCCGCCTCCTCAAAGCAAAGATGAAAACTTTGGTGATCTAAACACTTGATCACACTTAAATCCTCTCACAACAAAGATCCCTATAGGATAGGTATAGCAATGAATAGCTCAAGTATGTTGGTGAGAAAACTAGGATTGATTTGGTGGAGGAAAACTCAAGAAATCACTTTTAAAACACTCTTGATAAACTTCCTTTTGAATTGGAAATATTTGCTCTCAAACTAATGAAGAAAACCTCTAATAGAGTAGGAAAAACTAGATTTAAAACTCTTCAAAAATCTTATATAAAAACAGCCCAAGAAAGTCCCCTTTTATAGGCCTTTCAAAAACTAGCCATTACAGCCCAGTCAGCAGTTCTGACTGCTGTCGGTCGACCGGCCTGGTCGACCACCAACGGTCAGAATCTGACCGTTGGGGCCTCGGTCGACCGGCCCGGTCGACCGTGGCCTGGAACAGAGAGCAAAGCTCTCTGCCGGTCGACCGGGGCTTTCCAGAGAGCGGAAGCTCTCTGGCGGTCGACCGGGTCGGTCGACCGGCCCTCCAGCCAAACTGGCGTGCACGTTCTGTGCACGTCGGTCGACCGACTCCTAGCTCGGCGACCGGCCCGGTCGACCGGCAGAAGCCAGACAGAACTTTATAGGGATTAAAAAACTTGGTATTTTTCCTTTAATAAAATCCCATAAAATCTCTAAAAATCTACAAAAATAGTTTCAGTATTATACTTTGATATACAAACATGTTTGAGTAAAATCAAGACATGTTACAAATAATTTGAACTATTTTTATAACTTAGAAATTTTGGCTTAAAACAAAAATCGTATTTTCTAAAACTTCTCCAAATACAAAAATAAGATATTTTAAACACTTTTAAAGCATAGTGTGTATGTATATGATCCACTACACATACATGATGAAATATCTATGTTTTTGACAATAAGCACTAAAATATGTTTTGGTTAAAACACATGTATATATTAAACTCCAAAAACCAAAACGGTATTTTTCCAAAATGAAAACTCTTTTGTATTTTCCCAAAAAAAACTCTTTTATGAAAACACATCTAAATCTTGTGTGTGAGTGTATATGGTATACTTGAGCAATCCACCAACTATTCTATCCTTTACATTTTATCTAAAATAAAATCTTAATAAAATAAACCCAGACACAAGTCTTCTATTGAAGTCTTCACTTGAAGTCTTCTCCTCCTTCTTGACTTGGTCCAAACATTGATCCAAAGATCTAGACTCCTCTTGAGTACTTGATGTGGTCTTGATGCATAGGCTCTTGAATCAAACCGTGTTAGCTCCAAAACTTGACTTTAAATCCTTTGTTGAAGCTAACACCAACTAAAATCTTGATCACAAATCTGATATTAATTAAACATAAGATCATTAGTACTATAACTATATGAGTTAATCATCATCAAACTAGAGTGATGGGCCTTTGGGCCAACAGTATTAGTTATGTTGTGCAACTAAAACTTATGGTTCTACCTGAGGGCATCCAGGTGTTTCGAGGGGAGCGCTGGCTCCCTACCTCCTGTTATATTCCTGAATGGACACAATATAAGACCCACCTTCTGTACACCTTGCGGCAGGTTCCCTACTCCAGCAACGAAACATCATGTGTCGTGGTCCGGGTATGCACGGACCAACTGTAAACATAACCCATTGGTTTCATCATCAGTTTCTAATAACAACCTCAGCTTACTCATATATAGATGCATGTGTGTTGGGACGCTAGGGTACATACCTAGATATATGGATAGGAAGAGTAATAATAATAAGATGCTAATCAATAATTCGTGTGTTGGGACGCTAGGGTACATACGCACGGGACCAACAGTCGACCGATCCGGTCGACCAATGTGCACAGACGTGCACAAGCCAAATGGCTGGAAGGCCGATCGACCGGGTCGGTCGACCGCCGAGAGTTCTGCTATTTGGAAATGGCCCCGGTTGACCGACAGAGAGCTGCTGCTCTCTGTATCCAGTCCCAGTTGACCGGGCGGTCGACCGTGGCTCAACGGTCTTAAAAATGACCGTTGGCCGGTCGACCGGGTGGTCGACCGGAAGGTTATTTCTGACATTTCCAGACTGCCAACGGGTAGAATTTTTGGAGGGTATAAATACCCATCCTCTTGAGCTATTTTAGCTAAGATTTTAGAAGAGAAAATTTTCCATCTTTACAAGTGTTTTACAGCAAGGTTTTTAAAGAGTTTTGGGCTTAAAGATTTCATCTTTATTTGTTTTAAAAAGGGTTGGAAAATTTAAAGAAAAAAGAGAAGTCTTTGGGAATTGTTTTGTTCGTCATTTCTATTTAATCCTAAAAGTTTTCCCAAGTATTTCTTTGTATTTTTGATCTCCAAACTCTTTATTTTCTCACACTTGAGCTATCATATCTATCCTATCTATTAGAATCTTATTTTGTGAGGAAAATTGGTTTGTGGTTGTGGAGACCACCAAGTGTTGTAACCTTCCTTACTTTGTTATATCCCTCTAGTGAGAGGTGATTGTGGAGGTTGTGTTGGTATCCCTCTAAGTGTAGAGGTGATTGTGAAGGTTGTGTTGGTATCCCTCTAAGTGTAGAGGTGATTGTGGTTGTTGTGTTGGCTTTGAGCCTTATTCCTCTATTGTGAGGTTGATCTTGTTTTGGCTAAGTGCCTATCCCTCTAAGTGTAGAGGTGATTGTTGTTGTGCCTTACCTCTAGTGTAGAGGTTGTATTTGATTGAGAGAGGAGTTGTGTACTCTAAGTTTGTATTACCCAAATCCTCAGTGGAGGTTCCCTGTGTGGGAAGTCCTGTGTGGACGATATAGTGGAAATCCTTTTATGTGAAGGCGGGGACGTAAAGTAGTGGCTCGAACCTCGAAACATATCTCGGTGTTTGTGATTGATCCACTATCTCTAAACTCTCTTTCTTATTGTGCATTGCATCATATTGTTCATATTATTTATATGCTTGGTTTTGATTGTGTGCCATACTTGTGTTGAACCAAGAGAGCTTTACATAGCACATCAACTCTTATTTAGAGAAATTTAGAGGAGATAGTCCAGAGTCCTTCACCGGGAATTCGGTTACACTCTTTGGTTACACTAAGTGTGTCGCAATTTATTTTTAATTTCACATCATTTGTCATTAGATTAGCTTTACACCTATTCACCCCCCTCTAGATGTACTTTCAGTAAGTTATCCTTTTTATAGTTTATTATGTAATTATCAATTTACGAAAATAACAATATCAGGTCAGATCTAGGGATTCAAGGGTACAAGTTATTGTATATAATACAGGATAACAATTATAAGATTTCCGTAATATGATAATCACAAGTCATTTGTTAAGCAGGGCAGGTGACAAGTAATAACATGTAGGTGTCAAGTGACAATAAGCAGGTGTCAGGTGATAGCATGCATGTGACAAGTAATAGCATGTCAAGTAACCAGCACGATAGATATCAACTATCGTGTGTCATAAAATAGAAAAACGATACTGATACACGAGATCGGTACGAATATAGAAAAATAATACAGTTTTAAAACAGTATAATGGTTTCAAACTCTTCACAACCATCAAAAAAAGAATAATAGTTAATTTGTCAAGCAGGCAAGCGGGCAAGCAAGCAAGCGAACATCCAAGCAGGGCTAAGCAAGACTGGAGTGAAGCTAACGTACAACAATAGATGCCATCACGTTCGGCGTGGTTACCGCTCGTGGTACAGCTAAATGCACACGACGAAGCGAGCGTATGTACGCTATACTACCGCACGTGGCGAAGCCGCACTCGAACGAAGTTAGGGGTAAAGTGCTGACACTAGATCCGCCTACCAGGCGTAGCGTATAGAAAGTCCAGAGGACTTTAATGAACCTCAGAGAGGTTAAGCCCGAAGGCTGTAGTGTACCTACAGGATATGTTAGTACCACACATGCATACAAATGCAGTAGCAGAATGTAACATGTAGTAAATAGCTAGGCGTGAGGTCATGCGAAGCTAAGCAGTACTGAGGCAAAATCAACGAGCATCGTTGGTTGCTAAAGCACATGGTGGAGTCGTGTGCGTGTCCCGAGATGAGTGTCCAACCACTACGTTAATCGTACTTGAAATCACCTAGAGGGGGGGTGAATAGGTGATAATGCTAATCTAGTGAACTTAATGCGGAATTTAAAAACTAATTGCAATTGCACTAAATGAGTGATGCACACACAACCAAGCCAAGCATATAAGTATGAATGATCAATGTGAAATGATGCAAGGCACAAAGTAAAGAGAGAGAGAGATAGAGTAAGAGTCAAGGGATCAAGCGCAAACAACAAGATATGTTTCGAGGTTCGAGCACCCAGCTCTACATCCCTGCCTTCACACAGAAGGATTTCAACTCCACTAGCTTGTCCACAAAGGACTCCCACAAAGGGAACCTCCACCGAGGATTTGGGGAAATAACAATTACAAGGAGTACCCAACTCCTCTCCTTACAAACACAACCTCCTCCTTGAGGCAAAGCACCAAGCCAACAAACAATCACCTCACAACTTGAGGGATTAGCACAAAGCAACACAAGGATCACCTCACAACTTGAGGGATACAACCCAAAGGCACAAAGCCAAGCAAAGATTGGGTTTACAACTTGGTGGTCTAACAAACAACCACAAACAATCTCTTTTTTCACACAAGGATCCTATAGAATGAGATAGTAGATGTAGCTCAAGTGTGAAGAAAACCAAAGGAATGGAAATCAAAATCTCAAAGAAAATCTTTGGGAAAAACTAAAAACCAAGATGAAGAAGTTTAATCAAACACTTTCCCAAAAACCCTTTTCTTTGATTATCCAAACCCTAGAAAAAAACACCAAATAGATTGTTCAATTAAAAGCCCAAAAACTTCTTTTGATTGCTGTGAAAACACTAGAGAGTCAGGAAAAATTCGCACAAAAAATCTTAAAGAAAACAAGCCATTAATGGGGTATTTATAGCCCCCAGAAAAATATAGTCGTTGGCAGCAAAATCTGCCAAAAATGAACTACCGGTCGACCGGTCGGTCGACCGGCCAACGGTCACATTTTGACCGCTGGCAGCAACTGGTCGACCGTGCGGTCGACCGTCCCAGATACAGAGAGCAACGCTCTCTGTCCAGTCGACCGCTCGGTCGGCCGGGGGCAACCCGAGAGCAAACAGCTCTCAGTCGGTCGACCGTGCCGTTGACCGGCTCATGGGGCAGCCAGCGTGCACGTATCCGTGCACGTCGGTCAACAGCTTCGGTCGACCGGCTACATGGTACGGTCGACCGGCCTAGCCTGGCAGCTGCAGTTCTGGGCCAGAAAAACAAGATATTTATTATCCAATAAATTCCCATAAAATCTCTAGAATTACACAAAAATGGTTTTATCATTTTATATTGAAATATAAACTTGTGTTAAAAAATTTCAACACAAATTTCAAACATCTTGAAACATTTTTGTGTCTTATCATTTTTACCAAAATTCAAAAACTGTATTTTCTAAAACTTGAATTTTTGAATAGAAAATACATTTTGTCCAAAACTTATCCAAATACAAAAACATGATATTAAACAACATTTAGGCATGATGTATATGGATATAATCCTATGTACATGAAACATATATATATCCATGTTTTTGACTTTAATTCCAAAATATGTTTTGTTAAAAATACCAAAACATAAAACACATAAATAAGTAAGTCAAAACTAAGTTTGTCTAGGAGTTAAGCATGCATGTATATAGAATGAATCTACTATACATAAAACCATTTAAACTTGTTTTGATCTATCTATTCATGAAACCAAGATCGGTTAAACCAAAAACGGAAAAACCGGAAACCAATATTCAAAACATGAAACGTGTGTGTTGTGAACTTGAGCATATCATACTATTCTAGTCTTTACAATTTGGATCTAAACACAAAACTAAACTATGTACCATTGTCTTCTTGTAGAGCGCCGTCTCCAAGCCGACTTGATCCAAAATTTTGTGATCCACCGAGCTTGACTCCAATGAGTGTTATATATGATCTTGTCGCTCGGGCTCTTGAATCACCATGTGAAAGCTTCCAAACCATCTTTGTTGAAGCTAATCACCTACTAACATCTTGATTAATAATCTGAAACTAAAATCACAAGATTATTAGTACACATAACTACATGAGTTAATCATCATCAAAACTAGAGTGGAAGGCCTTTGGGCCAACAGTACCTACTTACAACTCTGCACAAGTGATTCTTGTGAATAAGCGTTGAGCGCTAAACTCACCATCCAGGCAGGAGCAGATCTAGATAAACCTCGAAATGGCTGAGCCCGGAGATTAAGTTGAGCGGGGACATAGCTAAACCTTGCCTGACGAGGCTATGCAATTAAGCTTGGCTTGTAGCCACACAGTGTAGCTAGTAAAATCCAGGGGGTTTAAGTCCGAAGAATGAGCAAAACGGGAGCGTAGTAAGTCGTGCCTTACGAGGTGCCAAATAGGCTAATTACACAGTCAACACAGCTTAACTAGGCTCCCGATGAAGTTGAAAAACCCAGGGGATTTATGTCCGGGGGCTAACGACCATGAAGGGTCGACCATGCATGGAAATAAAGCAGTAATAGGATACATCACAGGCAGTGTATATGGACATGCATAAAACTGCACTACTACAGACATTTGTCACACTAATGCAATTACACATGTCCACAATATACATGTACACACCCACATCGATACAATACACAAAACCAGCACAAATCTACATGTCCAGGATACAGTTACAATTCCACCAATACAGATACATATTACAAATAATACAAATCACCCATCGAAACGGGGAAACCCAGAAAGGCGAGAACACTCGCCTAAAAATCTACGAAAAATCCTGCGAAATCCCTGAGTCCAGAACACGTATGCAAACCACCATTATATAATAATATATATAAAGAGAGAATAAGAGAGAGGAGAGAGAACAAAGAGAGAGAGAGAGAGAGAGTTAAGAGAGAGAGGAGGAGAAGGAAGGCCCACGGCCATGTGGCAGCCAGCCAGGTCAGTGATATAAGTAAGTCAGAAAATTCAGATCTGATACCAAGCAGTGATATAAATAACCATAAAACACAAATAGTTATGAGAAAATTGAAAGAATATAATCAAAAAATCAAAATACGTATCTAAGTACGTATTCTGGGAACGAGGTGTTACACTCAGCCTCCGGGCTTCGCCACTCCACTGGTAGTCTAGTTATTACCATGTTTATTCTGTGCTTGTGTGTGCTAATGTTATTTTATGCAGGTACCTACTTGGCCCTCTAGCCCTGTTAGACTTTTGGTCTCTCTTATGCCCACTTCCTCTGAAGAGGGAGTACGTTCAGACCTTCAGGTCTTTCAGCCCCGCCTGGTAGGCGAGTCTAGCGTTCAACGCTTTACCGTGAACTCCGTCCGAGTATAGTTACACTGTGAGTGATAGTTGTACGTTATTGTGACTTCGCCGCAAGTAGTAACTATGCCGAGCGTGATAGCGTTTAGCGTTGTGCGCTAGCTTCGCTTCAGCTTGCTTAGCTCCGCTTGATTGTTCGCTTGTCTGCTCGCTATTTTTATTTCTATCTTATTCAGCCTCCGGGCTTCACCATTTTATTGATAACTTAGTTGTTACCTGTTACATGCATGTTTGATACTAACACCTCTGCGGGTACTGTAAGTTCACCTAGAGGGGGGTGAATAGGTGATGGCTAATCTAATGGTCACTTAATGCCTAATGATGCAAATAATTCGGAAGCTAAAAACAATTATGACCAAATAAAACTTTTACACTAAACACCACGTATAACCAAAGAGTGTTGCCGAATTCCCCGTGAAGGGCTCTGGACAAACTCCTCTAGATTCCCCTTGAATGGGTTGAGGTGCCGCTTTGGCTCTCTTGGTTGAATACAAGTGTTAGTCAACAATCCCAAGCAAGTATATCAATATGAGCACAAGGAATATATCATGCATATAAAAGTAATGACAAGATAAGTAATGCAAGATATAAACAAGGAGATAGTGAGAAAGAGAGAAATGGCAATCGCAAACACAAGGGTATGTTTCGAGGTTCGAGCACACTTGCTCTACATCCCCGCCTTCGACACACGAAGGATTTCCACTATGCAAGATCCCAATGGATCTCTCCTCGGTGCCGCAACACCTACAAGTCCTTGGACTCTCTAGTCCCGTACACACCGCAAGCCCACCGGCTCGCCGAGGCCGCACCTCAAACACGGAGTTCGCACCCGAACCTGAAACACCAAGTCCACACTAGGACCCGAAACAATTACGAGCACACTTGCCCGTCTCCTCAACGAACAAAGAAAAGATCTTTGGTGATCACAACACTTTGATCACCTAAAGCACTCTCACTACAACACACCTATAGGATGAATAATCAATGGATGGCTCAAGTGTGGTGTGAGAAAAACAAGGATGTGAAAGGTGGAGGAAAACTCAAAGACTTTCTTTTAACACTCTTGATAAATCTCTCCTTTTGATTGGAAATATTTGCTCTAAATCAAGTGGAGGAAGACCTCTAAATAGTTCAGGAATAACTGGTGAAAACCCACTTGAAAATCTTGGCTCAAAACAATGACAAGACCCCCAATTTATAGGCTGCCAGAAAACTAGCCGTTGGGGTCTGTCAGAGCTGCCGGTCGACCGGTGCGGTCGACCGCCAACGGTCGGATTTCTGACCGTTGGAGCCACGATCGACCGCCCGGGTCGACCGACCCACTGGAACCGAGAGTCCAACTCTCTGTCGGTCGACCGGTGCGGTCGGCCGAACTTTCCAGAGAGCACTGCTCTCTGGAGCGGTCGACCGGCACGGTCGGCCGTCCTCCAGTACACATAGGCGTGCACGTTTGTGCACGTCGGTCGACCGGTCCGGTCGGCCGACTCCAGGATTAGTAGACTATAAAGGTAGGCAAGTCGACTAGCTGAAGCCTGAAAAACAGTTTTCTGGGATTTAAAACATGGTCTTTTTGGCTCAAATAAAATCCCATAAAATACTTAAAAATCTACAAAAATAGTTTAACCAATATACTTTGATATACAAACATGCTTGCACAAAATCAAGGCATGTTATAAAAGATTGGACTATTTTTGTAACTTGAAAATATTTGGCTCAAGATAAAAACTGTATTTTTCTAAAACAATATTTTTCCAAAACCTTGTTTTTCCAAATCTTCATCAAATACAAAAACAAGATATACTTTTAAAGCATAGTGTGTATGGATATGATCCACTACACAATCAAGATGAAATATCTATGTTTTTGACATTAAGCTCTAAACTTGATTTTGGATAAAAGATATGTATATAAGAAAATACCAAAATCCAAATAAGTATTTTTCCAAAAAGAAAAATCTTTTCTAAACCAAAAAATCTTTTATGAAAACAATTCTAAATCAAGAGTGTGTGTGCATGGTATACTTGAGCAATCCACCAACTACTCTATCCTTTACATTTTAACTAAAAACAAACTAAAATCTTATACCTAGACACAAGTCTTCATCTTCTTGAAGTCTTCACTTGAAGGCTTCTCATCTTCTTGACTTGGTTCAAGCTTGATCCAAAAACTCCTTGGATCACACCGTGCTAGTTCCAAATCTTGATATTTTATCCTTTGTTGAGCTATGCACCTACTAAGATCTTGATAATGAATCTGTCACTAATTAAACACAAGATCATTAGTAAACATAACTTCATGAGTTGATCATCATCAAAACTAGGGTGATAGGCCTTTGGGCCAACAGGTACTTATTCAACCTTCGGGTTTCTGCCCACTTTCCGGGCTGGCTACCCAATAGATTTTACTTTTTTCACTCTCTGAGTTTCGTGGTAGCACCGGGAGTGCGCTTAGACCTTATGTTCCTTACAGCCATTTGGGCGCATAGACCGTTAGTTCTCCCAGTTATGCCTGGTAAAAGGACTTGTGCTCAGCGCTTTGTCGCTAACTCCGTTCGAGTGTAGTTACACCGTGAGTGCGTCTTCACCACGCAAGGTAGTATAGCATTCATACGCTCATTCCGTCATGTGCGTTTGGCCGTGCCGTGAACGGTAACCACGCGAAGGTAATGACGTCTAGTGCTGTGCATTAGCTTCACTCCAGCTTTGCTTAGCTCTGCTTGGATGTTCACTCGCTTGCCCGCTTGATAATTAACTATTATTTTTTTCTTGATAGTCGTAAAGAGTTTGAAACTTTTACTTATATTGTTTTTCAACTGTATAGTTTTTCTATATTCGTACTGATCCCATACATCAATATTGTTTTCTGTATTCATATCGATCCCCTGTATCGGTATCGTTTTTCTGTATTTGTATTGATCCATTGTATCAGTACTTTTTTCTTGTATTCCTACCGATTTCCTATATCAGTACTATTTTTCTGTATTGTGCTATACAATATGATATCTACTATGCTTATCACCTGCCATGCTTACCACTTGACTTGTGATTATCATATTACGGGAATTCTGTAACTGTTATCCTGTATTATATACAGTGACCTGTATCTCTAGTACTTAAGTACTCCTGTTATGCCTACAACTCCTGAACCTGTCCTGCTCCTAATATTCCTGTAAATTGATAATTACATAATAAACTATAAAAAAGAACAAATTACATCGAGTAAGGGGGAACTTATGAACTTTAAGTGGTGAATATGTTTACAGTGGTATTAATTATGTGTGCAACTAAAACTTCCGGTTCTACCTGAGGGCTTCCAGGTGTTCCGAGGGGAGCGCTGGCTCCCTACCTCTTGTTATATTCCTGAATAGATATAATATAAGACCCACATCCTGTACGCCTTGCAGTAAGTTCCTACTCCAGCAACGGAATATCCTGAGCCGTGGTTCGGGTATGCACGAGACCCACTGTAAACATAACCCATTGATTTCATCATCAGTTTTCAATAACAACCTAAACTTACTCATATATGAATGTATGTGTGTTGGGATGCTAGAGCACATACCTGGATATATGGGTAGGAAGAGTAATAATAATAATAAAATGCTAATCAATAATTCATCGTGCTGTTTTGCAATTTGGGTTGTATACACTCGGATTACGGTAACATGCGACATAAGGTATATAGATGAGGGTTTCCTTATTTGGATTAGTCCCTTGACGTGCTTGTCTCATGAAGCCGTAAACTGAGCTTTTACAAATGGTTTTGCTTGTATTCGATTTTATTCGGTTTTATTGGTTTTATGAAATTTTCTTAATTTAGGAGACAATTTGAGTTATATGAAATCAGAATACGGTGATGTGAGACAAAGGTACATTGTAACGCCCCGATTCCACGGATACGGGGACGTCACTGCAACGTATATACGTAGGTCAAAAGAAGCCCCCACGTATATACGCTAAGCATAAAAGTACAACAAGAAATCAGAGTACACACGAAGCGTGGTATTCTTAATATGCCAACATGAAAGGTACATATACAAAGCTATCACAGGATATGATAAACCATACATATTACACATATGTCTTTTATCACAACCAAGTCCTAAAGTGAAATATACAAATATGTATACAAAAAGCTCACGAGTAGAAAGAAGATCCCGTGAGTCAAAGGAGTCTGGCACGAGGAACTGGAGCTAGGATGCCTGCTCGCTAAGGAAAGCTCGATCTACGGTGGACAACTCCACTTCGATCCAGCTTCGGAATCTGAATATGCAAATCCAAGGAATCAAGACATATAACAATAAGTGAACTACAGCCAAGTGGCTAAGAGACATGAATAGGGGTTAGAACACAAGTATGGTATATAAGGACGGGTATAACATAATCATAAAACAGGAAAACACTAGTAAAGCTGATTACAAGCAAAAGTGATTGTATACGCTTAAGTCACGGTCCCATGAGACTAGTACATCGAAGGAATAATCCAAACAAGGAAACCCTCATGCATATACCTTTATCTCATGCCACATAAATCTAAGCGTATAGAATCAGAGTTGCAAATCATACGATAGTCAAAACAGGAATACCTAACAATATTAATCAGGGGTCCATAATAGGAGTCATAACAGGAACTAAGACAGGAGTCATAACAGGTATACATAACGGAAACTATAACAGGAAACATAACTAAGACATAACCGGAATCATCACTGGAATCAGGATTGAAATATAACGGGCATATAATTATTATTATAATTACTCGTCTGACTCATATATCTAGGTATGTGTCTCGGTATATATCCCAACTCACATACATCCATATATAAGCAAGTCGAGGGTCGTTACCGGAAGTAGATGGAGAACTGATAACACTTCTTATAGTAGTTTCCATACACCTGGAACCAGTATTGGAGGCCCAAAGTCCCCCTAGTCACATGTCTTCTGTGGAACTCATGGTTCCACTACCACAAGTCGTCAATATTTTATTCCATTACTATAAGCAAGGTATCATTCCGGCATCCATCACTTCCTCCCATTCCCCGTACAAGTTGCAGTTTAATAAGAATTATCAGATTACGGGAAAGAATAAACATAACAGTAATAGCCCAACAGATTCAAGAGGTGGCCCCCACAGATTCAAGAGGTGGCCCCCACCGTGTGGTGTGGCACTTTGTTCCATGTGGCACTTTGTTCTGAGGGAGTGGATTCTAGAGGTGGCCCCCACCGAGTATGGTGTGGCACTTAGTTCCATAAAACAAGACAGGATTCCCGTAAACATAATAATTACAAGGTCAAGTGTATCATGCTTGGTTATAAAAGATAGCATGACAAAGTGGTGATATATAACAAGCAATCCATCATGATAAGAGATTGATGATAAGCAGGGCAAGTCATGGCCTAACAAGAGGGTCTAGCAAGTCAGGTGATATACATGTGTTAAAGGAAACATAAAACTATCAAGTCTAAAGGATTGACAAGCGGTTGATAGCGTTAATGAACAAGTCATGAAGTAATAAGTGGTGAGATCCATCAAGTAATATGTCATGTGGTATCAGTTATGAAGCATGAACAAGACTAATATATAACACATGTATCAACGATAAGTTCCAAATTCAGAAAAGAAATCAGCTAAGTCAAATAGTCAGAATTAGTCGACTAGGAGGAAATATTAGTCGACTAATAGGGGTCTTAAGTCGACTAACAGGCTGGATTGGTCGACTAAAACTGGGAAATAGAGAGTTGGTTTCTGTTTCAGGAAAAGTTAGTCGACTAGGGTGAAATGTATAGTCGACTAACAGACACTTAAGTCGACTAACAGTGGGGCTAAGTCGACTAAAACTGTGATACAGAAAGTTGGGATTTATTTCAGGAATTATTAGTCGACTAGGTGAAAATAGTAGTCGACTAGGGGTGTCAAGTCGACTAATATCTAGGCTAAGTCGACTGGAGCCGAGAGTTGGTGTTTTCTGGTCCAGGGAAAGATTAGTCGACTAGGTTAAAAATGTAGTCGACTAGGGGGTCTAGTCGACTGGTAATAGGGGCTAGTCGACTAAAACTGTGTAATCAGAAAAGGCTACGTTTCAACTAAGGGTTTCTAGTCGACTAGGTTCTAGGTCAAGTCGACTAATACTGGTCTGAAAACAGATTACAGAACTGAATTTGATGGTTGTTCTTGATGACTAAAAATGTGATTTTTATGACATGTGAACACAAGATATGGAGATACAAGTATACTAGGAATGGAACAAGTCTTGGTGAGTAAATATACTCACTTCGAACGGTTATGTGAAGCTTTACACGTTCGGAGAGATCGAGGTCAACGAAAAGCGCCAAAGTGATCCTCGACGATATGATCGACGAAGAGAGATGCGATCCAAGTCCAAGGTAGTGATGGTTGCTTGAGAAGAAGATGAAGGCCTTGAGGTGTTCTTTGGAATTAGGGTTTGAGATGGAGGAGGAAGTGTGAAGGCTAATTCTTTTTGGAAGTGAAGAAAAGAGATAAAAGTGTAAAGGAAATGTTTATATAGGATTTGGATTTGTAAAGGAGAAGTAATAAAATAGAAAAGAGGGGTTTTTGTGCAAATAGTGGATGAGATATTTTCTTGACCAATCAAAATTAGCCAAGTGGGGAGTGAGGTGGAGGGTATTAATGAGAGAAGTGTGTGGAATGTGGAGAGGTGGAAAAAGATTGGAATTTTAGAAAATGGAAATCCTTTAACTTAGGGAGGAAGGAAAGAATAAAGGAAATGGAAAAAGGAAAAGAAATGAAATGAGAAGATATTTTCTTGGTCTCCAAACATGAAAATATCGGAAACACAGTTTCCCGAGATAAAGTCGAGTATGCGGGAAAACAATTCGGAAAATACCGAAATCGTCCGAAATTCAAGTATCTCGGAACGACTCGCAATTTTCACCAAAAATCAATAATAATATATGAAGACTCGTAGTAAAATCCTTTTTAAGAAATACTTTATAGTTTTAAATCTAAAAATCCCGGAATCAGTTACCTACCGACTCCGAAAGAATTTTCATAAAATCATAAAATTCTCAGAAAAAGAATGTAGGTAGAAAATATGATTCTAAGAGATAATGCCTAAAGGCCTTTCTAGAAAGTCCTAACAGTTTGTGAAATAAAAATACTGGAATCAGTCTTCTACCGACTCCGGTGGAATATCCATAAATTCGTAAAATCTTCAGAAAAAGTATTTAAGTAAGAAATATAATTCTAAGAAGAAATGTCTAAAGAATCTTCTAGAAATTCTAAACAGTTTGTAAGATAGAAATTCGGGAATCGATCAGCGGCACTGGTCGACACCGATTTTGAAGAAATTCATTTTAATTCTAGAAAATTCCAGAAATTCACATAAAATCTAATATATTAGAAAATGATATTTGAAATTGAAATTGGTCAAATACGGGAAGTAAATCAAAAAATACGATCGAAAAACTGAATACGCAATTAAGTACGTATTCCGGGAACGGGGTATTACAATCTACCCACCTTACAAAAAATTGCGTCCTCGCAATTTCGTTAAGGGGCAAATTGAACACAAAGGAGACATGGCTGGAATAAAGGTCTCATAAAACCAAAACAGAAATAAGATAAACACATGAAGGACCAGAATGAACAATGAAAGAATGATAAGGGAAAATATTTAGAATGATAACCAACTCAAATACAAGATCTGGGGTAGTGGTTACCATGATATCCTAAGGCTCCTGATCTGGATACTGGTCTGCCCACTCTGCTACATCGTCCGATGCCTCTGTCGTCATGAGATGAACTTGACCTCTACCCTGATCTGCTCTAGGCCTCATTCCTCTCTGCTGATGAGCATATTGCTGAGGCGGAAATGGAACTCTTCGATCCACGGGTTCTGGGTTCTTCCTCAATGTGGAGCTGGAAGAGCTGGGGCTGGATGTGCTGGTCGGACTGGTGCCACATTTCCTACCCTTCTGAACGGGCAATCCCTTATGGCATGACTCCCTTTCCCACATGCCAAACATAGTCCCTTGGCCCTTCGACAATCACTCTTATAATGTCCGGGTCTATGGCAGTAGTTGCATATTATCTGAGACATAAGAGGTTGGAATGGTCCCCTGATCATCGGGCCTTGGGTTGCCCTATCTGCATCCTCCTCATCCATCAACTGAAAAGGCCTCTTCTTGGCCTGGTTCTTCATCAAGTTCTCTTTCTTCTTCTCTAACCCACGCTCCACTTCTCGAGATATGGTGAGCACTTCCGAATAAGTCTTCAGCTGTTGGGGCATCAAGAAAACTTGGATATCCATCTGTAAGCCCTGCTGGAATCTGCTCGCTCGCTTCTCCTCATCCGTTGCCATGTACGGAGCGAAGCGGCTAAGCCTGAGAAACTCCGCAGCATACTCGTCCACGGACTTGTTCCACTGCTGGAGTCTAATGAACTGCTCCTCCATATCCTTCTGAGCAGTAGCAGGGAAGAACCTGCTGTAAAAACTCTTGGAGAACGTGTCCCAAGTGACAGGTCTCTCCAATCTGGCCTCCTCTGCAAGCCACCAAGTTCTGGCTATGTCCTTCAACTGAATCTTGGCAACCTCAACTTGGTTCTCCTTTGGAACACGGGCGGCGTTCAGTAGATCTGTAGTGTCCGTCAACCATTGCTCAGCATCCAATGGTTTCTCGCTTCCCGTGAATATAGCAGGCTGTAGTCTTCTGAAGTCCGATACATTCCCCGGCCTCTGTTCCTTTGGAGCTGCCAACTCCTGCCGGAGAAGTTCCGTCTGCTGCTGCTGGTTCTCCATCATAGTTTGAATGACCCTTAGGATATCCACATTCTCTCCTGTGGGTCCATTCGATGCTGATCCAGAGTTGCTGCGACCCGATCTCCTCTCCATACTAGGATGGCTAAAGATAACTGGAAGGAGTTGGAAAAATGGAAGGAGTTTAGAATATGAGGGATGGAATCAAGAATAACTAGACAAATCAAGAAGGACTAGATAACTTTGTACATTATAGTTGGCATTAGCAAATTACTAAAATTTGCTACTTGGTTGTACTTTAGGTTTGAGAGCCTAAGCTCTGATACCAACCTGTAACGCCCCGATTCCACGGATACGGGGACGTCACTGCAACGTATATACGTAGGTCAAAAGAAGCCCCCACGTATATACGCTAAGCATAAAAGTACAACAAGAAATCAGAGTACACACGAAGCGTGGTATTCTTAATATGCCAACATGAAAGGTACATATACAAAGCTATCACAGGATATGATAAACCATACATATTACACATATGTCTTTTATCACAACCAAGTCCTAAAGTGAAATATACAAATATGTATACGAAAAGCTCACGAGTAGAAAGAAGATCCCGTGAGTCAAAGGAGTCTGGCACGAGGAACTGGAGCTAGGATGCCTGCTCGCTAAGGAAAGCTCGATCTACGGTGGACAACTCCACTTCGATCCAGCTTCGGAATCTGAATATGCAAATCCAAGGAATCAAGACATATAACAATAAGTGAACTACAGCCAAGTGGCTAAGAGACATGAATAGGGGTTAGAACACAAGTATGGTATATAAGGACGGGTATAACATAATCATAAAACAGGAAAACACTAGTAAAGCTGATTACAAGCAAAAGTGATTGTATACGCTTAAGTCACGGTCCCATGAGACTAGTACATCGAAGGAATAATCCAAACAAGGAAACCCTCATGCATATACCTTTATCTCATGCCACATAAATCTAAGCGTATAGAATCAGAGTTGCAAATCATACGATAGTCAAAACAGGAATACCTAACAATATTAATCAGGGGTCCATAATAGGAGTCATAACAGGAACTAAGACAGGAGTCATAACAGGTATACATAACGGAAACTATAACAGGAAACATAACTAAGACATAACCGGAATCATCACTGGAATCAGGATTGAAATATAACGGGCATATAATTATTATTATAATTACTCGTCTGACTCATATATCTAGGTATGTGTCTCGGTATATATCCCAACTCACATACATCCATATATAAGCAAGTCGAGGGTCGTTACCGGAAGTAGATGGAGAACTGATAACACTTCTTATAGTAGTTTCCATACACCTGGAACCAGTATTGGAGGCCCAAAGTCCCCCTAGTCACATGTCTTCTGTGGAACTCATGGTTCCACTACCACAAGTCGTCAATATTTTATTCCATTACTATAAGCAAGGTATCATTCCGGCATCCATCACTTCCTCCCATTCCCCGTACAAGTTGCAGTTTAATAAGAATTATCAGATTACGGGAAAGAATAAACATAACAGTAATAGCCCAACAGATTCAAGAGGTGGCCCCCACAGATTCAAGAGGTGGCCCCCACCGTGTGGTGTGGCACTTTGTTCCATGTGGCACTTTGTTCTGAGGGAGTGGATTCTAGAGGTGGCCCCACCGAGTATGGTGTGGCACTTAGTTCCATAAAACAAGACAGGATTCCCGTAAACATAATAATTACAAGGTCAAGTGTATCATGCTTGGTTATAAAAGATAGCATGACAAAGTGGTGATATATAACAAGCAATCCATCATGATAAGAGATTGATGATAAGCAGGGCAAGTCATGGCCTAACAAGAGGGTCTAGCAAGTCAGGTGATATACATGTGTTAAAGGAAACATAAAACTATCAAGTCTAAAGGATTGACAAGCGGTTGATAGCGTTAATGAACAAGTCATGAAGTAATAAGTGGTGAGATCCATCAAGTAATATGTCATGTGGTATCAGTTATGAAGCATGAACAAGACTAATATATAACACATGTATCAACGATAAGTTCCAAATTCAGAAAAGAAATCAGCTAAGTCAAATAGTCAGAATTAGTCGACTAGGAGGAAATATTAGTCGACTAATAGGGGTCTTAAGTCGACTAACAGGCTGGATTGGTCGACTAAAACTGGGAAATAGAGAGTTGGTTTCTGTTTCAGGAAAAGTTAGTCGACTAGGGTGAAATGTATAGTCGACTAACAGACACTTAAGTCGACTAACAGTGGGGCTAAGTCGACTAAAACTGTGATACAGAAAGTTGGGATTTATTTCAGGAATTATTAGTCGACTAGGTGAAAATAGTAGTCGACTAGGGGTGTCAAGTCGACTAATATCTAGGCTAAGTCGACTGGAGCCGAGAGTTGGTGTTTTCTGGTCCAGGGAAAGATTAGTCGACTAGGTTAAAAATGTAGTCGACTAGGGGGGTCTAGTCGACTGGTAATAGGGGCTAGTCGACTAAAACTGTGTAATCAGAAAAGGCTACGTTTCAACTAAGGGTTTCTAGTCGACTAGGTTCTAGGTCAAGTCGACTAATACTGGTCTGAAAACAGATTACAGAACTGAATTTGATGGTTGTTCTTGATGACTAAAAATGTGATTTTTATGACATGTGAACACAAGATATGGAGATACAAGTATACTAGGAATGGAACAAGTCTTGGTGAGTAAATATACTCACTTCGAACGGTTATGTGAAGCTTTACACGTTCGGAGAGATCGAGGTCGACGAAAAGCGCCAAAGTGATCCTCGACGATATGATCGACGAAGAGAGATGCGATCCAAGTCCAAGGTAGTGATGGTTGCTTGAGAAGAAGATGAAGGCCTTGAGGTGTTCTTTGGAATTAGGGTTTGAGATGGAGGAGGAAGTGTGAAGGCTAATTCTTTTTGGAAGTGAAGAAAAGAGATAAAAGTGTAAAGGAAATGTTTATATAGGATTTGGATTTGTAAAGGAGAAGTAATAAAATAGAAAAGAGGGGTTTGTGCAAATAGTGGATGAGATATTTTCTTGACCAATCAAAATTAGCCAAGTGGGGAGTGAGGTGGAGGGTATTAATGAGAGAAGTGTGTGGAATGTGGAGAGGTGGAAAAAGATTGGAATTTTAGAAAATGGAAATCCTTTAACTTAGGGAGGAAGGAAAGAATAAAGGAAATGGAAAAAGGAAAAGAAATGAAATGAGAAGATATTTTCTTGGTCTCCAAACATGAAAATATCGGAAACACAGTTTCCCGAGATAAAGTCGAGTATGCGGGAAAACAATTCGGAAAATACCGAAATCGTCCGAAATTCAAGTATCTCGGAACGACTCGCAATTTTCACCAAAAATCAATAATAATATATGAAGACTCGTAGTAAAATCCTTTTTAAGAAATACTTTATAGTTTTAAATCTAAAAATCCCGGAATCAGTTACCTACCGACTCCGAAAGAATTTTCATAAAATCATAAAATTCTCAGAAAAAGAATGTAGGTAGAAAATATGATTCTAAGAGATAATGCCTAAAGGCCTTTCTAGAAAGTCCTAACAGTTTGTGAAATAAAAATACTGGAATCAGTCTTCTACCGACTCCGGTGGAATATCCATAAATTCGTAAAATCTTCAGAAAAAGTATTTAAGTAAGAAATATAATTCTAAGAAGAAATGTCTAAAGAATCTTCTAGAAATTCTAAACAGTTTGTAAGATAGAAATTCGGGAATCGATCAGCGGCACTGGTCGACACCGATTTTGAAGAAATTCATTTTAATTCTAGAAAATTCCAGAAATTCACATAAAATCTAATATATTAGAAAATGATATTTGAAATTGAAATTGGTCAAATACGGGAAGTAAATCAAAAAATACGATCGAAAAACTGAATACGCAATTAAGTACGTATTCCGGGAACGGGGTATTACAATCTACCCACCTTACAAAAAATTGCGTCCTCGCAATTTCGTTAAGGGGCAAATTGAACACAAAGGAGACATGGCTGGAATAAAGGTCTCATAAAACCAAAACAGAAAATAAGATAAACACATGAAGGACCAGAATGAACAATGAAAGAATGATAAGGGAAAATATTTAGAATGATAACCAACTCAAATACAAGATCTGGGGTAGTGGTTACCATGATATCCTAAGGCTCCTGATCTGGATACTGGTCTGCCCACTCTGCTACATCGTCCGATGCCTCTGTCGTCATGAGATGAACTTGACCTCTACCCTGATCTGCTCTAGGCCTCATTCCTCTCTGCTGATGAGCATATTGCTGAGGCGGAAATGGAACTCTTCGATCCACGGGTTCTGGGTTCTTCCTCAATGGTGGAGCTGGAAGAGCTGGGGCTGGATGTGCTGGTCGGACTGGTGCCACATTTCCTACCCTTCTGAACGGGCAATCCCTTATGGCATGACTCCCTTTCCACATGCCAAACATAGTCCCTTGGCCCTTCGACAATCACTCTTATAATGTCCGGGTCTATGGCAGTAGTTGCATATTATCTGAGACATAAGAGGTTGGAATGGTCCCCTGATCATCGGGCCTTGGGTTGCCCTATCTGCATCCTCCTCATCCATCAACTGAAAAGGCCTCTTCTTGGCCTGGTTCTTCATCAAGTTCTCTTTCTTCTTCTCTAACCCACGCTCCACTTCTCGAGATATGGTGAGCACTTCCGAATAAGTCTTCAGCTGTTGGGGCATCAAGAAAACTTGGATATCCATCTGTAAGCCCTGCTGGAATCTGCTCGCTCGCTTCTCCTCATCCGTTGCCATGTACGGAGCGAAGCGGCTAAGCCTGAGAACTCCGCAGCATACTCGTCCACGGACTTGTTCCACTGCTGGAGTCTAATGAACTGCTCCTCCATATCCTTCTGAGCAGTAGCAGGGAAGAACCTGCTGTAAAAACTCTTGGAGAACGTGTCCCAAGTGACAGGTCTCTCCAATCTGGCCTCCTCTGCAAGCCACCAAGTTCTGGCTATGTCCTTCAACTGAATCTTGGCAACCTCAACTTGGTTCTCCTTTGGAACACGGGCGGCGTTCAGTAGATCTGTAGTGTCCGTCAACCATTGCTCAGCATCCAATGGTTTCTCGCTTCCCGTGAATATAGCAGGCTGTAGTCTTCTGAAGTCCGATACATTCCCGGCCTCTGTTCCTTTGGAGCTGCCAACTCCTGCCGGAGAAGTTCCGTCTGCTGCTGCTGGTTCTCCATCATAGTTTGAATGACCCTTAGGATATCCACATTCTCTCCTGTGGGTCCATTCGATGCTGATCCAGAGTTGCTGCGACCCGATCTCCTCTCCATACTAGGATGGCTAAAGATAACTGGAAGGAGTTGGAAAAATGGAAGGAGTTTAGAATATGAGGGATGGAATCAAGAATAACTAGACAAATCAAGAAGGACTAGATAACTTTGTACATTATAGTTGGCATTAGCAAATTACTAAAATTTGCTACTTGGTTGTACTTTAGGTTTGAGAGCCTAAGCTCTGATACCAACCTGTAACGCCCCGATTCCACGGATACGGGGACGTCACTGCAACGTATATACGTAGGTCAAAAGAAGCCCCCACGTATATACGCTAAGCATAAAAGTACAACAAGAAATCAGAGTACACACGAAGCGTGGTATTCTTAATATGCCAACATGAAAGGTACATATACAAAGCTATCACAGGATATGATAAACCATACATATTACACATATGTCTTTTATCACAACCAAGTCCTAAAGTGAAATATACAAATATGTATACAAAAAGCTCACGAGTAGAAAGAAGATCCCGTGAGTCAAGGAGTCTGGCACGAGGAACTGGAGCTAGGATGCCTGCTCGCTAAGGAAAGCTCGATCTACGGTGGACAACTCCACTTCGATCCAGCTTCGGAATCTGAATATGCAAATCCAAGGAATCAAGACATATAACAATAAGTGAACTACAGCCAAGTGGCTAAGAGACATGAATAGGGGTTAGAACACAAGTATGGTATATAAGGACGGGTATAACATAATCATAAAACAGGAAAACACTAGTAAAGCTGATTACAAGCAAAAGTGATTGTATACGCTTAAGTCACGGTCCCATGAGACTAGTACATCGAAGGAATAATCCAAACAAGGAAACCCTCATGCATATACCTTTATCTCATGCCACATAAATCTAAGCGTATAGAATCAGAGTTGCAAATCATACGATAGTCAAAACAGGAATACCTAACAATATTAATCAGGGGTCCATAATAGGAGTCATAACAGGAACTAAGACAGGAGTCATAACAGGTATACATAACGGAAACTATAACAGGAAACATAACTAAGACATAACCGGAATCATCACTGGAATCAGGATTGAAATATAACGGGCATATAATTATTATTATAATTACTCGTCTGACTCATATATCTAGGTATGTGTCTCGGTATATATCCCAACTCACATACATCCATATATAAGCAAGTCGAGGGTCGTTACCGGAAGTAGATGGAGAACTGATAACACTTCTTATAGTAGTTTCCATACACCTGGAACCAGTATTGGAGGCCCAAAGTCCCCCTAGTCACATGTCTTCTGTGGAACTCATGGTTCCACTACCACAAGTCGTCAATATTTTATTCCATTACTATAAGCAAGGTATCATTCCGGCATCCATCACTTCCTCCCATTCCCCGTACAAGTTGCAGTTTAATAAGAATTATCAGATTACGGGAAAGAATAAACATAACAGTAATAGCCCAACAGATTCAAGAGGTGGCCCCCACAGATTCAAGAGGTGGCCCCCACCGTGTGGTGTGGCACTTTGTTCCATGTGGCACTTTGTTCTGAGGGAGTGGATTCTAGAGGTGGCCCCCACCGAGTATGGTGTGGCACTTAGTTCCATAAAACAAGACAGGATTCCCGTAAACATAATAATTACAAGGTCAAGTGTATCATGCTTGGTTATAAAAGATAGCATGACAAAGTGGTGATATATAACAAGCAATCCATCATGATAAGAGATTGATGATAAGCAGGGCAAGTCATGGCCTAACAAGAGGGTCTAGCAAGTCAGGTGATATACATGTGTTAAAGGAAACATAAAACTATCAAGTCTAAAGGATTGACAAGCGGTTGATAGCGTTAATGAACAAGTCATGAAGTAATAAGTGGTGAGATCCATCAAGTAATATGTCATGTGGTATCAGTTATGAAGCATGAACAAGACTAATATATAACACATGTATCAACGATAAGTTCCAAATTCAGAAAAGAAATCAGCTAAGTCAAATAGTCAGAATTAGTCGACTAGGAGGAAATATTAGTCGACTAATAGGGGTCTTAAGTCGACTAACAGGCTGGATTGGTCGACTAAAACTGGGAAATAGAGAGTTGGTTTCTGTTTCAGGAAAAGTTAGTCGACTAGGGTGAAATGTATAGTCGACTAACAGACACTTAAGTCGACTAACAGTGGGGCTAAGTCGACTAAAACTGTGATACAGAAAGTTGGGATTTATTTCAGGAATTATTAGTCGACTAGGTGAAAATAGTAGTCGACTAGGGGTGTCAAGTCGACTAATATCTAGGCTAAGTCGACTGGAGCCGAGAGTTGGTGTTTTCTGGTCCAGGGAAAGATTAGTCGACTAGGTTAAAAATGTAGTCGACTAGGGGGGTCTAGTCGACTGGTAATAGGGGCTAGTCGACTAAAACTGTGTAATCAGAAAAGGCTACGTTTCAACTAAGGGTTTCTAGTCGACTAGGTTCTAGGTCAAGTCGACTAATACTGGTCTGAAAACAGATTACAGAACTGAATTTGATGGTTGTTCTTGATGACTAAAAATGTGATTTTTATGACATGTGAACACAAGATATGGAGATACAAGTATACTAGGAATGGAACAAGTCTTGGTGAGTAAATATACTCACTTCGAACGGTTATGTGAAGCTTTACACGTTCGGAGAGATCGAGGTCGACGAAAAGCGCCAAAGTGATCCTCGACGATATGATCGACGAAGAGAGATGCGATCCAAGTCCAAGGTAGTGATGGTTGCTTGAGAAGAAGATGAAGGCCTTGAGGTGTTCTTTGGAATTAGGGTTTGAGATGGAGGAGGAAGTGTGAAGGCTAATTCTTTTTGGAAGTGAAGAAAAGAGATAAAAGTGTAAAGGAAATGTTTATATAGGATTTGGATTTGTAAAGGAGAAGTAATAAAATAGAAAAGAGGGGTTTTTGTGCAAATAGTGGATGAGATATTTTCTTGACCAATCAAAATTAGCCAAGTGGGGAGTGAGGTGGAGGGTATTAATGAGAGAAGTGTGTGGAATGTGGAGAGGTGGAAAAGATTGGAATTTTAGAAAATGGAAATCCTTTAACTTAGGGAGGAAGGAAAGAATAAAGGAAATGGAAAAAGGAAAAGAAATGAAATGAGAAGATATTTTCTTGGTCTCCAAACATGAAAATATCGGAAACACAGTTTCCCGAGATAAATCGAGTATGCGGGAAAACAATTCGGAAAATACCGAAATCGTCCGAAATTCAAGTATCTCGGAACGACTCGCAATTTTCACCAAAATCAATAATAATATATGAAGACTCGTAGTAAAATCCTTTTTAAGAAATACTTTATAGTTTTAAATCTAAAAATCCCGGAATCAGTTACCTACCGACTCCGAAAGAATTTTCATAAAATCATAAAATTCTCAGAAAAAGAATGTAGGTAGAAAATATGATTCTAAGAGATAATGCCTAAAGGCCTTTCTAGAAAGTCCTAACAGTTTGTGAAATAAAATACTGGAATCAGTCTTCTACCGACTCCGGTGGAATATCCATAAATTCGTAAATCTTCAGAAAAAGTATTTAAGTAAGAAATATAATTCTAAGAAGAAATGTCTAAAGAATCTTCTAGAAATTCTAAACAGTTTGTAAGATAGAAATTCGGGAATCGATCAGCGGCACTGGTCGACACCGATTTTGAAGAAATTCATTTTAATTCTAGAAAATTCCAGAAATTCACATAAAATCTAATATATTAGAAAATGATATTTGAAATTGAAATTGGTCAAATACGGGAAGTAAATCAAAAATACGATCGAAAAACTGAATACGCAATTAAGTACGTATTCCGGGAACGGGGTATTACATACATGGATGAGGGTTTCCTTATTTAGATGACGTATTAATCTCACAGATCGGTAATTTGGGCTTATATAACTGATTTTGTCACATTTACTTTATTTACTGCCTCATTGCCTCCTCCTGTATGCCTGTGCTCACGACATAGCTTTCAATACATACTCTTAGACTCAGATTTATTGATATTTGTGTGCTTATCTATGCTAGTTGGCGTTCATCTTGCCACTCGTTGGGGAGTTCTGACTCCCCTATCCCTGCATGTTTAGATCTTGGAGTTTGAACCGCGATGGACTTCCTAGTGATCAGAGTGGCACAGCGGTAGCATCGTGAATCAACAGTTGACCAGTCCAAGACCCCATCCTTCCAGGCCCCCGACTCGTCTCTCGAGTTCCCCTTTTGTAACTCGTGAGCACTATTTATGCTGTTCATACTTGTATATCTCTTTGTATTCTCGCATTTGCGCCTATCGATGATGTAATATTCTTGTAATATTGTATCACATCTTGTAATAACTTTTTAATTGTACTCATATGTTAGAATATATAATGCCCCACGTACTTTCGTACTCTGATTCTTGCTTGTACTGTTGCTTAGCGTATATATGTGAGGGTATTTTTGACCTGCGTATATACGTCGCAGTAACGTCCTGTACCCGCGGGATCGGGGCGTTACAGTTATTGAGTAGCATAGATAGTTGATATTGTACAACTTGGTTCAAAGATATATATGTTAATAGTTATGTATAGTTTCACCTATTTTCAATCTAAGTTTATGGAATGATTTTGATGATCCTGTTTAACTATCGATTCAGGTCATTTTGATGGGATTGATAAGTTGGAACAAGTATGAATTTTCTATTTAGATAAGTAGGTGATTTCAACCGAAATTGTGATTAAGTAGGTGATATAAAGCCGAAATTGTATATACTGAATCATGATAGACTCCTAAATTATAGAGGAGATGTTGCCGAAATTTTTGAAAAATTTAGAGACGATTATGAAGATTATATAATAAATTAACCTAATTCGGTGATTAAAATCTGAGACCGTTACAATAATCATGCTCTCCAACCCAGACATCTCTGGAGTCGTTCTGCAGGCGCGAGGCACCTGATATTTTCACCCAAACAATTGACTCAAAAAAATGACCCAACCTTTAGCCGCATCCGGGTCCCACATGCAGCCGAGTCAATTATTTTGTGCTGGTCGATCAATACGAGAACAGATTAATTCGCGAAAGGGTGGCCGCGTGTCCCACACCACCGCTTTTTTGCTTGCCACGTTCGACCGGCGACGAGGCGACGCTCTCCCAGCTGTTTCCCCCTCCGCACTGTTTTCGTGCTTCTAAGCTACGTGACACGTTGAGTGCCGCTCCTGTAGGGATGCCGCGTGTAAAATAGGTGGGGCCTGAGAGACACATCAGCAGGTAAGATCTGGTGGCTATGGATGCCAGCAAATCACCCGCCGTAAAACGGGGAGGGTAAAAAAGCGGGCATTTTCGCCACCGAGCCGTTTCACCTTTACAGCTGGTGCCGGGGGGCTTCGTTCCAAGGAGATCAACTGTCTCCTTCAGAATACCAATGTACTAATTACAACAAATCATTTTCCGCCAGGTATATGCTGACAATTCCTTTATCGTCAACAGCCGCCCTGGTGGACAATCAACGAACAACAGACAGCTTCTTCGACCTCAGTGTTCAGACACGTACGCCGAACCTACGCCCTTGGACACGTGGCAGCATATTACAGTCAAGGCCAGCTCGCTATATCCGCGCGAAAGCGAGATTCTCTCGCCTCTGTAGGGCCCACATCACTCCCCAGATTGCCCTTTTTGTCCTCATGCGGCCCGATGGCCGACTCGACATCTCCCTCCTCCTCTTTCCAAAAAAATCTCCAAAAATTTTCAGATTTTTCCATTTTTCAATTTTTGACCCTCTGTCACTGAGAATTTTTTTTGGTAGAAAAGGATATTCTTTTCATTTATTTATTTATTTATTCTTTTTTATTTTATTTTATTTATTTTATTTTTTATTTTTATCCCTTTTTTTTTTACAGTCAATCGTCAGTCGCAGTTGCCCCGCATAGTGATAAGCACGCTCGGCCCTCATCATTCGCCTGCTGTCTCTTCCTTTTCCTTTTCAATTAATTATATTTTTTCATTTTATTCTCTCTCTCTCGCTCGATATCTTGCTCTCAACGCTTAGCTTTCTTCCTCGGCTCGATCCAGTTTTTTTTCCCCTAGGGTTTTTTTGTTTCGACCTCTTCAACCGCCGCTCGAGTTTGAACGCCAGCTGAGAGGAGGTACGAATTTCTCGGCGAATTTTTTAATGAGCGTAGAAAATGATTGTTGTTTTTATTTTATTCGAGGGAAAGGGACCGGGGAGTTGAGTTTTTATTGCCCGCGGGAGAGTCTGCGCTGTGAGCTTCGGGATCCGATCTGGCCTTCTTCTTTTTTTTTTTTGTTTATTTCTTTATTTTTTGTTCGCTTTCTCTCTGGTTCTTTCTCTGTTGATTTGGTCTTGGTTTCTTGCTTGAATCCGGGATGATGAAGCAGCCGGTGCCAGTGATTAAGGTAGTTATTTGATTGTTTGTTTGATTTGAGAGTGTCGAGGTCGTCGGATTGAAGGAAATTGTTTGAATTTGTGACAGTTTGAGCTGTTTTTTTTGGTCGTGTGCTCGAATTTTGGGGCTGATGTTTTTCATGAAGTGTTTTTTTTAAACAATTTTTTACGTTGAATTAAGTGTTTTTGTAAAAGATGTAATTTTGGTGGAACATTGACTTTGAATGTTGGTGTTGAGGATGATCTGGTGCTATTCATTACAAAATTCATCTTTACATCGTATTGTCTTGGAGTTCAAAGTGTTAGGAATGTTCCAAAGTTTGTGGAGTTAAGATTTGTCTGTAGTTGGGATGTGAATTGACGAGCATTGATGCATTACTTGGGTCTGTTGTGGCTAGCATCAGGAATCTGTTCCCGTCCTTTTGCAAATAATCTCATATTTTTGGCTTCAGATTTTGATAGTTGCTGTTAGAGGTTATTGATAGATGTCTTGCTTGTCTTCAACTGTTTGTCACCTATAATATATGCTCACCCTTGGAATTCTATGCATCGACAACGCATAATTTTGCTTATATTTATTTTTCAAACCCTTTGCTGTTGACAGTCTATAAAGATTGTGTGTGCTATTCTTGTTGGCTTTGACATTGGTAGTAAGATGCTTGTCATTTAGTGTGTCAACTTTGATACCAATTATCCTATATTCCTGTTTCGCAGTCAACGAAGCAGTGCATTGTTGCTGCCGCTGCATCCTGAGTGTTATGTAGCTAAAGGGCTTCATTGAAAACCTTAAATTGAGCTCCTGAATGTTAGGACTTTGACTCGAATACGTCATGGAGGTAGACGAAAACTTCAGAGATCAAGAACGAACATGTGTGCACAATTGGTGCACATATTAGTCGACTAATGACATCTTAGTAGTCGACTAAAGGCACAAACAGAGAGCGGGTACTGTTGAATCTAATAATTATTTCTTACAACGCATAAACTAAAAGCCTCTTTATCAAGATCAAAGAGAAGGAGGTTTAGGCATACCTGATTCCATCACGAAAGGGATGCCAAAGGTTGCACGATCTCGATAACGCCGGAGTTGAGGGAGGGGATTCTTCTCTCCAGCCACCTAAGTTCTCTTCTTGATCTTTCGAGGAGATGAGAGGCCTCCAAGAGAGAGATTAGGTCATGATAATTAGTTGGTGGTGAAGAGGGAATTCTACCCATGATATATAGCATCAAGGAATCCTAGTTCAACTCATCATAGATCTAGACCTTTGATTAATAACACGAGTTTCACACGTGTATATGAGTCCCACATCTTAATTTAAATACGCTCATGGCTAAGTATAATTGAAATGTGTCTAGACCCAAACCATTAGGTTTGATCACTTCTTTATTTGGTCCAACAACATAAGCTTATAGAGACGGATGTATAAATCCAATTAGACTTGTGTAGGTCCAAATTAATTTAGACTCTAATCCAAATAAGTCTAACAATCTCCACTTGGGCCAAACAAGTCATACTGGAAGGATGTTATACATAACTTTATGGTACCAAAACTTTAACCGTCAATAAATCACGTTTGAAAACAATCTGGTCCATTAAGTATCCTCCTATCGAACATGACAGTCGTTACCTTCTGTATAATAGAGGTAGGACCTTCCACATCACAAGTTTCAGGACCCTTAAAGACATAGATCAAATGTGGACGTGTGGCATGGAAATGTCCTCTGATCAAATAAGGTACAATTCCAACTGGTTTTCACTTTATAACTCCAACGAGTATAACCTTATGACTCTAATGAGTCTATCTTTATGACTCCAACGAGTCTAATCTTATGACTCCAACGAGTCTAACTGCTAACAAACTCAAATGCGCAAATTAAACTCAAAAAGAATTTAAAGAAAGCATGTATCACTTTATTATCAAAATCAACAAATATACATAAAGTGTACTTAGAGATAATGTCTGTTACATAAAATTATCCACTCTCACTAAACCTATTTATAATATGACTAGCCGTCCCCATATGAGCAATATGCTCTAGGAAGACTTTAGGTGGAAGTCCTTTAATGAGTAGATCTGTAATGTTAAGAATAGTATTAACACTATCAACATATACAATGTGATTTCGAACTTTATCATTAATGACAAGAAACTTGATGTCGATATGCTTCGACTTTGCTGAACTCTTGTCACTATTGCAGTAGAGCTTCATAACTCTTATTGTCACATTGTAGCTGTAATGGCCTCTCGACTAAATCCATCATCTTCCTGCAATCAGAAAAATGTAACCTGAAGTGGACTTCCTATTGTCGATACATCCAGCATAATCTGAATCTGTGTATCTGATCAGCTACAACTGATCAGATTTTATGTAGTCTTCTGTAGATATCACATTACCTTCTTGGCAGTCTTCTAGTGATCAATCCCAGGATTGATTAAGTATCTGTCAAGTTTCTCAACTGTATATGTTAAGTCTGGACGGGTACAAACTTAAGCATACATCAAACTTCCAACCGCCAATGCATATGGAATGTCTTTAATTTGCTCTTTCTGTAGGTCTTTCTTGGGGCATTGGAGTAGACTCAACTTATCTTCTCTAGAGCAATCCTTCATGTCACATCTATCTAGCACCTTATCGATATAGGTCTTTGTGATAAACCTAATATTCCACATGTCCTGTTACGTTGAATCTGGATGCCTATCACAAAAGAAATGTCTTCAAGATCTTTCATCTCAAAATTCTTTGAGAGAAAACTCTTGGTCTCATGTAGAAGAGCCATATCATTACTTGCTAATAGAATGTCATTCACATATAACACAAGAAATATAAGTCTACTCTTTTTAAATTTATGATAAATAAACTGATAACCACATTATCCTTAAAATCAAAATCAGATATTACTTGATCAAATTCTAAATATCATTGACAGGATGCTTGCTTTAGACCATAAATGGATTCCTGTAATTTGCAAACCAAATACTACGAACCTTTGGCTTCAAAATTGTTTGGTTGCACCATATAGATTTCTTCCTCAATGTCACCATTAAGAAAAACAATCTTAATATCCATTTTGTGTAACTCCAGGTCGAAGTGAGCTACTAGTGCCATGATAATTCTAAAAGAATCTTTCATTAAAAAACGGGAGAAAGTCTCCTTATAGTCAATGCCCTCTGTTTGAGTGAATATCTTTGCGACAAGACGTGTCTTATACCTTTCGACATTGCCTTTCGAATTCCGCTTGGTTTTGAACACCAATTTATAACCAATCGGTTTCTTTCCTTTAGGCAACTCTACTAAATCCCAAACGTTGTACTTCATGGATTTTAACTCATCTTTCATGGCATTTGACCACTTAGTGGAGTGAATGTTAAGTTTGGCTTCATTCAAGGATGTAGGGTCATCCTCTAGCCCTATGTCAAACTCATGCTCTTGGAGATAAACTCTATAGTTATTTACAATGGCTAATCTCCTCTTCCTAGTTGATCTCCTAGACACTTATGGTTGAGAATTTTCAGGTTCTACCTCATCAGACGATCTAGTTCAGGATGAACTGTATCTTTACCTTGTAAGGGTACAACTGTATTTTCATTCTGAAGTGGAACGACTACTTCATCATTTGGAACAGTTGTCATGGGTATAATAATATGTTCTTCCTCAAATGTAAAATCCTTATATAGTTGACTCTCATTATTCTGAATATCCTCACAAAAATTTAGCATTATCCGTCTTTATGTTCTTAGTAGAGGACAGTAAAACCTAAAGGCTCTATACTTCTCAGAGTACTCTACGAATAAATAGCTAACTGTCCTTGATTTCAGCTTCTTCTCATATGGTATATATGGTCGAGCTTCCGCTAGACAACCCCAAACATGTAGATGCCTAATACTAGAAGATTTCTCAGTCCATAACTCATATGAGGTTTTAGTTACTGTTTTGCTAGGTACTCTATTAAGGAGGTAGACAGTCGTCTTTTAAGACTTCACCCCTTAATCATTCTGGTAGAGTAGTTTAAACTATCATACTCCCAATCATGTATCTCTCAGCAACACTATTTTGACGAGGTTGTCCCTGACATGGTGTGTTAAGCGACAATGCAACACTCTTTTGGAAATTAGCAAATTGTCCTGAACATCTACTTGATCCGTCGTATTTGCCATAGTACTCACCACCACGATCAGATATAACGGCTTTAATTTTTCTATTCAGTTGATTTTCAATTTCAGCTTTGTAGATTTTAAACATGTCCAGTGATTGGGATTTCTCATGTAACAAGTATAGGTACCCATAACAAGAGTAATCGTCTGTAAAAGTGATAAAATATTCGTGACCATTCCAAGAAGCTGTAGGGAATGGACCATAAATGTCTATATACACCAAATCCAAGACACCTGAACTCCATATAGCACCAAACTTTCTAATGTTTCTTTAATTAATGTTCGCTTAGTGCCTAGGCTATTCACATATAAAGATTCAGTATATGAAGCATGTGGTTTCAATTTATATAGCCATCAATTAGAATTCTAGTACCAATAACTTTAGATTTCGAAAGTAGACTAATCATTTCATTACCAAGAGTGACAGTAAAACCAGATCTGTTTAACTAACAATAAAATAGAAATATGATTCCGCCTAAAAGGCCGGTACATATAAAATCTCATCCAAATCTAAAACAAAAAACTAGAATCTAATCTAAACCTACAAACTCCAACAGCTTCAACAACTTTATTTCCATCACCTATGTATATGTATCGCTCAGTTGGGCTGGGCCTCCTTTGGGCTTAGAAGTTTCGCATTGAATCACTTATGTCAATTATCTATCCACCATGTATGAAGTGACACTAAAGCTAAATTAATTCCAGAACAAACATAAATATGAGATATACCCGCTAAATAGTCATTTCAGGTACTTTATGCAATCCTACTTGAGGTGGCTTACTTTCTTGCAGAAGAAGCATGCAATGACTTTAGGCTTCTTGTCCTGCACTTTTGCCACTTAGGATCAGGTACTGTAGTGGTGTTTATGTTTCTCCCTTTAGTTTTACTTTTCCTTTTCTTATTAAAAGATGCTAAGTGAGCGTTTTCAGTCTTTTCTTATTTCAATCTCTTTTCTTTCCGGACAAAGTGACTGATGAGCTCAATGAGATTTCACTTTTCCTTTTGAGCATTTGAAAAGGATTATACTGTGTAAGAAAAGATATCAGAATGAAATGCACTGGAATTTCTTCAGAGAGTTCCAATTTCAGTTCTTTTAGTTTAGAAATAAGATTGGATATTTTCATAATGTACTCCTTTATGTTTTCTTTGCCGTTGTAGCACATATTTATCAGCTTGGTAAGATGCGTGCTGGCCTCAACTTTATCTGATTTAATAAACCGGTCGACTACTTCAGTAAGAAAACTCTTAGCACTAACTTTATCAGGTATATAACCCCTAATAGTTATAGAAATAGAATATTTTATGACCAGTAAACACATCCTGTTAGATCTCTCTCACTTATCATAATTAGTCTTTTCTTTAACTGAATTATTGTTAGTGATAGTAGGGGTCCATCAGTCCTTAATGTGCAGTCTAGGTCCATGAATTCAAGAACGATTTTTTGTGGTCTTACTACTTAAAATTTGTACCATTCAATTTAGACTACTGATCGGGGCGAAACTAGCACTCAAAAAGTCTGTTTTATGAAATCAATGTAAAAGCTCGTATGTGCTAATGTTCCCTCGATACTTCCGTTATAGCATTGGCTCAACGGGTCGAATCCACAGGGAAGGGAGGCGATAGATGCATTGACAGTTTCTATTCACGTTTTATGTTAACAGTTCTTTGTTAAAAGAATGAAAAAGAAAGTGAAAGAAAAGAAAAGGAAAACGAAGACAAGCATGTGGTAGGTGAGGAGGGCGATGAAAACGTCGATGTGAAAAACCAAAGATAAGTGGTTTGGAAAGCAAAATAGAAAAGAAGAAGCTTGTAGTAAAGAAGATGAAACAAGGGTGAACAAAGAGGATGGTAAAAAACACCGATGAAAAGATAAAAGAATTGCTTTTTAAAACAAGATAAAATAAAAACTCATAGCTACTAACTACCAATTGCTCCACTAACCATGCTAACCTCTTAATGATAGTTGCCTCACATTTGATCCTCGGCCATCACTAATCCTTGACTTCAAGAGACGATACAAAACATGGCAAATGAGATGGTTCTTCACATTCAAACTTGCATCAAGAGCAAGCTAATACAAACATTAGATCATCAAACCATTGAAAGAAAGCATGAAATAAGAGAGAGTTAGCTTGGTTAGCAAGTTAGCAAGTTAGATGTTAGAACCCATTATCATGAGCCATCAATGGCTCTTGCAAGAACAAGGCCTTATAGAGGCTACTCGATTCATGTGGATTATCAAGTAAGTGGTTAGATGGTTAGTGGTTAGTAGTTAGATTGCTATGAAAAGAAGAAAAGTTAGCAAAGCATCATGTAGAAGATGGAGAAGATTACATCGGAGAAGAAAGGAGGCACCTTTACATAGACTGTCACCATCTATTACATCAATCCCTCTTTATCTCTCTCTGAATCTCTCAGCCATACTACAAGATCTAAAAAGAAATGAAAATACAAGAGAAATGATATGAAGAGCACCTACCTACACTAACCTAAAACATAGAAAAAATCAGCAACTACTCCTAAAAATGAAAACTGCCCTCGTTTTGGCCAAATACAGGGATATATATAGGCATAGGCACCTTCTAGAAGACGAGACGGGGCCACGCGTCGAAAATCGACGCGTGGCTCCACTCTATTGCCGCGGAAACGCGACAATTGCCGCGTTTCCGCGGCAATTCCAGGGACTTAGGTCCCTGGTTTTTGTCAGGATGTCCCTGTTGGTTCTAGCAGCTTCCTGGTATATCCCGTTTCTAGTAATTTCGTCCGAATATTCGTCTGACGTGCGCAAGAGTCTAGGTTCGACGTATCTTCTAGATGATCCCTTGCTTGGTCTCCAAGTAATGCGGATTTAATTACCCTAAAAGGGGTTTAATTAAGCTCTTATTACTTCTTTGCCCTTAAACTCTTGATTTACCTGCAATAGAGACCAAAACACGGTTTAGACCGACAATTTATTCATAAATCGGTGGGGAAATGCAATATAATAATGTATAATCGTAGAGTAATCAACTACAGAAGCATACAATTTCTCATCAATTTAACATAAACATTGCATTCAATAAAATTCTACTGTAGTAGTCATAAAAAATTGAATTTCAGAAAATGCAAACAGTTTAACCGATAGAGCTGCCGGTCAAACTTTCAGAACAAGTTGTGTCTCTATATGCCAACACTGTATTGGCCCAATATAGATACCCTAAAGTCTAGGTCCTATGTAAGAGAACAACCTTTTTTTGAGCAGACTGTCCCTTTATAGAATTAGTCTCAAAGTTTAAGTTATCTATATCGACCATATAATATATGTAATGATCGACCATAATGACAACCTTTTTTTGGGCCGATTGCGACATGCACGGGCTACACAAATCTACGCATCTGGATTCTTTTTCCGTCGTCGGACTAGTTGATGAGGGTAATACAATATGGGCCTATAGTGTGACAACCTTCTTTTGGGCCAATTACCACACACCAAGGTTCTCCCACTTGCATTACCCACGTCAAGTACCCGACATCGTACATAATTCAGCCAAGCAATAGTCTTTCTTTGGGCCGGCTATTGTCTGCATGAACTATATACACAATTAAATAAACTCTTTTATAAATTCTTTAACTTGAACATGTATGTATCTTTATCTATGTATTATCAACTGTAGTAAACATCAATATTCATCATGCTAGAACAATATAAGCAATATAATAAATATTGATAAAGCGAAAGCATGTAAGAATACATATAACCATGGTAAACATACACTTTAATGCCTACTTTATGTCAACTAACTGCTGTTTTGTCATGTATAATGCCTATAATACTGTAGTGCTCGTCAAGAGTTTCGAAACGGCTGTTTACACGCTCAAAAAAGAGGTCGGATGAGCCCTTAACGGCTAATTAAAGTTTCTACTGGCAAAACGGGTTTGCAATGCTTATCGGGTCTGGATCAGACCCGACCCGCAATGGTTAACTTATGGGTTTTCTTCTTAATGGGTCGGGTTTAATGAGCTGAATAAAACCCGATTAGCTTAATGTGAGATTAATTGGAATTAGGTTTCTTTATTTGATTAGAATTCTACCACAAAATTTTCTTTAATAGACAGGAATTCTATCTCAATCCTAAAACCCAAATCAATTTGAACAATCCCAATTAAAATTTAATATAAGATTAATTAGGAGTATGTTTCCTTATTAGAGTAAAATACTCTCTAAATTTTTTAATCCTAATTAATCTCATAATCCCACTGAATTAAGTAACCCAAAACAATTATTTTTTAATGTGTTCTGCCAATGTCCACCGCCACCCCATGGTGGCTGACGTCGGTCTACATGCTTTTCCCCTTTTTTTTAATGCATCTGCATGCAATGTCAAACAAAATATCTGCATGCATCATGCATTGCCCCTTGCATGCATGCACACACACGAGCCAAGGGGGCGTGGGCAACCCTTTTGCAGCAAAGTAAATTTTTTTTACTTTGTCATCCATAGCGCGTGCACGCTCACATGCATGCGCTGCATGCATCTTTTGCATGCATGCACATGCATCCATTTTGTTTTTTTAAATTTCAAAAAATATTTCTGAAATAATAACACAGAAAAAATTCCGAAAAAATATATACATAATTCAATTTAATCATCTCAATTTAATTCAATTACTTTTCAATTACTTGAGATACAAAAATAATTCTTTATTGAATTAAATGAAGAGATCGATTGTAATTTTAATATATCGAGATCAAAAAATTCTGTAGATCCCGATCATCCGATAAAGAGGAGGCTCTGATACCAATTGTTGAATCTAATAATTATTTCATGCAAGATCCACGCATAAACTAAAAGCCTCTTTATCAAGATCAAAGGGAAAGAGGGTTTAGACATACCTGATTCCATCATGAAAGGGATGCCAAAGATTGCACGATCTCGAGAACGCCAGAGTTGAGGGAGGGGATTCTTCTCTTCAGCCACTAAGTTCTCTTGTTGATCTTTAGAGGAGATGAGAGGCCTCCAAGAGAGAGATTAGGTCATGATAATTAGCTGGTGGTGGAGAAGAAATCCTACTCATGATATATAACATCAAGAAATCCTAGTTCAACTCGTCATAGATCTAGACCCTTGATTGATAACACAGTTTCACATGTGTAGATGAGTCCCACATCTTAATTTAAATACACTCATAGCTAAGTGTAATTGAAACACGTCTAGACCCAAACCATTAGGTTTGATCACTTCTTTATTGGGTCCAACAACATAGGCTTATAGAGACGGGTGTATAAATTCAATTAGACTTGTGTGGGCCTAAATTAATTTAGACTCTAATCCAAATAAGTCTAACAGGTACATCTCAGTAGTCGACTGTATTGACTAATGAGCATGATTAGTCGACTAATAATTTGGATTAGTCGACTAATGATGCTGCTGGCAATTTCTTTTTGCGGTTCTAATTGCAGTTTGAGTTTAACTTGAGTCTCCTTTTCTGAGGCGGTGCTGTTTGTATTGCTGGAGTTTGTATAGGACTAGGATGATCCAATGGTCTATAAATAACCCCTTAGGGGTTGACCTTCAATGTATTATTCAATAATTAAGAAAAGGAGAGATTCATGAGAGAAGTTTTAGCCATAAGGGTTCGCTGTTCTAGACGGCCATCAAAGGGCTTGTAATCCTCTTAACGAAAGGTGTGCGTGTTCCTCATTGTACTCCTTCAAAGTTTTAATAAAGTTTCTCTCTTTCTCCTGTGGACATACATACGATCTGTTTGATTGGTAGAATCACGTTAAATTGTGTGTTGGCTTTCTCTACTTCGGAATATCTTATCTCTTCACATTCCACGACGATTCGGCTTTTTTTCGCTACATCGATCCCAACAATTGGTATCAGAGCATATCAATTCATTGCAACAATTGGTATCAGAGCATATCAATTCATTGCAACAATTGGTATCAGAGCAAGTCAACGTGAAAATGTTTGCAATCAAGTTCGATATTCAGAAGTTCGATGGTGTCATTAATTTCAACAGGTGGCAGATTAGGATAAACGCCATCTTGACCCAGAGTGGGTTGAAGAAATCACTACGGGAAGGAGAAAAAGCCTAAAAACATGAAAGAAACTTTACAAGAGTTAGATGAGAAAGCCTTGATAGCTATTCAGTTTTGCTTGGCGGACGAAGTGTCGGATGAGTTTTTTCTGAGAAAACGATAACAACATCCTCGCTGTGGGAGCGACTTCAGGATCATTATCTGAAAAGTCATTGGCAAATCAGTTGATTCTGAAGCACCGTCTCTTTCTTTTTCGCATGCATGAAGGTACACCTATCAAGTCTCACATCATAGAGTTTCCCTCTATTATCAATGAGTTAGATAAGATAAAGATTAAGATAGAAGATGATCAAACACTTCTATTACTGTGTTATTTACCTTCTTCATACAAGAGCTTTAGGGAAGCTATTACCTATGGAGGCAAATCAACTATCAAGGTCAATGAAGTCAAAGAGCATATACTCAATAAGGACAAAATTGACAGGTAATTAACGGGGGAGTCTCATCGCGATGATTCCGGGCAAGTTTTCTTTACAAAGAAGAAGAGTAATAATAGAAGTTCAATGGGTAACCCAAAACACAAGAATTTGGTGTGCAACTGGTGTCATAAGAAGCGGAATATTAAAGCTGATTGTTGGACTTGCAAAAAGAAACAATAAGAAACTAATATCACTGAACTGTCTGAAGGGAATAAAGATAAGTGTGTTGTTCTATCTGTTACAGACAGTTCGGTCGGTAACAAAGATTGATGGATTATTGATCCTGGACATTTATAGTATATCAGTTCCGATACGAAGATGTTTTCCTCATACACTTTGGTTCAAGGGGGATTGGTCTTCACGAGAAATTCTGCTATGAGCAAGGTGATTAACGAAGGAACAATTCAGATTCGTTCTCATGATGGATGCATCACTACTCTTCAACGCGTTCGTCATGTTCTCAAATCAAGGTACAATCTCATCTCTCTTGGAGCCCTACATGGAGAAGAGTTCAATTTTAAAACTGAAGGTGATCTTATGGAAGTTTTCAAAGATGCCCATGTGAAGTTTCAGGCCAAACGTGTCAAAAATGTTTGCATGTTGCAAAATTTGGATGTTACAGTTGGTGGATTGCAGTTATCCTCGGCTTCAAGATTAGAGATTATGGAACAATCAGAGACTACAATGGTTTTGAGCTCAGATATTTAGTTTTACCCCAAAGGTAGATTGGGACTAGATGGCGCTAATGCACAAGGAAGTCCAAATCATTACTCATATGTTGGAGCAAATTCTCAAAAATTCTGCATGGATTAAGGAGATCGTTGGCTGATCAAGTTCAGGTCGGGCCTTAACTCTAATCAAGTTGTGAACCCCATAAAGGGGTTATGAAGAAGAGGGAGTGAGATGGAGATGAAGTCAAGAGTTGTTCAATTGTGCATTAATGTGGGCACATGGAATAAGATGGCTATTCTCGGGCTTGGATGTATTCAAGTTAAGTGGGAGATTGTTAGGATTTTGACTCGAATACATCATGGTGGTAGATAAAAACTTCAGAGATCAAGAACGAACAGGTGTGCATGGTCGGTGCACAGATTAGTCGACTAATGGCATCTCAATAGTCGACTAATGGCACAAACAGAGAATGGGTACATCTCAGTAGTCGACTGTATAGTCGACTAATGAGCATGATTAGCCGACTAATAAGTTGAGTTAGTCGACTAATGGCGCTGTTGGCAATTTTCTTTTGCGGTTCTGATTGCAGTTTGAGTTTAATTCTAGTTTTTTTTCTTCTGAGGCGGTGCTGTTCGTATTACTGGAGTTTGTATAGGATTAGGATGATCCTATGGTTTATAAATAACCCCTTGGAGATGGTCTTCAATGTATTATTCAATAATTAAGAAAAAGAGTGATTCATGAAAGAAGTTTTAGCCATATGGATTCGCTATTTTAGGCGGCATCAAGGGCTTGTAATCTTCTTATCGAGAGGTGTGAGTGTTTCTCATTGTATTCTTCTAAAGTTTTAATAAAGTTTCTCCCTCCTTCTCCCGTGGATGTACACACGATCTGTTTGATCGGTGGAATCACGTTAAATTGTGTGTTGGCTTTCTCTACTTCGAATTATCTTATTTCTTCTCTTCTTCATATTGCACAACGATCCGGCTTTTCTTTTTGCGCTGTGCCGATACCAACAATTGGTATCAGAGCATATCAGAACCCTGAATGATGAATCAAATCAAACTCCAATTATTTTTCCAACAGTGTACTGGGGAAGGTTTATCCATTATCCCTGTGATTGTGGAAAACAAAATATTTATCACGACCCTCCTAATTGTCTGGGCGTTTGCTTCTCCTCCAATTTCTGGTGAACTGCCTTTAGCTTTTATCAACCACACCTCTGTAGTTGATCAGAATACTTGTTTGTGGTGACAGAAAACACTCATTTATTCCATTCCATTTAACTAAATTATGTGGCATTCTCCCTGTGCTTCCATGTCTCTCAGCGCCTCAAAATCTCTCTCTTTGGTAGTTAGGGTATGGATGTGCATGTTGCATTTTGAAATTAATTCACTAGAAACCCTCCTGTGTCCAGGCATCTTCTTTTTTCCTTTCCTTTTATTGTTTATTTGGTGAAATTGCCAGTATGACTACTTATGGTTGCTCGAGCTCTAGTAACCCTCTTGTGTCTGGGCATCTTCTTTTTTCCTTTTCTTTTATTGTTTACTCAGTGAAATTGCCAGTATGACTACTTATGGTTGCTTCGAGCTAACTATATACTCATGCATTCAGAATTCATCTGCTCCCTTCTTCAAGCTAAGGTCAACAGATACTGCTTTTATAAAGCCAAAGGATAACATGGCAGTTTCCATGCGTGATGTTGATTCTGCTTTCCAAGGGGCAGGACAAAAGGCGTATCCTTATAGTTGGTTCTTTACACATAACTTTGATTGTTTCCAGTTCTAGAAATTTGATATATTTTTTTTCTATGACAAATGAAATCATGTGTTGCTGTATACAATACTACTTCAGATATCTGGGATGCCATTTGGTAAGTATTCCAGAAAAAATGTTGAGAAGAAATGACTTGCCAAGACAGTTTTATTAGTTCTGATAGGCCGTATTAATTGATAACTTCCCCCAAGTGAATTAACCTTAAGAGTTGTTCATGAGTTTCTTTATTACATTCTTTATCAAGGACATTATAATGATTATAACCTTTTGACATGTCAAGAGTGAGATCCTGTTAGTTTGTGGTATCTCTGTTGGCAAGCTTCCTGCTTGTATCATCATTATTATCAAGTAGAAGCCAGTAGGATAAGATTGTCTCAAGTCGACTGAAGGTTTAATCTAATTGTGAGGTCGAACTGAAGTCAACTCATCATTTCTGGGCGTTGCATGCAACTTAAAATCTGGAACAAAGCAATTTCAACTTTCATCTTGATTTCTGCTCTAATAGAGAGAACACATCTCAGACTTCTATCAATAAATTGTTAGTTTAATTGTTTTGATTGAAAGACACAATTTGATTAGGAACTGTATAACATCCTAAAGCGCAAGAATATCTCTTGCATCCAGAAACTGTTATGCTGTACCCAATTGAACACTCAGAAGAAGCCTGTTAGGAAATGGACTGTTAATGCAGAAAGGTGTCCTTACAGTCACCTGCCAACCCTGAATAACAGAAGATATAAAGGTTATGTGATACCACATATTCTTGGAGGAATCCTGCAATTTTTGGCTAAAGAGCTATGAATGTAGACACACATAGATCCACATAAAGGCTTTTTTTTATATTTATTGAAAATTAGTGAATCAAGGCTGTTTGCTCATGGGTCACCCTGAGCTAAAATTATGAAAATGTTGATCTATTCTTTTCTTGACTAAACAGTGGAACCTGCTGTTTTCTTTTTATTTTTTATTTTTTTTTGTAGTATTTCACTCTTGCTATTTCTTCTTTGGTCCACTGTATATCTGGATGTATGCATATTTCCTTGACAGCTCACAGAGGGATGGAGATATGGCGCATAGAAAATTTTTGTCCAGTTCCTGTTCCAAAGTCCTCTTATGGAAAATTTTTTACTGGAGATTCATATGTCATTCTGAAGGTATTCTGCATTTGATACTACTAACGGTTGTGTTTATTCTTTTATCCCCTAAGATATGAGTCATTTACTGGTGTGAACCTTTTTGTAATCTGGTTACTAGTTACTAAATAAATAATGCACATCACTACCCTTCCATAGATGAGACATATCTGGTCTTTATCTTGTATACTTGGATAATTTGGTTCAATGTTAGATTGAAATGTGAACTCTTTGTCAGCTTCTGTCTTCCTTACCTTATCAACATAGGAAGATATTTGTTTGCCAATGCTATATTTTTCTAATGATTCAAGATCTTCATACTGGGACACTTTTGTTATTTCTCTTGAGGAAGTTGTTGCATTCTTTACCTTATCCAATTTCTTTTCTTGCCAGCTATTATGAGAATTTATATCATGATATTGCTTTGATTTATTATCTTTCAGTTAAAATTTAGTTCTTGTGAGCTGTTTTATCATTGAACGTAGTTTCATGTCTAGTATTTACTATTCAGTGAGAGTGCTTATGCACTTTTCTGGAGGATAGCTGTCTACATGTTTGCAGTAACCTACCTTAAGGGTCACCAATCTTTATTATATCAGATTAGCAGTAGGAGGTATATCCTCTTTTTTAACTGACATTCATATAGTTATATATCCATAATGTTTGCTCTATATTTGCGTTAATTTCATTGCACTCCCACATTATTCTCACAGGATTATGGTTTGAAGTAGGAAAATATTCCCTGCTGTTATAAATTTTGTTGGTTTGATTCAATACTAACTTTGTGTAACTAAATAAATGCTCAATGTGCTCAAATTGTTTCATTCTGTAACGAGCATCCAGATCAATTAACCTTGGAATTCATGTAGTGGATTGAGTCAACTGTTCCAAGTGTTCCACCCATTTGTTATTCAACCTTCCATAGCAAGCTTTAGTTTCAGGTTATGGAGGGATCTCCTCCCATTATAGCATTAAACAAATAATTCAACATGATACAAGGTAACTGTTTTGTATATTATAAACACACCTTTTTTTACTTCTCAACATGTCAACAAAATAAAATAAAATCTTAGCACCTTCCTGCAACCTCTATAAAGATATGCACTAGGAGTTCTCCTTCGGATTACGGCCTTCGTGAAAGGAACAAATTGGATCTTGGATGTAGATGAGATTTAGACAAGCTGGTGCTAGTGCAGAATCTGAAGCCTTATCTGAGAGGATGCCAAGGTCACAAACTATTATGAATAATGAACCAAAGGCACCATCAAGCTTGAGAAATTAATAGGCTGTGCATCTGTTGGAGTAAGTCCGTAAACTAGCTTTAGATAGCACTGTATCTAATAGTATTATTGCATCAACAACTAAGAAAGCTGTGATGGTTTCAGTTACACCAGAGCTCCATTGAGGTGCAGCTCGTAGAGAGATGCTAGGACGGAGCACCTGAAAATGGACACTGTAAGCTACTCCACTAGTTGAGTTAGGTTGGCAATATTAACCCTGTCTAATAAGTTGTCTAGCAGTAACTCCGCAAGACTGCTTGGTAAGTTAAAGAGTATCAACAAACACTACAAGGGGGGCAACATCATGGTATTTTAGGAGAAACAAAATTTGAGCTAACAAGTTTGCGAGGGTCTAACTGTCCATGGCAAATAATACGACTGGATGTTCAACAAGGCTGAAAAAAAATGTTTGAGAAATAAGTGATTGAGACTTGAGAGATCAGCAACTAGTGATGCAAGATGAAGGTAGTTGAGTTTCAACACTTGCAACTGCTGCATGATGGTTTGAATGTAAACTATCTTGATGCAGGTGGCAAACAATATGAATAGAATCCCATGTTGTATGTGTGAGGTAAGGAAACAAACAGAAGAATTTCCTACAGAAGAATTTCCTTCAAGTACTATATATGAGACTGAGTTGAGGGCAAAGCTAAATATTACAAACACCACTCATGCAGGCGAAAAAAGCATGAGAGAAAAAAGAGCTAAGGTCTTAGCATAAAACCAGTGGCGGAGTTAGGAAATTTGAAGAATTCGTAATCAACTAATCCACACATTGAACTATGGGAAACAAATATAGAAATGGTCTAGGGTGTGATTGATGATGAAATCATCGAAGGATCTTAGGATACCTTGACCAATAAGAGGTGTGTGCGTACGGACCTAACAGGTGAGAATGCTGACCAAATATGAAGCAACAAAGCACAAGCACGCACATATGTTCTTTTTTAGCCTAGTGAAAACCTAGTTAATAAGTTGATTAAGCTCCATGGCACCAAAGGATGTGAGTTTCTTCGATAATTATGAAAGAGTATTCTGAAGACCAGTTACAAAAGATTAAGAAATGCATAGGCTGATGCTGGAAGGAAGATGCAAGTTGATGCACCGACAAGGGGATGTTGGTGTAGGATTTGACTCAAAATCAGGTTCTGTTTAAGTTTGATATTTGAGTTTTATCTATGGGTATTTGGATAGTTGTTATTAATGTAACACTCGGATTATTTAACCCTAAATTAAAATTTTAATTATTCGATTATGTGAATATAAAAAATGATTAGAGGTGATAATTCAATTACTTTGCGAACAATTAATTATTTTTAAGCTTTAAACGTATTTTAATGTGTATATACATATATATGAAATTATATAAATGGATGAATGAAGAGAGTTCTAGAGTTTTTTTTTAAATAAAGAAAATCCAAAAAAAATTCACCACATGCTTATCTCTCTCACTTTACTATTCATCCAAAATTTCTCCACATCTCTCTCATTTACCCCAATTGATGAACCCAAAAATTTCTCTCTCCAAATTTCCTTTTCAAATAAATTTTCCTTTCGTTTCTTTTCTTTTCTTATCTTCTCTTTTTCTCTTCTTTTCTCCTCCATTTGGACCCGAGCTCGACCCGAGCTCGGCTGAATCTGGACCGTGATCGGAGGTGGGTATGTGAGCAAGAAGAGGAGGAAGTGGGGAGGGTGTTTTGGAGGTTGATTACAAAATTAATCACTTTTATGTGTACGCGAGCAAGAAGAAAAAGGGGAGGGTGTTTTAGTGGTTGATTAATTACTAAATTAATCACTTTTAAAGGTAAATTAACACCTCTTGCCTTTTTTATTAAAATTTCTTTGATTAATAGTTATATGCAAACCCTAATTTCTATATATATATATATATATAAAATTAAATAGGAATTGCCGCGACGATTGCGTGATCTTCGTCGATATCGGGAAAATCACTGAATCGAGAATTATTATCCTCTTGTTCTCGCTTAATTTACGTGATTAGAAATAATTTTGTTCCTGTATCCTATCGGAAACTTGATTAATTTTAGTATTAATTGTGAAAGCTAGCTAATTATAATATTAATTGAGTTTAGCTTTATAATCACGGTATAAATTGTGTAAACTCGTTTATTATGATATCGGAAAACCCTCTGCTCGTTTCACGATATGAAAGTTTTGTTACAGGTCTACACGTGTAGAGAGAGTATGATGATATGGATAATGTTGAGGTAGAACCTCAAGCCGATGGCCTTGAAGATTTGGAGGCCGAGATGGATGAGCATAAGGCTGAATATGAGGAATAAGAAGATGCACAAGAACCCTAGGGAGGGTTCATGTTTGGAGCATTTCTTGGAATGCTTGGTGGATTGATAATTGAGGTCAATTTGATGGTGACTTGGATGACTGATATTTTACTGAGGACGTGATAGAAAACGTGGGGGTTGTAAGCGAAGAATCAATGGAGGAAGAATTAATAAATGAAGAAGATCCTATGGAGTAGAACCTTAACGAAGAACCAGATATTCCTGACTCTGATAAAGATAGTGACGACGAGTATTGTTTTAAATATCGGCCGATATACCGGTATATCGACTATATCAGTCGATATACCGGTATATCGGCCGAGATACCAGTATTTTATCCAAAACGATACGATAAGTACAAAAATTTATCAGATATCATTTTGGACCGGTATTGGCCGATATATCGCCACGTGGCTGATATATCAGCCGATATCCAAGATGAAATATCCTATATATCGGCCCTTATAGTTACTTATTTGAATAATAATTATTATTTTTTGCTTGAGAGATTGTTTTATTTTATTCTATGTTCATTATGGTATTTCAATGATATTTTTATATGATGTTTGGATAATAACTTATTTATTTTAATAATGTCTTATATGTATTTACTATTGATATATCAACCAGTATTTAGTACCATATCGCGATATATCATCCGGTATCCAATATCCGGTACATAATTTTGCCAACCGGTATATCACCGATATCCGATATTTAAAACACTGACGACGAGGGAGATGGAACAATGATGGAGGTTCTAGTGGAGCTAGTAATGCCTCGTGATGACTTGAGGATATTGGGTAGAAAGATTTTGTATGTAGGATGTTTGATGTTTTGGATGTGTGTATATGTATAGTTCAGAGTTAAGCGTAATCAGTAAGAAAAAATATGTTTTGAAAAATCAGTAAGGAATCTAGATCGACGAGCTGAGGGTGGTTTTTCGATATCATAATTATCAAGTCTACACAATTTATATCGTGATTATCAAGCTATACTCAATTAATATTATAATTAGCTAACTTTCATAATTAATACTAAAATTAAACAAGTTTCCGATGAGATACATGGAACAAAATTATTAAATTCTAATCACGTAAATTAAGCGAGAACAAGAGAAAAATTTACTCACTTTCTATTCGGCGATTTTTCTGATATCGACGAAGCTCACGCAGTCGTCGCGGTAATTCTTATTTAATTACATGTATAAATTAGGGTTTGAATATAACTATTAATAAAAAAATAATAAAAAGGGCAAGAGATGTTAATTTACCTCTAAAAGTGATTAATTTCATAATTAATCAACCACCAAAACACCCTCCCCACTTCCTCTTCTTCTTACTCACGTACACCTAAAAGTGATTAATTTTGTAATTAATCAACCACTAAAACACCCTCCCCCACTTCCTCCTTTCGCACGTACCCACCTCTAATCACGGTTCGAACTTGGTCTCGGGTCCAAATGGAGGAGAAAAGAAGAGAAAAGAGAAGAAAAGAAAGAAAAGAAGAGAGTAAAATTTATTTCTAGAGGAATTTTGGAGAGAAGAATTTTAAGGTTCATCAATTAGGGAAAATGAGAGATTGGAGAAATTTTGGGTGAATAGTAAAATGAGAGATAAGTATGAGTGGTGATTTTTTAGAGATTTTCTTTATTTAAAAAAACTCTAGAACTCTCTCTTCATTCATCCATTTATATAATTTCATATATATATATATATATATATATATATATATATATATATATATGTATATACTTGAATTTACTCTTTCTCACTTTACATATACATTAAAATACGCTTAAAGCTTAAACATAATTAATTGTTCACTAAGTAATTAAATTATCACATCTAATCATTCTTTATTTTCACATAATCGAATAATTAAAATTTTAATTTAGGGTTAAATAATCCGAGTGTTACAATTAAAGTCCCTGTCACTACATCAAAACTCAGGAGTTATGGGCGAGAGTTGAGGGTAGTATATTTGTATTCTAACACGCCATCGCTTGTCGAGAATTTTTTTTATTAAAGTCTCTACCACTACACCAAAACTTTGATTGTGAGGGTTGAGGGTAATATATTTATGTTCTAACACGCTCCTGCATGTCAAGCACTTTTTTTATTAGGCGAAATTTAGGTTTTTGCACAACAATATTCTTGTGTTAACCTGCTTTTTAGATGCGCACCCGGTGAGTGGGTTGGTCTCATACCATATTAAACTTCATGCCACTACACAAAAGCTGCGAAATTGTGAAGGTTAAGGGTAATATTTTTATATTCTAACAGTTATGATTTAAAGTTGTCTAAGGACTTAATTGGGGTTAGATAAGATGTTCTTTTATATACTGTGGGGTGAATTTAGCTGGGAAGAGGAGGAGATCACGACTTCTTGTGCGCAGTTTGTGGTTTATGATTATTAGAGTTAGGTTATCTAAGATTCCAAGGGAGGATTACTTTCATATGGAGGATTTATTTGAGTTCTTTTGGAATTCCAAGGGAGGATTGTTTGAGTTTTCTTGTTGAGTTCATATACGAAAGGAGGATCGTTCGAGTTTGTTTAGATTGGGTTTTTCAGGTCGGAACAAATAGCTTTTGGGCATCAATAATTAAGTTGTTTGACATCTACTTGCAATTCAATTCATTATTTGTTTTCAAACAATTTTAGCATTTATTTTTCAGATTTTATCGAAAAATGCTTGATGACATCACAAGTTTGAGGGTGGGGGTTGTTAGATATAATAGGTAATTAGTTAATTAGTAAAATTATTTAATTTTCGAGCCTTACTAATATTTGGAGTATTATAGAGTTCTAGTAGTATTACGAGTCATAGTTTGTGTAGGATTTGGTTTTCTATAGTGTTTATATTAGAAGATGAATGCTCATTGTCTTATTTAATTTTATTTTGCAATTTTTTGATAATCAGTAAAGACCTAATCTTTCATAATTTAATAGTATGTAAGTGATCATTGATCTTTTTCTAACTTTCCATATTTTGTGAGTTTTGATCTTGTTCCTATTGAGTTATGGAGATGCCTAGGAGAGATGGGTGTGAGATGGCTGACAAACCTCTTTAACAAGATCTGACTAACTAAAAAGATGCCAAATGAGTGGAGGAACAGTACCCTAGTACCTTTCTATAAGAACAAGGGTGATATTCAGGTTGTTCAAACTACCGTGAAATAAAACTCATGTGCCACACAATGAAGCTTTGGGAAAGGGTAATTGAACACATGTTAAAGCAGAATATTAAAATATTAGAGAACCAGTTTGGGTTCATGCCTGAAGATCGACAATAGAGGCTATTCATTTGCTTCGTCAACTTATAGGGCGATTTCGAGAGAGAAGAAGAAATTTGCATAAAGTCTTTATTGATTTAGAAAAAGCTTATAATAAGGTGCCAAGAGAGATATTATGGTGGACATTGATGAAGAAGGGAGTTTCCATCAAATATATTGACATAATCAAAGACATGTATGATGGAGCAGTGGCAAATGTCAGAACTTGTGGAAACCTAACAAGTGATTTTTCGATCATAATTGGATTGCATCAAGGATTCTACATTGAGTTCATTCTTGTTTGCCATAGTGATGGATGAGCTTACTAGAACTATTCAGGATGAGATATCATGGTGTATGCTATTTGCTGATGATATTGTCCTAGTCGATGAGACGGGAGCTGGGGTAAATGCCAAATTGGAGTTATGGAGGCAAACTCTAGAATCTCGAGGTTTTAGATTAAGTAGGTCCAAAACGGAGTATATGCAAATTCAGTAAACAGAGGATCCAAGATTATAGTATTGTGACACTAGACAGGCAAGAGATATCGATGAGCAGTCAGTTTAGGTACATAGATTCTATTATTCAAAAGGATGAGGAGATCAATAGTGATGTCAACCATAAGATCCAACCCCGTTGGTTGAAATGGAGGAGCGCAACAGGAGTGTTGTGCAACCTTAACATCCCGTTATGACTAAAGGAAAAGTTTTATTGAACTGCTATTAGGCCAGCTTTGTTATATGACACAGAATGTTGGGCTATAAAGAGATATCATGCCCAGAAGATGAGTGTAGCAGAGATGCGCATGCTTCGTTGGATATGTGGTAAAACGAGGAGAGATAAGATGAGAAATGAGGATATTCTTATTAAGATAGGCGTAGTCTCCATAGAAGAGAAGATGAGAGAAAATCGCCTACGATGGTTTGGTCATGTGCGACGTAGACCTACAAATGCGCTAGTCCGTCGAGTAGAGCTTATCAACTTAGGGGAAGTTAAAAGAGCGAAGGGGAGATCGAAGAAACATAGATGGAGGTGATACGACAAGATATAAAGGCTAAAGGTCTTAATGAAGGCATATTGCTCGATAGGAATGAGTGTAGAAAGTTGATCAGTTAGGAATTGTGACTGGAATACGTCGTGAAGGTAGATAAAACTTCGGAGATCAAAGAACGGACGTGCACAGGAAATTGCGCATTACTAGTCGACTAATACGAGGTATAATTGACTAATCGTATGGATTAATCGATTAATACATTGTATAGTCGACTAGGTTGGCCAATAGAGAGTTGGGGTTCTCGATTTTTGTCAGAGTAGTCGACTAGAATTTGGGCCTAGTCGACTAATACCCTGACCTAGTCGACTAATAGCGGGTCTGGCAATTTCCCTTTCTGGATCTGATTTCAGATTCGAGTTGAATTTAGGTTTTCTTTATTCTGAGGCAGTGATTGTTCGTATTGATGGAGTTTATTTAGGACTAGGAGGATCCTATGGTCTATAAATAACCCTTTGGGGGTGGCCTTTCATGGAATCCAATGAATTTGTAATTCCTGAGGGTGTAATTCATCAGGTGAGAGATTCGTGAGAGAAGCTTGCCACAAGGGTTTGCTGTTCTTGGCGGCCATCAAGGGCTTGTAATATTCTCAACGAGAGGTGTAAATAATTCTTATTGTACTTCCCCAAAGTTTAATAAAGTTTCTCTCCCTTCTCTCGTAGACGTACACACGATCTATTTGATTGGTGGAACAACGTTATATTGTGTGTTGGCTTTTTATACTTTAAGAATATCTTCTCTTATTCTCGTTACCCTCGTAGATCCTGTGGTTAGTTTTCGCTGCGCTGTCTCAGTCGATCCGGTCGTGGGGGCGTCCAGAATTCACAACAATTGGTATCAGAGCAAGGTCAACGTGAACATGTCTGCGATCAAGTTCGATATTTAAAGTTCGATAGTGTCATCAATTTCAGCAGATGGCAGATTAGGATGAACACCATCCTGACCGAGAATGGGTTAAAGAAAGTACTACTCGGGAGGAAGAAAAAGCCTCAAGACATAAAGGAAAAAACTTGGCAGGAGTTGAATGAGAAAGTCTTGACAACTATTCAGCTTTGCTTGGCGGTCGAAGAGTTGGATGAGTTTTCTTCGGAGAAAACGTCCTCGTTATGAGAGCGACTTCAGGACTACTATCTGAAGAAGTTGTTGGCGAATCGGTTGATTCTGAAGTGGTGCCTTTTTCTTCTTCACATGCATAAAGGTACACCTATCAAGTCTCACATTACAAAATTTCTCTATTATCTATGATCTATATAAGATAGAGGTTAAGATAGAAGATGAGGATGAAGCACTTCTATTACTGTGTTCTTTATCTTCTTCATATAAGAGCTTTAGGAAGTTATCATCTATGGAGGCAAGTCAACAATTAAGGTCAATGAGGTCAAGGAGCTTCTGCTCAATAAGGACAAAATTGACACCCAGTTGATGGGTGAGTCTCATCATGATGATTCCGGGCAAGTTCATTATTTAAGGGAGGAGTAATAATGGAAGTTCTGCTGGTAACTCAAGACATAAGAATTTGACGTGCAACTATTGTCACAGAAGGAACACATTATAGCTGATTGTTAGTTTCGAAAGAAGAAACAACTAGATGCTAATGTCACTGAACTGATTGGAGAGATGAAAATAAGTGCGATGTTCTATCTATTACAGACAGATCAGTTAGTAACAAAGATAGATGGATTATTGACTCTGGATGTTTACAGCACATCAGTTCTAATAGGAAGATGTTCTCTGCATACACTTTGGTTCAAGGGGAGAAGTCTTCGTAGAGAATTCTGCTACAAGAAAGGTGATTGGCGAAGGAACAATCCAGTTTCACATGATGGATGCATCATTACTCTTCAAGGTGTTCGTCATGTTTCCGATTCAAGGTATAATCTCATCTCTTTTGGAGCCCTACAAGGGGAAGGGTTTAGTTTCAGTTTTGAAGGTGATCTTGGAAGTCTCCAAAGAGGCCCATGTGAAGTTTCAGGCCGAACGTGTCGGCAATGTGTATATGTTGCGAAATTTGGAAGTTAGAGTTAGTGGATTGCGGTTATCCTCAGCTTCGAAAGTGGCGGTTGTGGAACAATCAAAGACTATGATGGTTTCGAGCTTTTATGTTCAGTTGTACCCCGAAGAGAGATTGGGACTAGGTGCGCAACAAGGAAGTCCAAATCGTTACTCCTATGGTGGAGCAAATTCTCATAAATCCCGTGTGGATCAAGAAGATCGTTGGGTGATAAAGTTCAGGTTGAGCCTGAGCTTATTCGACCTAATCAAGTTGTGAACCCTATGATGGGGTTATGAAGAAGAGGAAGTGAGATGGAGATGAAGTTAAGATTTGTTCAATTGTGCGTGGATGCGAGCACATGGAGCATGGTGGCTATTCTCGGACTTGGATATATTCAAGTCAAGGGGGAGATAGTTAGGAATTGTGACTGGAATACGTCGTGAAGGTGGACAAAACTTTGGAGATCAAAGAACGGACGTGCACATGGAGCTGTGCACATTACTAATCGACTAATACTAGGTATAGTCGACTAATCATATGGATTAGTCGACTGATAAATTATATAGTCGACTAGGTTGGCCAACAGAGAGTTGGGGTTCTCGAATTTTCTCAGAGTAGTGGACTAAAATTTGGGCCTAGTCGACTAGTACACGATATTAGTCGACTAATACCCTGGCCTAGTCGACTAATGGCGGGTATAGCAGTTTCTTTTTCTGGATTTGTTTTCAAATTTGGGTTGGATTTGAGTTTTCTTTATTCTGAGGCGGTGATTGTTCGTATTAATAGAGTTTGTTTAGGATTAAGAGAGTCCTATGGTTTATAAATAACCCCTTGGGGGTAGCCTTCAATGTAATCCAATGAATTTGTAATTCTTAAGAGTGTAATTCATCTAGGTGAGAGATTCGTGAGAGAAGCTTAGCCACAAGGGTTCGCTGTTCTTAGCGGCCATTAAAGGCTTATAATCTTCTCAGTAAGAGGTGTAAGTAATTCTTATTGTACTCCCCCAAAGTTTAATAAAGTTTCTCCTTCTCCCGTGGACGTACACACGATCTGTTTGATCGGTGGAACAACGTTATATTGTGTGTTGGCTTTCTATAGTTCAAGAATATCTTCTTCTCGTTGCCCTCGTGGATCCTGTGGTTAGTTTCCGCTGCGCTGCTCCAATCGATCCGGTCATGAGGGCGTCCAGAATTCACAACATGATCCATGTGCCTGACCTGCTGTAGTTCTCTTTCGGTTCGTGTAGCCTACCCCAAATACCTGGAATAAATGGCTTAATTGTTGTTTTTATCTGTAATAGAAACAAAATGGGGACCTAGAAATGATGATTGATTCAATGATTCATGATACAACCGTTCCATGATGGTTATGGTTTTCTATTGTTTTGAGAAGCATCAGCTTTAGAACACAAATTTTCAAAAGGTGGAGTGTTCAAAATGCGTGTTCAGAGGGTATGTCAAAGTTATTTATGGAGCCTTGAGGTACTTCTCACAAGTTAGGTGATGAGGGCATCACGCCAGTTGCCAGTGATTTTTTCATGCCTTAGTTTATTTTGAGTTATTGTGTTTTAATTGTTTGCTTTTAGTATCACATCAGTTATATCCGAAAAATAGACTCTTCTAAAGCCTAAAAAGCCCCTAGACTTCTTTATGAGTAGATAAGGAATAATTAAAACTTTTTTCAGTTAAACTCTTTTGAAAGTGCTCTTGAGTTTTGGGTGCAAGCCCGTGGTGCAAGGGGTGTGAAGCCCGCGTAAGGAGTGTGAAGCCTAAAGTTATCTGGTTCTTTCTCTAACCCTAATTTCTCTATTCATTTTATTTCTTGTAAAACCCTAGTTTTTCCTTCTTATTTGTATTCGAAGGTGATTGCGATCTTGTATTACACCAACTTGGTATCAGAGCTTTGGTCCCAATCCCCTGCGAATTTCTTCTCTTTCCCAAATTCTAGATCTAGATCTACTTTGCAAAAGAAAAAAAGAGAAAAAAACCAAAAAAAACAGAGAGGAAAAAGAGAGAACAAAGAGGAAAAAAACTATTGATTACTGTTCATGTGAATAGTAATCACTCCGATTACTGTTCACAGTGAACATTAACCAGGCACAGTAACCGCCTGGTTACTGTTCCTGTGAACAGTAACTGCCCGATTACTATTCTATCTCCCTCCAAACTCCAAAGCTCATCCATTCTGAAGCCCGTTTTAGGCCTATTCGGATTCCGATTCGAGTTCCGTCTGAAGCAGTGGGTTGGCAGTTGAGTCTCGGAGTTACTGGTAAAGTTTTACAGTTTTTTTTAGCAAATCTGATCTTTTCAAGCCTCTGTTTGGAGCCGGTACTGTTCGTGCAACAGAAGATCAGTGTTTCAGGCCCTTTTTTCATTCCGATTTGAGCTCAGTTCGAGACATCTTTCTTCCATTTCATACTATTGTTATTTTAGGACTTTGTGGGTGATTTATTCTCTACGGTGTGGGCATTTCTCCAAGGAATCTTCGAGGATTTTTGTGTTTGGGCGTGAACGACTTACCCCTCAGGTGATAACCTAACTTTAGCTGAATTATTAACTGTTAAATTACTTGTAACTACTATTTGGATTGCGATAATTTGTTGGTTGAAATGTTATTTGCTTCTATCTAGTGGTTGCATCAGTGTATGTCACTTTTCATCATTTTAGGAGTTCATTTTCTTTGCATTTAGAACTTGAACTCTATGGTATTTATATTTAGTGCATGCATTTAGTTTGCTTGAGTCTGGAATCTTCCATCATATCTGCTTGATTGGTGGATTTTGCATTTAAACCATCATGACCAGAACATTGGTGGGATCGCCTCGTAGACCACTTACACAACATATATCAGGGTCATATGTCTGTTCAGGATTACATTGCCATATTTAAGAACTTAACCCGTTGTAGTGAAATGAGAGAGCACCATTCTGAGACTATAAATAGGTTTATTTGGGTTTAAGACCCAAATTACGGCGTGCTTTGATCACTAGCTCTTATGATTTAGACATTGTTGAAGAGGCCTTTGATGTTGTATTAAAGTGAGACTTGACTTTCAAAACGATAGTCAATGCCAAGGCCCAATGTTCTAAGTGTGAGGGATATAAGCATCATGATTATCAGTGCCCCTTGGAGAGTCAACATATTAGAACTGTACCTATTGATGATGTTGACGACTCGAAGGTTGTTGAGGAGGTCCAAGTTCCTCCTAAGACTGTTAGTATAATTGAGGACATAACAGTTGGTTTCGACACACTGATTATTGATGAAACCCACATGTCTTCTGTTAGTGCCAGTAATGACGTGAATGTGAAAGTTAAGCCTAACACCACCACTGTACCTAGTAAGCCAGTCGAGTCCCCGCGTGCTGAATATACTTTTATGATTATTCCTACCGATCATCTTTTAGGGAGTCATCTGAATTTCTTGCCAAGATCCAGCAGATGGTTTGTAGTGCTTCATCTTCTTTTAGTTGTTTAGAGTTTGTGTCTGAGTCCAATGTACCTTCATCTGCGGGGTTAGATGTGTGTCCTCCTAGGCATGTCATATCTCTCATTCTCCCATCATTAAGAGTTATGCCTAGAATACCTATTGCATTGCATTTACCTGTTGTACATATTGATGATATCACTAGGTTGATAGCAATTTGCAATAACGCCTATAAGTTTGCTGCAAACCCATATAGTATTTTGCAGAAATTTGCAGTTTATAATAAGGCAATGATTACGAGTCACCCTGAAGCCATGAGGAAGTTGCACGCTTTGGTGTAAAGATTTCGATAGGGCTCTGAAGAGGATTGCTACCATTACTTACGAGGCGAATAGCCCATGGGATCCTGGTATCGGCTCCGTCTTCGGCGAGGATGATGCGCCTTGCTCTACTCTCTGTGCTTTGATCGAGCTGTCAGTTTTCACAGTTGACCCGTCACGGAAACCGGCTCCGCCTCCACCACCATGCTCTCGACATGATGTATCAGTGTTGCTGCCACGACCACCTCCTTGGCCTGATTGAGACACTTCATGAGGAGCGTCCTCACTCGACAGTGTCGAGTTTCTCCCACCCTAGGGGAAATGATGAGGACATCACGCCAGTTGCCAATAGTTGTTTCATGCCTTAGTTTATTTTGGGCTATTGTGTTTTAATTGTTTTGCTTTTAGTACCATATCGGTTATATCTGAGAAATAGACTCTTGTAAAGCCCATAAAAAGCCCCATAGACTTCTTTATGAGTAGACAATGAATAATTAAAAAATTTCAGTTAAACTTGAAGTATACCTAGGGATGAATAGGTATACCCCGTGAAGGGCTCTGAACTTCTCGTGATTCCTCTAGATAAGAGTTGAGGTTCTCAATTCCTATCTTGTTGAGATGAGTGTTGATCGACAAAAATGAATGAATGATAAACAAGTAAATAGAGACAATAAGAGAATCGCAAACAAAATGATTTGTTCCGAGGTTCGAGCCACCACTCAACGTCCCCGCCTTCATCACCGTGAAGGATTTCACTATTCACTATTGGATCTTCCACAAAGAGATCTTACAATAAGGAATTACAACCACTCGGAGTACACAACTCCCCAACTTAATTCTCTACACCAGAGGCAGCACAAAGCCAATTGAGATAACAAGCTCTTGGTGATCAAAAGATCACAAACACTCTCTTTACAACTCTCTTACAAAATCCTATAAAGTAAAATGTAAGTTTGAAGCTTAAGGATGTATGTGAGAGTGAAAATTAGAAAAGATAGATTTTAAAAGTAGAAAAACTCAATTAAAACTTTGAAAATGAGAGCACAAAAGAAAACTTTGAAACTTTTTCTCTTTGAAAGTAAAACTAGATTTTCAATAGAATTTGTTATTGTGAATATTCAATCCCAATGACCCTTTATATAGGTTTTAGAAAACTCTTTTAGAATTGTTTACTAGGTCTGAAAGGGAAGAAATTGACCCTAAAATTCAACTTTCCACGTTTTTAAAAAACATGTTAAAATACAAATTTTGGCCGTTACTGTCAATCTGGCAGTCTGTCGGTCGACCGCCCGATCGACCGGGCATTTTAAAAAATTTAACCATTGGGCGAGGCCAACATAGTTACAGTCGGTCGACCGGGGTCGACCGCAAAAGGGGATCGATCGACCGGAAATATGCATAACATGCACACCCCTTCTGCCAGAGGTTCGGTCGACCGTGCGATCGATTGTTCTGGCCTGTAATAGGCACGGTCGATCGCCCGGTCGACCGACCTAGGCCAAGAAATAGGGTCAAGGTCAGTTTTGAAAATCAAGAAAATTTTTAAATAATTTTTGTATGAATTTTGGAAGAGAGAAGACATGTATAACAATGAGATACAAGTTCTAAACTGTGATATAAATTTTTAAGAAAATGTGGAACAAGTATCAAAACCAAACATGTCAAAAACAAAATAAACCATACTTTTGAAAACGTGCATTTTTGTATGTGTATATCTTTGAGGCTCAAATCTATATTCTACTCTTTAACAAAATAGATTCTTACAAGGTTTTAATCAACTACAAGAATCTTCAAGCGGGTTCTCTGATAGCGACGTTGGGTGCTTTGAGTTACAATCCCGTACTTGATTACCCTTGAGCCATCAACAACTTCCTTTAGAGGAAGAAACCGGTTAGATCTTCTTTGAACCCTGAAACACACTCTTGAGCTTGATTAGTATCGAATAACTTCTTATGCTTTGTCATCATCAAAACACAAAACCGGAGATTGTAACTTTTGGGCCAACAATCTCCCCCTTTTTGATGATGACAAAACATATGAGCTATTTAAAAATAAATAAAAGGAAAGAACTTTGAAAAAGCTCCTCCTCAAGTTATGCTAACTATCAAGTACAAGATATCAACAAGTTATATGATAAAGGCATTGTAAATGAGCATGAACAAATGAACAAACTAATACCAATAAATACTCAATAAATACTTCTCCCCCTTTTCGTCATGCATAAAAAAGGGTAAGCAAAACAAATATAGATTTTTTAAAAAAAATAATACCAATAAGAAAAAAACTCATGAATCTATAATACAAACATTTAGTTCACCACAAATCAAAGAGAATTTGTTGAAATCAAGTGGCTTAGTAAAAATATCTGCTAGTTGAAAATCAGTTGAAACATAATCAATTTCAATATCACGTTTCTCATAGTGATCTCTAAGAAAGTGATATCGAATTTTTATGTGTTTTGTCTTACTATATTAATTTGCATTTTTAGTCATATGATTAGTACTAGTATTTTCATAAAATATCTTAATATGATCATAATGCAAATCATAGTCAAGGAGAGTGTTTCATCCAAAAGACTTGTGCACAATAAGCCCCGACCGCAACACTCCCCCTCAGCGGTTGAGAGGGCTACAAAATTTGTTTCTTGGAAGACCATGAAATAAGACAATTTTCTAGAAATTGACAAGTTTCACTTGTGCTCTTCCTATCCACTCTACAACCGACATAGTCAGCATCCGAAAAACTCGTCATGAAAAATTGTCCGCTCTTCGGATACCACAAGCCCATTCAAATAGTGCCCTTAAGATATCTAATAATGCGTTTTACCGCAATCAAGTGGGACTCTTTAGGACAAGATTGTAATCTAGCACATAGACATACACTAAAAATAATATCCGGCCTGCTAGCCGTTAAATAAAGTAAACTACCAATCATGCTTCTATAAAGTTTAATGTCTACCTTTATACCTTGTTCATCCTTGTCAAGTTTTGTTGTGGTAGCCATGGGAGTTTTGCTTGACTTTGCCCCTTTAAGCCCAAATTCCTTGATGAGTTCCCTTGTGTACTTGGCTTGATTTATAAAAATCTCATCACTCCTTTGCTTGCTTTGGAGTCTAAGGAAGTAGTTTAGTTCGCTCATCATAGACATCTCAAACTCATTCTTCATTTATGATTCAAAATCTTTGCAAAGCTTTTCATTAGTAGATCCAAATATAATATCAACATAAATTTGAGCAATAAGAATATCGCTATCTACATGCTTTGTAAACTAAGTGGTATCTACTTTACCTTTTACAAAACCATTTGAAATAAGAAATGTTGAAAGTCTTTCATACCAAGCTCTTGGAGCTTGTTTTACACCATATAAAGCTTTGTCTAATTTGAAAACAAAATCCGGATGTGTAGGATCAACAAATTTGGGGGTTGTTCAACACACTTTCTCTTCAATAAAACTATTTAAAAATGCGCTTTTGATATCCATTTGAAAAAGTTTGAAATCTTTATAAGAAGCAAAAGCAAGTGTAATTCGTATGGCTTCAAGCCGTGCTACGGGTGCAAAGGTTTCCTCAAAATTGATACCTTCGATTTGGGTGTAACCTAGGGCTACTAACCTAACTTTATTTCTAATAACATTACCTGACTCATCCAACTTGTTCCTAAAAATCTATTTAGCACCAATTGTTGGTCTATTATGGGGTCTAGGGACAAGGTGCCAAACTTGGTTGCGTTCAAATTGATTGAGCTTATCTTGCATTGTAAGCAACCAATATGAGTCGCCCTCGGCTTCGAGGATGTTCTTTGGTTCTATATGAGAAATAAAAGCAAAATGGTCACAAAATCATGGAGTTTGGAGCGAGTAGTTACCCCCCTTTGATACATCACCTATGATGAGTTCCTTGGGATGACTTGTAGCATATCTCAAATCTTTTGGAAATGGTTGTGTTGATGCCACTTCAACCTCTTGAACTTCACCTTGTTCATCAAGCTTTGACTTATCTTCTTGGATAGGTGAGTCCTTCAAGGTTCTCTCTGTCTTCACTTAGAGAATCAATCTCTACAACATTCTTGACAAAAACATTAGATTCTTCAAACTTAACATGCATAGATTCTTCAATTGTCAAAGTAGATTTATTGAAAATTCTATAAGTCTTGCTAGTGTTAGAATAACCAACATAAATAGCTTCAAAACCTGTAGTATCAAATTTTCCTAAGTTATCTTTGGTGTTTAAAACAAAATATTTGCATCCAAAAACTCTAAAGTAAGAAACATTAGGCTTTTTCAAATAGTGAATTTCAAAAGAAGTTTTGAAAGTATTTTTATAAAAATAAATTCTATTTGATAAGTAACATGAAGTGTTTACGGCCTCGGCCCATAAATATTGAGGGAGGTCGTATTCACTAATCATTGTCCTAACCATTTCTTGAAGAGTACGATTCTTCCTTTCAATGACTCCATTTTGTTGTAGAGTTTTAGGACAAGATAATTCATGCCTAATTCCATTTTCTTCACAATAAATGATAAAAGAATGGTTAATGAATTCACCTCCTCTTTCACTTCTTATGCGCAAAATTGAAAAACTTTTTTCTTTTTCAACCCTTTTTTTAAAAACATTAAAATGCGAGAAGGCTTAATCTTTATGTTCCAAAAAGAAAACCCATGTAAAAGGAGAAAAATCGTCAACTAAAATAAAAACAAAACGGTTTCCATTTAAACTCTTGGTTTTAGTTGGACCAAACAAATTCATGTGGATTAATTCTAATGATCTAGATGTCATGATATCCTTGATTGGTTTGAAAGAGGACTTGATTTGTTTCCCAAGTTGGCACGCATCACAAATGCGGTCCTTTTCAAACTTCAAGTAAGGAATACCCTTTACCAATTCCTTAGAGTTAATGCTATATAGATGGTCAAAAGATACATGGTCTAATCTTCTATGCCATAACTAAGAATTCTCATTGAAAGCATTTAAACATGTAGCATTGCAATCTAAGTTTAGTATATTAATAATATATACATTATTTTCTCGAAATCCGGAAAGAATGCAAGCATCGGTGTTACCATCTAAAATACTGCAAGAAGAATCATCAAAAATAACTTTAAAACCTCGATCACAAAGTTGACTAATACTCAAGAGATTATGTTTAAGACCATCAATTAAAACAACATTTTCAATTAATGGAGATGAACCAACTTTAATGTTACATGTACTGATAATGTTACCTTTTGAGTCATCTCCGAAGGTGACGGTGCCACCTTCATGATATCTTGATAGGGTTGCAAAATTATTGATGTCACAAGTCATGTGCCTTGAGCAACCGCTATTAAGATACCACCGCTCCTTACGTCTTGGAGCCTTAGTATGTACCTACATCAAATAATGAAGTTGTTAATTTTGATACCTAAATTTTTTTGGGTCCTATGACGTTAATACTTCGAACCCAAATATGATTATTAGAAGCATTTATATGATCAAAATAAAATTTAGCTAAGTGACCCTTTCGCCACAGTAAGTGCATGAAAAAACTTTATCATACATAAATGCATGATGTGTATGATGAGCTTGAGAAACATGAGCATGTTTAGTGTGTGATTTAGAAGTGTGAGCATGTGTAGCATGACCATGTTTCTTTGAAGAATTTTTCTTAAAAAACATGGCCTCTAATCTAACCTTATTAAACTCACATTTCTTTAACACATTTCTCAAAGTGTTGATTTTAGTTTTTAAAATAGAAATTTCTTTTTCATCAATCATGGGAAACTTTGCTTTACATGAAATCTTGTATCATCAAAATCTTTTTGTATAGATAAAAGAGTGAAAGATAAATCATCTTTTTCTTTAGAAAGAATGATTATTTTATTTTGAAGAACCTCATTTTCTTTTTTCATTTTTAGATATTTCTTCTTTAGAAAATCATAATTATTTGAAAGTTCTACAAATGCATCTCCTAATTCATCCATAGTTAAATCACAATCATCAAGAGATAGTTCAGAAGTTACCTTCGGTGTGTTATCATTTACCATGAAACACATGTTCACCTCCTCTTCAGATTCACATTCTGAATCCCATGTAGCTTTGAGAGCTTTCTTATATGGATTCTTTGATGTAGAAGGCTTATTTGAGGAAGATGACTTGTTCTTTATTTTCAGACATTCGGCAATGATATGTCTGGGTTTCCGACAGTTGAAACAAATGATTTTCTTTTTCTCCTTACTTTGTCATCGTCTTCTATTGTTGATCTTTGCCTTATTGTACATCCTCCTTACATTTCTTACAGGGAGGGAAAGATCTTCATCTTCTTCTTCTTCATCATCGTCGGAGATGATGGGAGTAGACTTGAAGGCAATCGTCTTTTTCTTTTGCGGCGCCGTTTCTTCTTTAGCCTTCCTCTCCATCTCATGGGTCTTAAGGTTGCGGATAAGACCGATGAGCTCCATCTCTTCTTTGTCGTTTAACTACTTCAATGTAGTAGCCTTGACTTTCCATGAGGGTGGAAGTGCACGAATGACCTTCCGTACTTTTTGATCATTGTCAATGACATCACCTAAAGAAGCAAGATCATTAGTTATTTTAGTAAATTTTGTAACCATATCATCAACGGACTCATGTTCATGCATAGTGAAGTTCTCATATTAGGAACGCAAGAGATTAATTTTAGCCCTCTTGACCTGTGATGTTCCCTCATGAGTGACCACTAGGTGTGACCAAATCTCGTAGGCGGATTTGCAATGAATGACCCTAGCTATGTCGTCATCGTTCAAGGCTTGAAGCAATGCATAGTGTGCCTTTGCATTGGCATCAAACTCTTTGGTGGCAATATCGGACCAAGTGTTCTCATCACCAACGTGTACATTAAAAGGTCTAGTCACCGCCTTTGCAACCCGGCTTCCTTGGGATTGTAAAAACACGGTCATCTTAACCTTCCATATAGGAAAGTTAAGGCCATTAAACTTGAGAGGAGTCTTAATACCTTCGGCCATTTTTACTACAGTGGATGAGAATGAAGATGTTAATGAAATGATTAGCAAAGTAGGATCTCTCTAAGGAGGTTAAGCTAAACACTAGAGACCAAAGCTCTGATACCAATTGAAATTACATCTAAAGGGGGGTTGAATAGGTGTATAGCTAATCAAATGCAAATTCTAATCAATTTAAAATGAAATGATGCAACCGATCACTCAAAACAAGACTCGGAAGCCGGATTTCCCGTGAAGGGCTCTGAACTTCTCGTGATTCCTCTAGATAAGAGTTGAGGTGCTCAATTACTATCTTGTTGAGATGAGTGTTGATCGACAAAAATGAATGAATGATAAACAAGTAAATAGAGACAATAAGGGAATCACAAACAAAATGATTTGTTCCGAGGTTTGAGCCACCGCTCTACGTCCCCGCCTTCACCACCGTGAAGGATTTCACTATGCACTATTGGATCTTCCACAAAGAGACCTTACAATAAGAAATTACAACCACTCGGAGTACACAACTTCCCAACTCAATCCTCTACACCAGAGGCAGCACAAAGTCAATTGAGATAACAAGCTCTTGGTGATCAAGAGATCACAAACACTCTCTTTACAACTCTCTTACAAAACCCTATAGAGTAAAATGTAAATTTAAGGCTCAAGAATGTATGTGAGAGTGAAAATCAAAATAGAGAGCTTTTAAGAGCAAAAAAACTCAATTAAAACTTTGAAAATGATAGCACAAAAGAAAATTTTGAAACTTTTTTCTCTTTGAAAGCAAAAACTAGATTTTCAATAGAATTTATTGTTGTAAATATTCAATCCCAATGACCCTTTATATAGGTTTTAGATAAACTCTTTTAGAATTGTTTACCAGGTCTGAAAGGGAAGAAATTGACCCTAGAAATTCAACTTTTCACGTTTTAAAAAAGCATGTTAAAATACAGATTTCAAATTCTGGTCGTTACTGCCAATCTGGCTGTCGGTCGACCGCCCGGTCGACCGGGCATTTAAAAAATTTGACAATTAACTGACGGTCGATCGGTCGGTCGACTGTGTCTAACCGAGGCCAACATAGTTACATTCGGTCGACCCACCGGACGGCTGCAAAAGGGGATAGGTCGACCAGTCGGCCGACGGTCGACCTAGGCCAAGAAACAGGGTCAAGGTCAGTTGTGAAGATCAAGAATATTTTTAAATATTTTTTGTATGAATTTTGGAAGAGAAGACATGTATAGCAATGAGATACAAGTTCTAAACTGAGATATAAATTTTTTAAAAAATGTGGTACAAGTATCAAAACCAAACATGTTAAAAATAAAATAAACCATACTTTCGAAAACGTGCATTTTTGTGTGTGTATATCTTTGAATCTCAAATGTATATTCTACTCTTTAACAAACTAGATTCTTACAAGGTTCTAATTGACTACAAAAATCTTCAAGCGGGCTTCTCTGTAGCGACATTGAGTGCTTTGAGTTACAATCCCGTACTTGATTACCCTTGAGCCATCAACACCTTCCTTTAGAGGAAGAAATCTGTTAGATCTTCTTTGAACCCTGAAACACACTCTTGAACTTGATTAGTACCGAATAACTTCATATGCTTTGTCATCATCAAAATACAAAATCAGGGATTGTAACCTTTGGGCCAACAAAACTTTCTTGATTACCCTTGAGCCATCAACACCTTCCTTTAGAGGAAGAAATCTGTTAGATCTTCTTTGAACCCTGAAACACACTCTTGAACTTGATTAGTACCGAATAACTTCATATGCTTTGTCATCATCAAAATACAAAATCAGGGATTGTAACCTTTGGGCCAACAAAACTTTCTTGAGAGTGCTCTTGAGTTTTGGGTGCGAAGCCTGTGGTGTAAGGGATGCAAAGCCTACGTAAGGGGTGCGAAGCCCAAAGTTGTCTTGGTTATTTGTCCAACCTTAATCTCTCTATTCATTTTATTTCTTGTAAAACCCTAGTTTGTCCTTCTTATTTGTATTCGAAGGTGATTGCGATCCTGTATTACATCATTAGGTGGGCTGCTCATATGTTGATCCTGTTACAAAATATTGTAGATTCTTGTAAGGTTCAGATGGCAACTTTTGGCAAAAGGGGGAAATGGTATTTTGCTTGTAACTGAGGGAACGTGAAGATATGTTCAATTTAGCATGATAGTCTGCTCTGGTTAAAGGCCCTAAGCAGTGAACCAGGCGCAGTTGCAAATTTCAATCAAACTAGGCAAGAAAATAACAAAGAAAATCAGGATTATCTAGGAATTTTTGTGGGTTTAGTAGAGTTAATGTCACAGATATGAAATTTCAAGGTTATTTGTGAAATCAGTGGCCATTAATAGTGACATACAAATTTAATTTCTGCACAAATTTAAGTTGAGAAGGTGCTAGACAATTCTTTTCAGGGGTGTATCATTAAAAATTTAAGATGACTTCATTATGCTCCGGGAAGTACCAAACTCATTGCTTAGGTGAAAGTTTTTACTTTTACGTGGTGGTATCTTTCCATCAATCTTTATCTATGATTGTCTTTCTTTTTTTTTTTTTAGTTTTTTGCATTTCTCTCTCTCTCTTTGTTCATGTGGAATTGGAGTCTTTTTTGAAGCAAGTTGCAATTTCTTTTTTATGTGAGTTAAGTGTCATGCATTTTGTGAAAAGAGATATTAAGAGAAGTTGATTAGAGAGATCTCTCTCAATTAGTTTCATAGATACATGAAATTCATTTCCTATTCCTTCTCCTATACTACTCCTAATATAACTCATATACAATTCCTTATACAAATCATATTTTCTAACACTCCCCCACAAGTCGGTGCATATATATCATACATGCCCAACTTGTCACAAATAAAATCAACTCGTGTCTTCCCTAGAGGCTTTGTGAGTAAATGTGCTAGCTGATGATCGGATAAAACATATTTAGCTTGGACAATCTTTTCTTCTATCTTCTGATGTACCAAATGACAATCCACTTTAATGTTTATTGTGCGCTTGTGGAATACTGGATTTTCAGTTATGTGAACATCAACTTGATTATCACAATATAATCACATTGCGACGCTCTAAGCATTAGTCAACAGGTCCACACTTTGATTCTTATTTTTCCATGACACATGATTTTCTCCAAGAAAAACACAAAAGCTTGTGGTAGATCGCCTATTAACGGGTGACCTTGCCCAATCAGCGTCTGAGAAACTGACAACTTTGGTGTGTCCATAATCCGAATATAAAAGCTCTTTGTCAGGACCTTTTTTAAGTAACTGAGAATCCGTACTACTGCATTCTGATGAGTGGTCCTTGGTGCTGAGAGAATTGACTCATAACACTCATAGCAAATGCAATATCATGTCTAGTTATAATTAGGTAGTTCAGATAACACATTAACCTCCGATACCTGCCATGATCATCTAAGATCTCTCTGATCTGATAGCAGCTTGACATTAGTTTTCATAGGTGTATCAGCAGTTTTGCACCCCAATATATCTACCACAGAGAGCATATCAAGCACCTACTTTTTCTGGAAAAGAGTAATTCCCTTCCTGGATCTAGCTACTTCAATGCCTAAAGGGTATCACAAAGATCCAATGTCTTTTATCTTAAAATACTTCTGCAGGTAGTATTTTAGATCTTCAATCCCCTGCTCATCATCACCAGTGATAAATATATCATCCACATGCACTAAAAGAAGTAACCTCTTCCCTTGATGCTGTCGTCAAAATACAAGAGTGATCATTTTGAGAACGAGAAAGATCAAAATCCCGAATAACAGAGGCAAATCGTCCAAACCAAGCTCGTGGTGACTGCTACAATTCATACAAAAACTTTTCAGCTTGAACACCTCTGATTCCCTCTAGATAACAAAATCTGATAGTTGCTCCATGTAGACCTCCTCATCAAGAATACCACTAAGAAAAGTATTCTTAAAATCTAACTGATGGATGAGCCAATAATGAGTGGCAGTCAAAGAAACAAGTATCCGCACAAACGTCAACTTTGCTACTAGTGAGAAGATGTCCTGATAATCTATGTCATACATCTGAGAATACTGGCAACCAAACATGCCTTCAAACGAGACAATGACCTATCGAGATTCAGCTTCACAGTGTATCCCCTTCGACATCCATCTGCTTTCTTCTCGGAAGGAAGAACAATAAGATCCCAGATGTCATTTTGTTTTAGAGCCAACATTCTTTATTCATGGCATTTTTACACCCTGAGATAGACAAGGCTTCTGATACAGACTTGGGAATATAATATGAGTTTATAAAAGAAATAAACGCATCAAAGGAGGGAGAAAAGTGTGAATAAGGTACAAAGCGGGAAATATGGTGAGATGTGCAAGTGCATTTGCCCTTGTGAAGAGCAATGGTAAGATCATCATCAGAGAGTCAGAATCAATAGTAGCATCACTAGAGGGTAATGTAGATATATTCTCATCAGTTTGTGATCCAAAAATTGGAATAACAGAAGACGTTGCACTAGCGCAGTAGAAGTATGTCTTATGAATACTCTGGTTGATTCTCCAAACCGAGGTTGTTTTGGTTCTCCATGTACATGTGGCAATGTTCTCAGATCCATATCAACTAATGACAGAGTATGCTTAGTTGGTGGATCCTAAAGAAAAACATTATCTTCCTCGAACTCTAAAGAAGAAGACTCACTATCAAACGTAGATTTATACTTAAAAAATGTGACATCAGCTGAAACAAGAAAGTGATCTAATGAAGGATAATAACACCACTGTATCCGAAAATATTCAAGAAAAATATATTTGAGAGCACGAGAATCTAGTTTTGTTTTATGAGGATCATTGTTTATGAGGATCATTGTTCTGAACAAAACACATACACCCAAAAATCTTTGATGGTACAGTAAATCTTTTTGGGTACGTAATACCAAATATGAGATTTGATTTTGCAAAACTTTTAGAAGGAATCCGATTAATTAATAACATGTAAGAATTGCATCACTCCAAAAATATTTAGAAATTTTCCTATGAATAAGCAATGTGCGAGCAGTTTCAAGCAAATGACGATTTTTATGTTCTGCGATACCATTTTGTTGAGGAGTGTAAACACATGAGGACTGATGAATAATGCCATGCTCAGTCATAAAATTTGTGAAAGATGAACTAAAATACTCCTTAGTATTATCAAATCTTAAGATTTTCACAGAATGTTAAATTGGTTTTTAATCTCAGAACAAAAATTTTTAAATATAGAGAAGATCTCAGAACGAGATTTCATGAGATAAAATATAGTAACATGCAAGTAATCATCCACAAAAGTAATGAAATAATGAAAAGCAAGTTTGAATTTTATTGAACATGAACTCATTCATCTGAATGAACTAAATCAAATGGATGAATAACCCTTTTATTAATTCCTCTAGGATAAGACATTCGATGATGCTTTCCTAGTTGACAAGACTCATACTCTAAAAATTTAGTTTGACTAGACTCGAGAATTAAAACTTTTAAAACCGATAGAGTGATGATCAAAAAGTGAACTGGAGTATGTCATTGGTTTGGAGACTAAGTCCAGCTAATACAATCCTTTTTCTTATTCTTGGTGCCAATCATCTTCTTCGTTCTAAGTTTCTGAAATTTACAAAACGTAGGATATAATTTTACTAAATAATTTAATACTTTAGTAATCTTACTAAATAAACTGAAAGGAATTGGAACATAGAGTTACAGATCATAGAGATAAAAAAAGATGTAGCATTGGTAAGTCCTATGCCTTGGACAGAAGAAATAGAATCATTAGTTAATGTAACAAAGAAAGAACACGTAGAATCAAAAGAAGGCACAATACATTTGTTCCTAGTCATGTGATCAGGAGCGCTGAATCTATAATCCAAATAGGAGAACTAAATGAAATAAGAAATGCAGTGAGATTACCTATCCGGGCCAAAGTGGCTGTGAAAGGTGGAGTGGATGATATGTGAAACTGCTGGAACATTTGATGCAACTGCTCCTTCATTTGCTCCTATCAGGTTGCTCCACCTGAGCTGTGGCTACATGAGCAATCGAAATAGTTGTTGCTGCTTCCCTTGCAGTAGTGGACAATTATACTTGGTGTGACCTGACTCTTTACAATAATAGATCATATCTCATGCTCGTCCTCCTGAACGACCACCACCACAACCTCTCTCATGATCTCTACCTCCAAAATCACTCCCACAACCTCTACCTCTTGCTGTTCTGCATTGGACCACAAGAGCATAACGATCCTGGGTCTCCACGATGGCTGGATTCTGTGACTCGGAAGAAACAACTTCAAGTAAGAAGTGATATATATTCTCAAGTGACTTGATAGTGGAGCTGCCAATCAGATTTGGTCAAGCCACTGAGAACTCTGGACGCAGTGCTCCTAAGAAAATAAGAACCATCAATTTGTTCCACCTCCTTCACGTCACCTGTTATAGAACAAATCTCGACCCCGCGAAAGTTTGTTGAAGTCGACATAGAACTCTGCCAACGTTCGCCTTTCCTATTTACTTTGGAATAGCTCCTAAATGACATCATAAGCTCGACTCAGGTTGTTGCCTTATGAATGCAACCTGTCAAAATAAGTTCACATCTCCTTTACAGTCCGGTAATGTAGAACTAGATCTTGAACACGTGACTCCATGCTGTTCAAGATCTGTTTTAGAAGAAGTGCATCGCCTTACCCCAAGTCCATTCTTTGGTTCGGGGGGGTCGTCAGTCAAGTGATGATCCTTGGCTCTCTTAGTAACATAAATCAAAACAACCCTTTTCACTATAGAAAGTTGTCACCATTCAACTTTCTATCAGTAATCTTCTCATATTGCAAATTCAGAAACTACCGGTTTCATCTCTTCTTTAGACTCAGCCATCACTCCAAAAACTCACAAAGAAACAAAAAGAACCCCCCAAAAATACAAAGATGCTCAAATCAGGGATTGAAACCAAAGTCAAATCTCAAACCAGAAAACGTGGGCTTTAACTGCCCATCCCAAGGACCACGAACAAAAGAATCCTTTTTTTTTTAAAACCTGTCTTTGTTATGGTTTCATTTTTTTTGGTTTCTAAACCTCTGTGAACTTAACAGAGAGAAAAAGAAAGAAAGAGAAGGAAAACAGAGGAAGAATAGAGAGGGAGAAGAGGAACAGGGAGGAAGAAGAGGCGATAGGGTGAGTTGGGATGTCGGTGACGACGAGAGGAGGGCTGTCGGGTGTCGACGAGGCAAGAGGAGGGCTGTTGGGTTGAAGCCGTGATTGAAGGCGACTTGGATGCGCAGTCTGATTGGGTCGGGTTGGACCGAGGTGAAGGCGAGTTCGAATACAATATCGGGTCGCGTTCGAATTGGTCGAATCGAAGACGATTCGAGTCAAAGGCGAAGGCGAGGAGAAGTGGAGTCAGGTCGAAGAAGCGATGGGTTCGGTTCGATGGCAAGGTTCAAGTGTTGAAGTGTTCATGCGATGGCGAGGTTGAAGTGTTCGGTTTTGATGATGAGGTTCGATGAGTTCGGGATGAGAAAAAGGCAAGCTTGATGGCGAGGTCGATGGAGAGGATCAGAAGAAAGCAGGTCGAGACGAGGCAGCAACGATGGGTTCGGCGGAGAGTTGATTGGTTTGGTTTGATGGAAGAGGAAAAGAAAAGAAAAGAAAAGGGAAGAAGAAGAAAAAGAAAAAGAAGAACAAGTAGAGGATTTGTGCCCTAGGGCTCTGATACGTTGTGAAAAGGGATTTTGAGAGAAGTTGATTAGAGAGATCTCTTCTCTCAATTATATTTGTAGATACATGAAATTCAAATCCTATTCCTACTCTTATACTACTAATATAACTCATACAATTCCTTATACAAACCATATCTCCTAACACATTTCATAGATCAATATTGCTTATTCAAGAATTTAACTTTTTATCTTTGAACAGACAATTGCTTTGAAAAATGGTGCTCTTCAGCATGATATCCATTATTGGCTTGGTAAAGGTACTAGTCAGGTTGGTTGCTAAATCCTTATGTTACACATATATTTGATGTTGGCAAATTCCCGTTTCCTGATCAGTCACATACTTGTTATGGTACATGACAGTTTGAATTTGTCAATATAACTAGGATGAAGCCGGTACTGCTGCTATCAAGACTATAGAACTGGATGCAGCCCTTGGAGGACGTGCTGTTCAATATCGTGAGGTACAAGGACACGAGACCGAGAAATTCCTCTCGTATTTTAAACCATGTATTCTACCAATCCAGGGCGGGGTTGCATCTGGGTTCAAACACACTGAAATAAATGAACATGAGCATGAGACGCGGTTATATGTCTGCAAAGGAAAGCACGTTGTCCATGTAAAAGAGGCAAGTGACATATATAGCCAAATGCAAAATTTATTTCCCTGATGAACCCTATCTGGATGTCTTGGATGAAGTGTTTTTGATCACCAGGTTCCTTTTGCTCGGTCGTCTCTCAATCATGATGACATATTTATTCTGGATACCAAGTCGAAGATTTTTCAATTCAATGGATCCAACTCATCTATTCAAGAGAGGGCTAAAGCTCTTGAAGTTGTCCAATACATCAAAGATACTCATCATGAAGGGAAATGTGAAGTGGCAGCTGTTGGTAAGTTAATTTATACAGAGACCTGTTGAGTGAGTGGTTGGGCAGGCAGAGATCTTTTTGAGTTGATAAATTCAAATACTTCAACAGAGGATGGGAAGTTGATGGCTGATGCTGAGGCCGGAGAATTTTGGGGCTTGTTCGGTGGCTTTGCTCCTCTTCCAAGAAAGGTAGCGTCTGAGGATGATAAAAAAACTGAAGCCTTCTCTGCAAAGCTTCTCTGGTAGTTTGTTGTCACAAGCTCGTTTCGTTTTAGCATTTGTCATTTCAACTGTTTTATTTTTCTCGAATTTTATCCAACTGAATATTGTTTTCATGGATGTCATTTCTAACAAAATCTTTTACCTTCTAGTGTTGAGAAAGGGAAGCCAGCACCAGTTGCTGCTGGTCCATTGACAAGAGAATTGTTAAATACAAACAAATGTTACATGCTGGATTCTGGGATTGAAGTTTTTGTCTGGATGGGTAGAAATACATCTCTTGAGGACAGGAAAACTGCAAGTGTTGCTGCAGAAGTACTATTCGGTCCCTTTCCTTTCTTAGTTTTAGGCTTCTTTTGGTTCAGTAACCAGTTTATATAACATAACTACATTTATGCCTATCCACAGGAATTACTTCTTGGTCCTGATCGCCCAAACACTCATGTAGTTCGTATTATTGAGGGATTTGAGACTGTAGTGTTCCGGTCAAAGTTTGCTTCATGGACACAAACAACTGATGTTGCTGTATCTGAGGAAGGCAGAGGCAAAGTCGCAGGTAATCGATTTAGCTAATGTTTTCTTCTCTATATTGTCCCCCAAATACTTGGGACAAATGGCTTAGTAGTTGTTGTTGTTGTTGTTGTATATTGGTTTTATTATTTCTAAGCAAAGTAGTGTGGTCCTCATAATTCTTTACTTTGCTCTTTTTTTAACTTGTATTGTAAAAGTTGTATGGTTCTCAAGTTGCCTATTCCTGTTTCTTCTGTAGCTCTTCTTAAACGGCAGGGCTTAAATGTGAAGGGACTTGTGAAAGCTGCTCCTGTAAAGGAGGAACCTCTACCATACATTGATTGCACAGGCAATCTACAGGTGCTATTATCGATCCTCTACCTCAATTTTAACTCTCACATTCTCAAAGCTGTCATAAAGCAATTACTCACAAATTTTGGTTGGTAGACCAGCTGATGTAGATATTGAATATTTCATCCATGAAAGAACTGCTGGCTTACTAGGATGTTTGGGCTACAGTCTTAAAAGTAATTTCTGCCTTTAATATATAGGTTTGGCGTGTAAATGGAAATGAGAAGACTCTTCTTTCATCCTCTGATCAGTCAAAGTTCTATAGTGGAGATTGCTATATTTTTCAATATTCATATCCTGGAGAAGAACAAGAGGAATATCTTGTTGGCACTTGGTTTGGGAAGAAGAGTGTTGAGGTAAACCACACAACTTATATTTTCTCTTGCAAGTAAAGACCTAGAAAAAAATTTCATGGCTGAAATGGAATGTGATTCCAAATTCCTATACACCAACATAGACTAATTTTGTTTTTCAATGTGTTCTCATTGATTAATTGGGCTCAAATTTCAGATCTATGACTTTTAGTAATACATTTTGTTATGCATATACACCTCTCCACATGTTTTACGTTGAAACTTTGAAATTACATTCATCATCTCTCTCTAAAAGTCATGTCGTTTTACATAGACACGCTTATAAATCACATGTACCATGCACAAAAGTCTCATCTATTTTAGGTCAACCCTGAAATGTTGCACTTTCCACGTATATTCCACATGCCACGAATTTACTTGGTATAATCTTTAGTCGAACCAATATGTACTTGGAGCTCAGACCTGGAAGTTTGAGATGTGTCTTTAGAAATGTAGTGGTCAGTTTTCAACCCCATCGAGATCATGACATGTGTCTAACCAGCCTCAAACAAGCAAGTGCCACGTGGTCGCTTCTAAAACCTCTGAACAGGAGTCATCATCCAATTCAAACTCCGAGCAGTACGGGTAGTTAGAAGAAAGAGATAAAGTTGGTTATGAGTATTCCTATCTTTAAAGCCAAATCGACAATTACAGCTCGGGAACGGATCGACCATATCTATAACTGGACGCAGACTACTAGATAAAGACAAACACTCGTTCAACCAATTCAAATCAAGATGTTTGCCTCTATCTCTAAGATAAGCGGTTAAATGTTTAAATAAAGCTGGACTCTGCAGCCTTATCCAACAGATACTAAATGTATAAATAACATGCCCCTTCCAACTGAAGGGGAGATCAATTCAACCCAGAAATCCTAGTTCATGAGATAGGACGACCCATCATTGTAATTTTTCTCAATTATAGTGGAATTCTCTCTGCCTCTCTATGTGGTTTCTCTTTTTGGGTTTTCACGTAAATTTCTGTGTTTGCATTTGTTTGATTTCTACAGTTTATTGATTACTCTCCCATATTTTGGTGCGTGGATAAATTTCCTAGGAATTACCCATTACATTTGGTGCTTTCATTGAGAGATTTGAGTTCACACTCTTAAGTTCTCTCCATCTAATGGCTGACTTTTCCTCAAAACAACCGTGCATTGCTGATATGGCTCTCCCAAGGAAGAACGTCTCCCAAGCTACAGCCGCTGCCCCTACAGCTCTGAAAGGAAAGGGGAAAGTTATCGAAGCCGCTGAGCCTGCGGATTATCAAACCAACCTACCCGACGTCCATATCCATGACGATGAAGATTCTCACTCTTCCTCTGCTACGCCACGGAGTGTGCTGGCTGTTGAACCCGAGCCTCAGCATACCAGCGAGCAACTCCACCAGATGCTCTTCAATCTGAAGAAGCAGATGGAGGATCAGCAAGCAGAGGTGATTCGACTCCGTGAAACGGCTGCTCTTGAAAAAAACGCAGCAGCTCGTATCCAGACTCGACTACTCAGACAAGTCGATACACTGCGGAAGTCGCAGTCTTCCGTACCGTGAAAGAAGAGCTCGGACTCCCTCGTCACCACAGCATGATCGGGAATCCGCGCAATCCACTGGCAACTCAAAGCGCGATCGGTCAGAGACCCGAGACGATAACGAACGCTTCGAGGACTCAGGGTGTTCTCGAACCCCGAAATTCTCTCGCATAGAGGATACACGGATTTAGTTCAGAAGCGGCTCAACCAAACGGCTAGCAGTTTTTGAAAGGAATGGAGCGCAGTGGGCTTAGACCTTCTACTCATCACTGTCGGAGGAAATCATCACACTCTGTTTCGCGAGAAAATTTGTGATGCTCACCTTCGACCACTACTTGTGAACCTCCGACCCCCTCCTGCATCTTCGCCAGTTCCAGGATAAGATGGCGGTCTATGCTCACGACGACCTCCTCCTCTGTCGGGCGTTCCTTTCCAGCCTCAAGGGAGCCACTTATCATTGGTTCTACTCACTCCCAAAGAACTCTCTCCGAAGCTTTGAAGATGTAACTGACGCATTTTACAACCAGTTCGCTTCTCGGAAAGAGTTCCAGAAGAATAATAACCATTTCCTCATGGCGAAAATGAAACCAGAGGAGAGCCTGAAAAACTACGTCAACTATTTCCAGAGCCAGATGGCGCTGGTGTACAATTGCAATGGAGATGTTGCTGCCGCAGTGTTCTTCAGTGGGTTGCAAGTCACCCACTCATTCTACAAGCATCTAGTCCTTGTTCGAGCACAGAAGTACATGCAAATTGAAGAGGCGACGGGCTGTCATCAGTCGCCCTCTCAAACAAGGACCCGAGGTCGAGAAGCCGAAGCCACAGCCCCCCCCCCCCCGAGAAAGAATCCGAGCCACAACTCTGCCGCTGTCTACAAGCCACCCAGGCGTGCACTCGAATCTAGCAAGGAAAGTGCAGCAGAGCCTGACCTCGTTCCATTCAGGATACCTATCGACCATGTCTTCAACGCTATCAAAGACCAGCTTTGGGTCGGTGCCTGAGCAGATCGCTCTTACAGAAGACCACCGTGCCTTCCACGATTGGAGAGGCCACCTCACAGTGGACTGTCGCACCCTCCGACGGCACCTTCAGGACATGATCAATGAAAGATATCTCCGAGAGTTCATCCTCAACCCTGGACATCCCTCAGAGATTAGAGTGCAGAGGTAGCCTGAGACCCTAGACGAACACGCAGACAACACTCATCCAATACAAGGAGGTAAACACCATCGTCGGGATCTTTTCAGTAGAAGGCACCACCGCGAAGGGAAGGGCCATCTACGTCAATGAGGCTCGGAGGGACAATTATTTGGCAATATTGACACGCCCGCCTTCACCACTGGGCAGGCCCGTCTTCTTCTCGGAGGAAGACGCCTACGTCGTGCACTTCTCGCATAATGACACTTTGGTCGTGGCAATACACATCAGCTGCTGCAAAGTGTCAAAGATTTTGGTTAACGGGGGGAGCAGTGTTAATATCTTGTACAAACACGCCCTAGATCGAATGGACACCCGAGGTGGCCCAAAAGATGATCATCCCTCAGACCCAATCGCTTTTTTATGGATTCGACGAGAGTGAAGCACGTTCTCCCGGCACAGTCGAGTTCCCGGTCCGAGCGGATCCATACAACATCGTCACAGAGTTCTGCGTCCTTGACGTCGAATCTCCCCACAATGCCATCTTCAGGAAGCCATGGATTCACATGATGAGAGTAGTCTCGTCCATCCATTATCAACTTCTGAAGTACCCCCACACCATCAGGAATGGCCAACTTAAGGGGTGACTAGGTGATGGCCAGGACAGTAGTTGCAGTAGTCAGGAAAAGGTCCGGCTGGATGCAAAAGGCCTCCCAAGCAGGTTCTAACAAAGACTCTCCTGTGGACAAGAAGCATAAGAGGATTGTTGACCAATAGCAATCACAGTACGACGAAAGCCGAGATCTCGACTTACCCACCGAGTTGGAAAACCCCGACAGTAAGACCGAGGAGCCCGAGTTATTCATTGTAGACCCACATCATCTAAAGCGGACCCTCCGAATCGGCTTAAGCCTGCATCCTCATAAGAAGATATTGTTTAAACAGTTCTTGTCAGACAATTCAGGCGTATTTGCTGGTCCCCTACCGATATGCCTGAAATTGACCCCGAGGTCATTTGCCACGAACTCTCTATCAAGGCGGACGCTAAGCCAGTGAAGAAGAAGCCTAGGAGAATGAACGAAGAACGTAGTCGCTTCAGCGAGGAAATTGACTTCCTACTTCGAGCTGGCTTCGTTCGAGAGACGTTCTACCCCGACTGGCTCTCTAATCCATTCTCGTGAAGAAAAAGTGGCAAGTGGAGAGTCTGCATCAATTTTATCAACCTCAATGAAGCTTGCCCGAAGGACAGTTATTCTCTTCCGAGGATTGATCAGCTGGTAGAGGGGACGGCGGGGCACGAGCTCCTTAGCTTAATGGACGCCTATTTCGGGTATAATCAGATCAAGATGCACCCACTAGATGAAGACAAGACAACTTTCACCACAGGGGAAATCTACTGCTACATGGTGATGCCTTTCGGACTCAAGAATATTGGGGCCACGTTCCAGCGAATGGTTAACAAAGTCTTCAAGGACCTGATTAGGAGCACCATACGTCGATGATATGTTGGTGAAAAGTGTACAACGCACGGATCACCTCTAACATTTAGACAAAGCTTTTGATCTCCTTAGACAAGGTGAAGCTCTCCCCTGAGAAGTGCACATTTGGGGTGGCTTCAGGGAAGTTTCTGGGATATCTGGTCACTCAACAGGGCATCGAGGCCGACCCTAACCAGATATTTGCAATTCTAAATATAAAGTCACCCAATTGTGAAGGAGGTCCAGATGCTGAACGGACGTCTCGCAACCTTCAACCGGTTCATCAGCCGATCCACGGACAAATGCAGGCCCTGCTTCCAAGCCTTAAGAAGAATGACTTTCGCTAGAGTGAAGAATGCGAGATATCCTTCCAAGGATTGAAGAGATATCTGACTTCAACACCCCTGCTGTCAAGGCCTTCCTCGGGAGAAACGCTATATCTTTACCTCGCCATCTTGGGGACAGCTGTGAGCGGAGCCTTGGTTCATGAAGATGAAGGCGTCCAGAAACCGATGTATTATGTCAGCCACTCCATGAACGGACCACAAACCAGATATCAAAGGTTAGAAAAGCTAGAGCTTGCTCTCTTCATCATCTCGAGGAAGCTTAAGCATTACTTTCAAACTTTCCCAATCACAATCCTCATAGAGCATCCCCTGAGAAGCGTCGTGGAAAACCCAGAAGCAATCGGGAGGATATCAAAATGGGCATTGGAGCTGAGGTCCTACGGACCCATGTACGAGCTAAGGACAACAATTAAAGGCCAGGTCTTACCTGACTTTATTACTGATTTCACCCGAGAAGCCACAGAGCAAGCTGACCTACTGGAAGGATAGACCCTGAACGTGAACGGAGCTTCAAACAGTAAGGGGATAGGCATTGGGATTGTCCTCACCACTCCATAAGGATCTATCATCGAACAATCCTTTACCCTCAGCTTTTCGACGTCCAACAACGAAGCCGAGTGCGAGACAGTCCTAGCTGGACTCCGAATGGCTCATGGTCGGGGTCACAGGGCTTGAAGTTCAGTGTGACTCCTTACTGGTGGTCAACCAAGTCAGCGGGGAATACGTCGCAGAGATGCTCGGATGGCGGAATACCTACAACTCGTTCTTGGATTGAACTCCAAAAATCCTTCGATGCGATTTCAAATGGGTCTCCAGATCCGAAAACAATCACGCCGACTTACTTGCCAACCTCGGGGGCAGCCACGGAGTTCCAGTTTAGACGAGAAATCCCCGTCGAGCATATCGCTAACCCGAGCATTCAGCAACCAATCGGAGAGGTCTTATACCTTGATACCTCACCAGGGTGGAGGGACCCCATTGCCTATCTGAAAAATGGAACGCTTCTCGATGACAGGGCTGAGGTACGGAAGCTCCAGCACTTGGCCACCAGGTACACACTTCTCGAGGATGTCCTATATAAGAAATCCTACTCTGGGCTCCACTCTCACCCGTATCTGAGATGTCTCGGCCCAGACGAAGATCGAAAAGTGATACAAGAAATTCACGATGGCGACTGTGGGAAGCATTCAGGAGGTCGCTCCCTCGCCCAGAAGGTCATCAATCAAGGGTATTACTGGCCCAAGATGTTCAACGACGCCAAGAATTATGTGAAGAAGTGCGCGCAATGTCGGAGGTTCGCACCAACGTCAAACAGATCGAGTACTGACATTCACACCTTTCACAGTCCTTGGCTTTTATGCAATGGGGGCAGGACGTAGTTGGACCACTCCCCCGAGCGCAGCCTTAGTTGCGGTTCCTGCTGGTGGCCACCGACTACTTCACCAAATGGGTCGAGGCAGTGCCGCTCTCCGAAGTCACTGGGCAACAGATTGTTAAGTTCCTCTGGCAGAATATAATGTGTCGCTTAGGGCTCCCCCAACACCATCTCCGACAACAGAACGAACTTTGCTAGCAAGTAGCCAGTTTCTGCACCAAGTACAAGATCACCCATTGATTCTCCACGCCTTATTATCCTCAAGGCGATGGCCAGGCTGAGATCAGCAACGCACCATCCTCGACAACCTATGAAAAAGTCTGGACAAAGCTAAAGGCAAATGAGTGGAGAAACTCTCCAGAGTGCTCTAGGCTACAGGACCACCAAGCGCGCCCTCATCGGCGAAATCCCGTTCTCGTTGGCATACATAACAGAGGCGATCATCCCAATCGACATCAGCATGCCGACACTCCGAGTGGAAGGAGTGGTTCAAGACCAAAACGACGCCCATCTCCGTCTGACGTTGGATCGGAGGAAAAACGACAATGGGCGCAAATCTGCATCACAACCTACCAACAGCAGATTCAGGCCGCTCACAAGAACGTGAAGGTTTAAGAATTTCAAGTCGGAGACTTAGTCCTGAAGCGCGTGATTCAGACCACGCGACAGAAGGATCAAGGGAAGCTGGGACCCAACTGGGAGGGGCCCTACATCATTATCACTCGGGGAGGCAAGGGGTCATATACACCTTGGCTGATCAGGATGGGAACCAACTCAAGAAGCAATGGAACTCTTTTCACTGGAAGCGATATTATGTGTAAATCATGTAATATTCAATGAAAATATCAATTGTTGCCATCTTAATCACGTTTCACCAATTCTGACATCTGCTTCGAGTACCATGCCCACTCTCAACAACCTATATCATGCCCTACCTTGATGGCTACCCAAACGAGTCAACAGCCTACACGGGTTTTCACCCTGATGGCTACCCCTTGGGGAGTCCCCTGAAAGATGGAAGCCTATAATGAGACTTACCCTGATAGGCCAAGGCTACCCCTCGGGGAGTATCCTAAAAGATGGAGGCTTGCCCACACTGACTGCTCGGAGTCAGCCTATAATGGGACTTATCCTGATAGGCCACCCTACACGGGTCTTCACCCTGCCGGTTACCCCTTGGGCAGTCTGCTGAAAGATGGAGGCTCGCCCACAGTGATTGCTTGGAGGGAGCCTATAATAGGATTTACCCTGATGGTCACCCGAGCAAATCAACAACCTACACGGGTTATCAGCCTGACGGCTACCCCTCGGGGATCTCCTAAAAGATGGAGGCTCACTCACACTGACTGCTCGGAGTCAGCCTATAATGGGACTTACCCTGATGGCCACCCGAGCGAGCCAATAACATACACGGGTCTTCACTCAGACGGCTACCCCTCGGGGAGTCTCCTGAAAGATGGTCGCCCACATTGACTGCTCGGAGTCAGCTTATAATGGGACTTACCTTGATGGCCACTCGAGCGAGTCAACAGCCTACACTGGTCTTCACCTGACGGTTACCCCTCGAGGAGACTTCTGAAAGATGAAGGCTCGCCCACAGCTCAGATTCAACCTATAATGGGACCTACCCTAATGGCCACCTAAGCGAGTCAACAACCTATCTCGGGTCCTACCCTGACGGCTACCACGACAACACAACTTCGAAGCTAGGGTTTTCCCACTCAGGTAAGATTTGCAGGTACCATTGTGGAATGAACCCTACTTCGAAGCTAGGGTCTCTCCTTAAAAGTTTTGCCCTATTTATAGAGGGGAAGGAAGCCCAAGCGTCAACCGTTTAGAATTTTAATCCCCAAGAAGATGAAGAGCCACTCGATGAGGAGCCTACACGTGTCGCGGCGGTTCGATCCGAACTGTCGCGCTTTATACGCCGCACCATCCTCGAATATCGTGACTTTTTGAAAAGTGACGGTTAATTGACCGACGCGATCGCAGATAGGACGCGCATTTAAAGCTTTGCCAGCTTGTAGAGCCACGAACGCCACTAAATGACAGACTAAAGCGACAGCAAGTGACCCGAGTCTAGACCCAGAGTTCTCTATCTATCTGCTCCCCTCTTTATTTCTCAGAGTTCTCGAGAACCCATAGCTCACGAGGGAATGTTTCCGACCCTTTCCCAAAGAAAGGGAAGCAGGGAGGGCATCTGCAGTGGTCAGTTTTCGACTCTCTCGAGATCATGACACGTGTCCAACCAACCTCAAATAAGCGAATGACACGTGCCCACTTTCAGAACCTCTGAGCATGAGTCCTCATCCAATTCAAACTCCGAGCAGTACGTGTAGCTAGAAGAAAAAGATAAAGTTGGTTACGGGTATCCATATCTCTAAAGCCAAATCTTCATTTGAACTCGACAATTACAACTCAGGATGACAGGAACGGATCGACTATATCTACAGCTGGACGTAGACTATCAGATAAAGATAAACACTCGTTCAACGAATTCAAATCAAGATGTTTGGCTCTAACTGCCTCTAAGATTAGCGGTTAAATGTTTAAACAGAGCTGGACTCTGCAGCCTTATCCAACAGATACTACCTGTATAAATAGCATGCCCCTTCCAACGTGAAGGGGGAGACCAATTCAACCCAAAACCCTAGTTCATGGGATAGGACAACCCACCATTGTAATTTTCCTGAATTATAGTGGAATTCTCTCCCTCCCTCTGTGGTTTTTCTCTCTTTAGGTTTTCATGTAAATCTCTATGTTTGCATTGATTTGATTTCTACAATTATTGATTAATCTCTCATATTTTGGTGCATGGATAAATTCCTAGGAATTACCCACTGCAAGAAGGAACTTGAGCATTTGCATGTAAGGGAAATAGTGGTCATAGAAGAATTGGGAAAAGAAGTCCACTAAAAGGCCTTCATGCTTGGGAATGCTCGTGTTATAGTATTACACACCCAAAAGCTACAAGTGCCAAATCTTTATTATTCTAGAATGATCATGTCACAGAGCCCTATATGTGTTATATATTCTAGGATTCTTAGAGGGATTTACTAAGATTAATTTCGGGAGACAAGAGTTTGCTGCCAAAGATAATGTAAAAGGTAGCGTCTTTAGTTGGTTAGTTAGCTTAATGTACGCTATGGTCTGTACGAGGCTAGACATTGCTCAAGCAATGGGAGTTGTCAGCAGATACATGAGTTATCCCGGGCAGGAGCATTGGAGAGCAAATAAGTAGATTTTGAGATATCTGAAAGGAAGTTCAGATATGGCTTTGTGCTATGAAGGCACAAACATTCGTCTGCACGGATATGTTAATTTTGACTTTGCGGGTGATGTAAATAGTCAAAGTACCATTGGTTATGTCTTCACGCTGGGTAGTGGAGCAGTAAGCTGGGTGTTAAGGCTGTAGAAGATAGTTGCCTTGTTTATGACAAAGACTGAATTGAATATGTTACAACGATAGAAGCTTGCAAGGAGTTGATATGGCTTACAATTTTATGAAAGAGCTTGGCAAGGAGCAGATGAGCTCTTCATCGCACACTAATAGCCAAAGTGCTATAGATCTTGCCAATAATTCAGTCTATTATGACAGAAGCAAGCACATTGATGTGTGGGTGGTACCACTTCATTCTTATACTTTTGAAGGATGGTGTGTTGTCACTGGAGAATATACACACGAAGTCAGAATCCTGCAGATATGTTGACCAAGGTGGTCACGGTGGAGAAGTTGAAAACTTGCTCAGCTTCTGTGGGTCTTCAAGGCTGAGGATCCGGATTTGAGTTGCATCAAATTCAATATGAGTTGAGAGTTGGAGTATGAGAGAGAGATAGAGTGCTGATGTTGTGTCAATAATCAGTCTCCAAGTGGGAGATTGTAAGTTGTGAAGCCTAATTATTGCCTTGACGATTGTCGCCCTACGCAGTCACTATGCGGATCGACTTGCGCGGTCAGGTCACCATGGGGGTTGGAAGGGGCGGGAAGCCCCCGAACCAAATTTTGAGAAGCCCCCCTTCAGATCCCTGAGCGAAGTGCGAAGCACTCCGATAAAGAAGTTGGGCGAGTTCGAAGTTTCAGGTTAAGGGCAAGTCGGCATCTTGCTCTGGAGTAGCAACTTGGTATCACTCCGAAGCATCTACCTGGAGAGCACTCCGAAGCGACAGTGCAGAGCAGTGTCTCAGAGATGCATATCGATGAAGCAGTCCAGTCTGGTTCGTGACCCGTGAAACTCGGGGAACACGTCAAGGGCAGTTTAGTTATTTCACAACTTGTAACCCTAATTATCTCTAAAAAAGAGATAAGCCGTTATTAGGATTATGTAGAGCAGATATGAGTGTATGCCATGGTAAATATAGAGCAGCTGTGAGGTTCTCTTTTCTTCTCATGTAATCTCTCTGACAATATAGTGGATTTGCATGCGGCTTCGTGGTTTTTTTCGATTTGATTTTTTCATGTAAAATTCTTGTGTTTTTGATAGTGTGTTTGATTTGTGTTTTTTCTTCCCATATTCGTTCCTCCTAATACTACGAGTCTAACACCTCGAGAATCGCGCGAATCAAACTTCAGATGATTGAGAAATAGCCTGAAAATGAAACTGAATTTGCGAACGGGTCTGTTTTTGTAACGGTCCCAGTTTTCTAAAATCCTCTATTAATATAATATTCAATAAACCGATCGATTATTATAATAATTTCCAAATTCTAAAAAATTTAGCAGCACCTCCTTTGTAAATACTGGTCGGATATGATATCCAATACAAATTTGATAATTTAGGCTAACATTAGCCTACTTATCCTCAATCCAATCATATAACTGAACTCAAAAATCATCCAGACAATCATGAAGATGTTTTGGCTTGACATCGCCTACTTATGGAGAAATATCATAACATAAGCTCGAGAGTACCCCTCTCGGCATCTATAGAAATTCAAAAATGAAAAATTTTACCTGTCATGATCGTCACATTGATAATACACTCCTTGATATCACAACCCAATAAAAGTATCTCAAATGCCAACCTAAAAAGATTCCACTACAATAGTTTTCTACATATATACAAGATTTTCCATCCATCTCACAACCAACATATATCATAGACAAGCACAATAGTTTCAGAAGTACAACATGATTAGATAAAAAGATTAGATTGATTCAAAACGGACCCCGCGCAGCATAACCCAGACCCCTGCTTCAAAGCAACCTGCAGTATACCAGTATGAGGGGGAGTGAGCTCGACAGCTCAGTGAGTAGATAAAAGAAATTAGGAGATGATAACATGTCAATGAGAATATAAATATCCAAGTAATAAGGGAAATCTGAAAGAGCAAGAAGCCATAAAGAATCAAAAGCAACCCATGGTTTAATAATCAAGCCCATGGTCTCTAAAATCTTGGGGACTATCCGACTCTCATGATCATAACTTCCCATTTCCTTTCTTGGATTTTCATCTTTCCGTGTGATAAGATTTATGAGTTACATAAAACAAATTTTTATTTAGTTGTTTGAACTCGTTTTATGTAAACATAGCGTGTGTTACTCACATGTCTTGGATTCCACGCTATAATACACCAATTACTATAATTAAGTCATAAACATAATTTATGAATTCAGATAACACATACATCACAAGACATACTTGTATATCATATAATCATATCATACTTCTCATATTACAATATCACATCACACTTCAAGTTATGCATGGATTAACCTGTACACTTTCACGCATCATATAATATTTCATTATCTCTTATAATAAGGCGAAGTTCCACTAACTTACATCAAGGACAAGCATACAATACCATTCATTATGAATAAACACATTTTTACTTTATGAAACACGACCCATCTCATATCCCGTCTTCGCACCCACCGGCTCCCGCCGACCCCTTCAAATAGCAACACACAGTTATTCCCCATCTTCACACATACCAGCTCCCGCTGGCCCCTTCCTTCGAGAGATATATATATATATATATATATATATATATATATATATATATATATATGACAACAAAACCGTCTTCCCCCTTCCACCGGCTCCCGCCGGCCCCTTCCTTCGCAATATATATATAAACCCAACATGTACGTGCAATACTATATACAAGCCAAAATGTTACACACCATCCTCTTCATATATATTTTTGAGTTTATTTATAACAAGTTCAGCTTATCCGGTCTTTCACTCCAATTTTCAAATATGTACCACACACATTCCATTAATTTTATCCGGACTATGATCAACAACGTAGTTAACAAACATACCCAACACGTACATACTAGAGTATACACACAGGCAGTACACATAGAATCAGTTATCAAACTTTCTCTAGTTATGCCACATACTATATGCAATCATACATCAACAATTATACCAATCACTAATAGTAACAATCTCTTAATCATTCAAATTCATATGTTATTAAAGAAATTCTTAAGGGAATGCTTACAACACTGTATAGTCATATGAATTATTATACAAAACATGTATTGCCATTCATATATATGCAATGCTATTTTTATATCTCACTCGTTATACCAAAAGGAAGCAACTTTTCATGATTATCCGTTCTCTTAATTTATTAATTTGGTTCTCAACATTATATCTTTAAAATATATTAAAAAATCAATTTAAAAACTTATATTATTTCAGTCAATTTGTCTGTAACCACTCCCTAGATTGGAGTTCAAAAGAGAGAGTGGTTAAAAGATTCAGAATAGTTTCATATTTATTGCAACACTTATTAGAAAAAAGGGGTGTTTAATTTTAAGCCTGCCTTACTATACCTTTCATGGTGATCATAAATCTAATATTAGTTCAGTGTCTAATACTCTCAAGACTACCCACGTTTAGTGTAAATACCAATTTACCGCAATAGACACTCTCTTAACAAATAAGGTGGTGAAACTATTCCTTTTTCCTTATAAGCTGTATATGTGTGTATATAATATGGGTACTTTCTATGTGATGCTCTAAATAGATTTTGAATTTGTCCATAGAAAGTAGAATAATTTGAAACGTCATAATTACCGTTTAACCCAAGGCGTGTTGCAAGACATACTCAATAAAAAAGGGGGCTTAATTAGAATTGATAAGGTATAATACATATAATTGGAAGTCATCATTTCAAGTGTCTTAAGTTTAGTGACTTTATGGGACATACACTATCTGTATGCAAATGTATTACTTGCTCAAAGAGCCTGGCTAGACGGATAGATAAGTTGAGACTATAAGGAGAAGAGAATTTCTTACATACTTGTTAATTGAAATATAACTTTCTTGATTTAACGTGCAATTTAATAAGACCTAACAATCCGTTAGTACTTAAATTTCTTTGATACGATGTAAATAATGTGGTCGCAACCAAGATTATATATATCTATAACAACTATCCTTATTCAGGAATTGAGTTGAAACTGTTTGGATTCCCGCCAATACTGATCTTGATACTACTAATCTTATCATTCTGATTTCTCAAATTTTGATATTATAGTAAGGAAATCTTTCTTTTCAATTAATATCCACGTTCACTCATCTATTAGTTTACTGCCAGTATAATTTAGTGTTGACCGTTAACTTGTCCAATTATCAGTTAGATAAAATTGATAGGACTATAATCTTCACCAGTAACTTCTGGCGTTTCATGATTCTTTCACTGACTATTTGCCAATAAATATTCTATTCATAGTCTAGTTTACTATAGGCCATAGAAGGGGTTATGTGTTAGGGTGAAATATGTCTTTTAGAGTCCATAACACAATAATTCCTCATTGTCAGTAAGGCTAAAAGCAAATTTAAGTCTGAGGATAATTGTCAACACACCGAGTGTATATGCAACATCGTTAATGAGACATCATTATAAAGGGTCAATACTTTAATAAATAAATAATTATGATATACCCGCGTTCATAACATGCGTTATTGGAAGAAACGTGTTTAGTTCTAGACTCAGCACAACATGCATGTATATAAAATTCCAATAAATTTTACATAGATCTCACCTAAATATAAATTCATCGGGTTTGACCTCCCTAACGATAGAAGATATTTTTATCATAACTCCTCTTTTTGATATAAGAATAAGATACAGGAACTTTCATTGGAAATTAGACTTACTGATCTTTCTAACGGTATATTACATGGCCAGCTTAATTCGCATGAACATCCCTAATAAACAGAAAATCTTCTAGAAATTCAAATTCTGTAGCTCGGTAACTTCGACTAGTTTGTCATGTTTCAGCAATAATTCCTAGCACAGACCTTATACACTCGGTGAACTTAATTGGATCATAAGTAAGTTATGAACTTAAGTATTTAAAATTTTGATCATGAGCAAATTTTATAAGAACATTCATAATTCTAACATAACTTAATTTACCCTTATCCTCTCTTTAAACCCCCTTCAACCTCATAGTTTAACCCATATCATAAAATTTTCTTTTTATCTCACTAACAACAAAAAATCAGATTTTGATTTTATTTCATAGTTATTATGTAAGAATGGCAAGAGGCTCAACTATCAAAGGTGTAAGAAGCTTTAAGAATCTCAATCTACACTAATGGTTAGGAGGGATTTATAAACTTAATTTCACCCATAATTCTTTTAAGGATGGGATTTAATTTAAGAAGGAATAACATTGATCAAGAATTAATTTCACCTTTCACTCAAATTAAAATTTCATCATCATCAAGTAAGATATGAGATTGAAATTTTAAGGTTCGAGATTTAAGCCCAAACTACAAATTCGTATGCTCCCTCACAACATGATATACCCTACAATGTCACATTTTTATCCATCAATTATATGCAATTGGATTAACCCATTAATCTCAAGATAAAAATTAGACCACTACATACTTCAATAAGTCATGAAATTTCAAGGAAAAATTTGCATGAATAGATTAAGGGAAAGTCCACTCAAAATCAAGAGATCATGATCTATAAATCACAAGAGATGAAAATTTGAGAAATGAGAAAAGAAGGAAGAAACTCACTCACCTCTACCTTCGAACTCCGCCCGATCGCGCCTGGCCGGCCGCCCCCTGGCCTGCGCGCGTACGTGGATCCAAACCCAAGGGGGAGAGAGAGGAGGATAAGAGAGGAAAAGAAGGGGAGAGAAATAGAGAGTGAGGAATAGAGAGGAGGTTGGATCTTTGGGTTTCTAGGTTTTTGTCATGGAGGAATCTTCTCTAGGAAAAGGATGAAGAGATGAATTCTCCATGGACTCTTTTTAGATCCATACTCCTATAGTATTACAAGTTTGCCATCCCCTTTTCATCTATGTGTCCAATCCTCTAAAACAAGAAGATTTAGGCCCTTGATCTCCCCTCCCATGCACACAAACTCCCTTCACTAAAATAAAATTATAGAAAATTTTTCATGGTATGTGTTTTCTTGGTAAATACATATATTTCAAGCATAATACTAGTATATCTACACATTGAAGTACTAGTTACATAATAACTATGGTGTAGGTATATTCATACATACCACTTAACATTCCCAAAATTATTGAAATTCATTACACACTCAATTAACTTAATAACTCAAGATTTATATTATTAAATCAGGGTTTAATAATCCGGGGTGTTACAGTTTTCCTTGTCGGGTCGGCGCTGTAGCGCAGATCGGGTTGGCACTGTTGTGGATCTGGGTCGAATGCAGATGGGTCGGGTTGTTGTTGTAGATCGAGTCTAGGGGTGTCAACTGGCCCTGGCTGGCCCGACAACCCGCACGGGCCCGACCCACCTGGTAACCAAGCCGACTTGGCCCGGCTCCGGCTCTCCCACGGGACGACCCGTGTTTGAATATGGCGGCCCGAGCCGGCCCAGCACGGGCACGAGTTTTGGCACGACCCGCCCGTCCGGCCCAGCCTGACACACAGACCTAACAGCTATGTTTGCAGTTAGGCAGGGCGCGGGTCGGCCCGCCTCCCCTGAGGGTTTTTGCAAAAAACCCCTAACAGCTCTCTCAACGGCTAAAATAGCCATTGGGGGCCATTTGTAATTTTTAGAATTTTTATAGATTTTTTTAAAATTTTAAGAATTTTTAATATTTTTTATTAAAAAACCGGGCCAGCCCATGTCCGGCATAGGCCTAACTCGAGCGGATCGCAGACCGGACCCGAGTTCCCCAGAGGGGACTTGGTTCGAGCTGCCTGATTTTTCTAGGCGGGGCGTGGTCGGCTCGTCCCGCCCCTTAACTCGCTATGCTCGGACCAGGCCGTACCGTGCTCGCCCGTTTAACACCCCTAATCGGGTCAGGTTTGATTGCAGGTTCAAGAATTTAAACCCAAATCAAGTAGTAGATGGATCCAGGTTGGGTTTGGTTTCAACCCAATTGGGTTCAAGTTGGGTTATGAGATGAACTTAGACGCCGACGGTTGTGGAAGAGATCAGGAGTGTAGCGATGTGATGGCAACAAGGGAGTAGAGGTGTGGGGGTGTTACCAAGGCGGCAGAGTGGGAGGTAGGCGACAGTGGAGGTGGCAATGACGCGAAGAGAAAGAGACGAAGAATTAGCTGGTGACGTGAGTAGGGTCGGGGTCATTGTTGGCGGAGGTCTGGGCGGCGACGAGGCTGTTAGTGACAGTCAGCGGAGGAAGTTGAAGACGAGATGAGCTAGAGGGAAAGCGAGCATTTGCATCGCGAGGGAAGAGAGAAGAAGAGAGGTCTTGTCAAGAGGGACAACGACGTCGTGGCAGCTATGGGTGCAGATGCAGGGGGAGAGTGACGGCGGGGTGCGGCGGTTGTGGTTAGGGTTAGGACTAGGGTTTTGGGTGAGATGAGGGAGACGATGAGTAGTATATGGTGGTATTTTTTTGGTTATTTTTGGATTTTTTTGAATATTTTTGAGATTTTTTTGGGGATAGAGATGAAGGATTGTAATTAGGGTTTTGGAGGAAGGGAAAGAATAGGAATTAAGGTTTGAGAGAGTGGGAGAAGAGGGGATAACTAGGTTAGGGCTTCACACTAAAACCGGTTGAATTCGGCTTCACACTCCAAATTCAAAGAAAAATTTTCAATAGAAAAAATAATCAAAATTTTCATTAATCACATCATCGTTACAATTTTATTTGATTCATGCCTATATATAGACTTACAAACTGATGACTCTTTTCTCACAACCGATGTGGTACTAAAAATAGAGAAAATAACACTAATAAAATAAAGAGAAAATACAGACTCCGACTCTGTATGAAATGAAAATACAGATTCTGACTCAATATTGGAACCATATAGAAGCCACACGTCTTATCTAACGATGATACACGCTCCAAGATTGTGTCTAGATGTCCGCATCATTCTTGTGGGAGAGAACTCAACCCCGTCAAGTTAGGTGCAGCAATGCTCTAATAACAGTTCAACACAACTTGGCCAATCTGTTGCAAATCACTGCGATCCAGCCATGCATTCTCAGTAGGCGATTTTCCTTTCCAACGAATCAGATATTGTCGAGTTTCATCATCTAATATTTTATCAATACTTCCTGTTGTATTAGGATGAATTTCTGGGAGTGGTGGAAATGAGGGGCTCTCAGAAAATGACTCAAGAGAGGGCTTGTCAAACAATAGAATAAAATTGAGATCTTTATAATCCACTATTTCTTTAACATTGAAAGCAGGACTGATTTCAAAATCTTTAGAAAGATCTATAACATAAGCATTGTTATTTAATTTTATCAAGATTTTGAAAGATCCGACACTACAAGCATGCAACTGTTTAACATCTCCAACATTACAAGTTTTAAATCTTTTCCCAATGTCAGCTCGTAACTGGTAGTTGGTGTTATGAGCAACATTATCACTGATTCTCTTGTGTAACTCGTGCATGTGTGATGCAAATTTAGACTCAGATGCTTTATAGTGTTCAGCTAAGGGATATGATCAATGTGTTGCCTAAATTTAACACCATAAATAATTTCTTGAGGCTTTTTATTTGTTGTCCTATTGAGAGATGTATTATAAGCTGATTCAATGGTCGACAACTTGAAATTCTTACTTTCAATGTGTTCACCTGTGGGGGTACGTAAGAGAAGCAGTAAAACAAAAGAGGAAGGGGATTGTGTCGGCAGTAAAGGAGGATGTGACGACTAGAATAAGGTCGACAGTAGAGGAAGAAGGGGGTGGACGACAATAGTGGAAAAGGAAGGAACAACTACAAGTGGTGGAGGGGAAGGTAGAAGGGAAAGGATGGGCGGTAGCTGTGGCAGCGACAGTAGGGACAACAGCTGCGATAGCCAGAGAAACAATGCTAAACTTCTTAATCACAGGAGTGATTTTCGAAAAAATAGCGCTTTCAGACTCAAGGGCTACAATGAGAACTCCGTTAACAATGATAATCTTAACAGGATTGTAGTCAACAGCTAGGTGTCCATATCCTTGGCACTTATTGCATTTAGCAACAGGGCCAATCTGGAGAAATTTTTAGAACCATTGTTTCTGTTATCTGTTTCAGCATTCTTGTCCTTAACATCATTCCTGAGTGGGGGTGGAAGGGTACTAGACCTATGAGGTTGGGTAGGTGGAGAAGGTCTAAATACTGAGGTTCTCTGATCAGTAGCGTATTGGAGGTCACACATGGTATATGGCTACACTGAAGGTTGTGCAGTTGTTCACTAGATGGAGCACCCCTGATCATTGATCTTTGGTTGGAGGACTCTACGATAATAATCTTAGCCGTCATGTCGGCGAGTATAACGAGAAGTTGAGCCCTTGTGATCGTGGCCATCGTGGTGGTAGGGAATTGACTAGACTCTCCTAAAGGTAAGGTCACTCTGAGAAGACACGATTCTAAACTAAATGTCAAACTATTTTTTTTTTTCAAATTACGTTAAATGCAAGAAAGCAATAAGTTCTAGTAAGTATCAAAATGATGCAAATCTTACCTTAACTGTGCTCTGAGATCAAATGATGTGAAACGTGTATGCGTGTAAACATGAAGCAGTGATGTAAATGAAATGGGCAACGTTTCACCCAAATTACGATCGTGGGTAGGAAAGCAGTTAAAACTTGTAATGTGACAAATTGATTGAAACAAAAGTTGCCGTTGCAAGTTGTATCGTCCTAATCTCAAGTAAAAAAAATGCAATTACTAAGTTACGGTGGCATAGTTATACATGCAATATTAATGACCAACAATTACATGATTATCAGGTTCTCACAGTCTTACAGTATTTGTGGCAGCAGATAAAACTGATAAAATGTTAGAGAACAGTTATCAAGATACAAATAAAGATCATATTCAGGAAACGTACCTGCTGAGGGTCATGTAGACCTCAGTGTCCTGTTGGGGCATAGCCCTGTCTTCCACGAATCCAACGCTTCAAGAACGACTCGAATTAGACTCTGGATGACCGAGAAATCTCCCGAAAATGAGATCTAAATCTTAACGGGTCTGGAACTGTGTTGTCGGGTTTGCAATTAGAGCTGAACGGGTTGGGTACTGTTGTAGTTGGATCCGGGTTGCTAGCGGGTCGGATCTAAACTTGACTGAAGAGGATCGAGTACGGGTTCGCAGCAAACCAGGTCAGGTTATTTTGTTGAAACCCAAATCGAGGCCAGGTTGGGTTGCGACCAATTGCAAAGGGATTCAAATCAATCTCTGCAACAATCCGACTCGAATCTAGGTCGAACAGAGCTGTGAGGTTGATGCTGACGAGATCGACGAAGAAGTTGACGCCGACGAGGAGAGGTAGACAAGGGGAAGATCGATGGCGAGGTGAAGGTGATGGGTCAGCGGCGGCAGCGAGGTGACAAGAGAGGGAGACCAACAGGCGAAGGGGATTGCCAGCTCGATTGCTGGCTACCGCTCAGGCGGTGGACTCATGGGCATGAGGGATGGAGGTGTGGGAGTGTTACCAAGGCGACAGAGTGGGAGGCAGGTGTCGGTGGAGGTGGCGAAGACGCGAGGAGAAAGACAGAATTGGCTAGTGGCTTAAGTAGGTGTTGTCAGGGTCGTCGTTGGCGGAGGTCTGGGTGGCGACGAGGCTGTTGGTGACAGTCGGCGGAGGAGTGGAAGAAGAGGCCGTAAGGCAGAAACGAGGGGAGCTAGAGGGAAAGAGGGTGTTGGCAGCACCACGGGGGAAGAAAGAGAGGAGAAGAAGAGAGGTGCTCTCGAGGGGGGACAGCGGCGCTGGTCGGTGGCTGTGGGTGCAGACGTATGGAGAGAGTAGCAGCGGGATGCATCAGTTGTGGCTGCGGTTAGGATTAGGGTTTTGGGTGTGATGAGGAGGGAGACGATGAATAGTAGATGGTGATATATTTTTTGGTTATTTTTGGATTTTTTGAGGGTTTTTTTTAGAGAGAGATGAAGGATTGTAATTAAGGGTTTTGGAAGAAGGAAAAGGATAGAAATTAGGGTTCGAGAGAGTGGGAGAAGAGGGAATAACTAGATTAGGGCTTCACACCAAAACCAGTTGAATTGGGCTTACACTCTAAATTCAAAGGAAAATTTCAATAGAGAAAATAATCAAAATTTTCATTAATCACATCATCATTACAATTTTATTTGACTCATGTCTATATATGGGCTTACAAAATGATATCTCTTTTCTCTTAACTGATGTACAAAAAAAAGAAAACAATATTAATAAAATAAAGAGAGAATACAGACTCTGACTCAATACTGAAACCACATAGAAGCCACACGTCTTGGCCAATGATGATACACGCTCCAAGATCGCGTCTCGATGTCCGTATCAATTCTAGACTCTTTATTTATTCACAAACTCAAAATTGAAGTTCTTACATGAGTTTCAATAGGTCAGGTACATGAAAACAAATATTTTTAATAGTTTGAAGGGAAGAACGAAATACATTTAGCAAATTCATTCCATAACACACCTTAAAACTGTCAATAATTGGCACCTGCTAAAAAAATCCAGCAAAAAAGAACAATTTAACCTTAGAAGGGTCACTTAACCATTGTTGGTTAGCAGAGGAGGATGGAATTGTGACAAGGGACTCTTAATCAGTGAGTCAAACTCATATAATATAGGATCGCAATCACCTTCAATTCAAAGAAATGAGAAAAAAAACTAGGGTTTTGAAAAGAATAAAGAAAAGAAAAATTAGGGTTTATAGGAAAGAACTGGATAAATTTGGGCTTCTCACCCCTTACGCGGGTTTCGCACCCCTTACATCACGGGCTTCACACCTCAATCTCAAGAACTCAAAATGGCTCAAAAAATTTAACTGAAAAAAGATTATTTATTCATTGTCTATTGAATAAAGAAGTCTGATGCTTATTTATAGGCTTTACAAATAAATGTGATACTAAAAAAATACACAATAAAGAAAACAACTACACTCAAATAGACTAAGGCATAAAAAGATAATTAGCACTGGTGTGATTTTCTCATCATTTCCCACGGGGTTAAAAAAAACTCGACCTTACCAAGTGAGGACTCCCTTATGAAGTGTCTTAATCAGGCCAAGGTGGTGGCCGTGGCAGCAACACTAATGCATCACATCGAGACCAAGGTGTTGGAGGTGGAACTGGTCTCCGTGTCAGATCGATAAAAGATGGCAGCTTGATTAAGGCACCAATAGCATGCTGAGGCACGTCATTCATGATGAAAACTGAACCGACTGCACTTTGCATCATAAGTGGCCTGATCTCCTGTGAGCCTGGCTCCTGTAGACATATTTGTAATGGGTCGTACACATCAGGTGATCTCAAGAAAAATGATACCCTAATAGCTGCCAAAGGTGGTACTAGCTTCAAGGTACGCTGCGCTGGAAGATCTACAAGGGTCTCAACAGGGAGCTCTTCAACTTCCATAGGCTGTGGGGAAATCTCTTGCTGTGACAGCAACTCAGCAACAACTTCTGGCCCTAGCTCTGGTCTATCATCAACTTTTGGCTCTGGTTTTATATCTTCAACAACCTCTACGGCGTTGCTTTTTTAGCATCTTCACTATGCCAGCGAGGATCTCCTTACATTCAGCGACCAGATCGCTGAATTGTGGCCCCTCAAGTTGTGGAGCATACCGAGTATGAAGAAGCTATTATAAGATAAGCCAATCCCGAAAGTCGATATGATTGTCTTCCCACTACCAATAAGCTTCTCCAGCCAGCTTCATTTGGGCATAGTGACACTTCTGCGCAGGTGTTAAGGAGAAATACCTGAATAAATTCTCAAGATGATTTTTTCACTTTTCATACTCATCCTTATCATAAAAACCTCGAAAATACGAGAGTGCTGCATATATGTCCCTTTCAACCTCCTTTTCATCTCTATCAGTATAAACGTATGTGCCACAAAAAGTAAAATCTTATGAATAAAACTCAGTGCATAAAAATCAGAGGTTCCCCAAAAAACTCAATGGCTTGAACTAGATTCAAATCGGGCTGAAGATGTGACCAGAAACACTGATTTTCTGCTGCTGGGACAGTACTGGTGTCAAATACGGGCTCATGGAGGTCGAATCTGCTGCTCAAGTGCTATGAAATCTTTGTAGTGGCTCCGGGGCTCAGTTACGCACCCAACACTTCAGACGGAACTCGAATCAGACTCCAGATTGGCCTAAAATGGGCTCCGGACGGGCGAAAAACAGACTCCAGATTGGTCGGGGTGGGAGATGAACAGTAATTACTATTCACAGCACAGTAATTACTGTTTTGTGTTTACTGTTCACGGTGAACAGTAATTTTTTGCCCTCTTTTTTTCTGTTTTCTTTTTTCCTCTTTTTTTTTTTGAATAGATCTAGATCTGAGGTTTGAAATAGATCTAGGGTTTTAGAAGGGGAGAAAGAAAGAGTTGAAGGGGATTGTAGCCAAAGCTTTGATACCAAATTGATGTAATACAGGATCGCAATCACCTTCAATTCAAAGAAATGAGAAAAAACTTGGGTTTTGAAAAGAATAATGAAGAGGAAAATTAGGGTTTATAGGAAAGAACCGGATAAATTTGGGTTCTCTACCCTTACGCGGGCTTCGCACCCCTTACACTACGGGCTTCACACCCCAATCTTAAGAACTCAAAAAGGCTTAAGAAATTTAAGTGGCAAAAGTTTATTTATTCATTGTCTACTAAATAAAAGAAGTCTGGTGCTTATTTATAGGCTTTATAAAAGTTCGATTTCCGGATATAACCGATGTGGTACTAAAAAAATACACAATAAAGAAAACAACTACACTCAAATAGACTAAGGCATAAAAAGATAACTAGCACTGGTATGATGTCCCCATCACAAACATTGCGAGGGACTAATTTCCAAATATGAAATTGTGGGCTCTAATATCTAAATAAAATTATTTCTTAGTGGCCTATATCCTGAAAACCCTTCAAAATAAGCATCGGCTTTCTCGAAAGTATAAGGGGACGTACATGGACTATGATGATAAAGAAGCAGAAGCATTGAATACCTTGAGACACTGTTAGAACTCCATGAGCTGAAGCTTGGATAAAAAGACAAGGAGGTGTGGATATTATCCTGATGATAGACTATATGTAGTCAATGAGTTGGTGTATTTCTGAAAGAATAAATTGCTGGCAATCTGATGACACTTTGTTCTGAACAACAAAGACAGATGGTGAATAAACAGACATCTTATGAAGCAAAACCTGAAGCTACTGTTACATTAGCAATTTAGCAGCCATCAACAGGAAGATGTGCATTGCACATGGGAGACACCGCATACTGTTCTTTTCAACTAGGTGGCAACATGCCACTGCTATGCATGTTCCATGTATTTTCATCCTTGACTTTAATGGACTGGCCCGTAACATAACTAAATGGAGGAAACTGATTCATGTACCCGAGCACAAATACGTAGGATACAGATCTTTTTTTTGTTGTTGTTGTTTTCGTCGAATGAAATCAACATATATTGCATATACGGAAGTAGAGGTGTTGTTTGTCTAGCAGAACATGATGCTGCTAAGATAGCCCTACCCTTCATTACCTGTGAAATGTGAATGGTTTTTCGGTCATATTATGAAATAATAAAAGTAATATTCACGGAAAAAAATACACTGAAGCTAGTACCAAAGATGGATATTGAGATTATTCTAAAGCATTTTTATTCGTGTGCAGGAAGAGAGGACTGCAGCTATATCACTTGCAAGCAAGATGGTTGAATCTTTAAAGTCACAGGCTGTTCAGGTTATACATCAACTATTTTTTTTATGTAAAGTCTTTTTATTTATAATTTATGACCTAACATTTTTCTGGCTTCGCACTCTCAGGCTCGTCTTTATGAAGGAAAGGAACCAATACAGTTTTTTTCAGTCTTTCAGAGCTTTATTGTATACAAGGTTATTTTACTGAAATGTATATATTCTATTAACGTTTAGTCTCTTGTGCCAAAACTTTCTGAAGTGTTTTTCTGTCTGCAACTACAGGGTGGTGTTAGCTCTGGATATAAGAAGTTTGTTGAACACAATGCCATTGAAGATGATACCTATACAGAAGATGGCATTGCCTTGTTTCGAGTTCAAGGTTCTGGACCAGATAATATGCAAGCAATTCAAGTTGAACCGGTATTGTTGTCTGATTATTTTGTCCTAGTTCAACTTTAGAACTGAAAACAGAAGTTGAACCCACATTACATTAAGTCCATATTTAACTAAATGCATTAAGTCCATATTTATTGAATGGTGTGTTATATATACACTATGCTTATTTTCTTTCTATATCTTGACCAGGTGGCATCATCTTTAAATTCTGCTTATTGCTATATACTACATAGTGGAAACACTGTTTTTACATGGTCTGGAAGTCTTACAACCACAGATGATCAAGAGCTTGTTGAAAGACAGCTAGATCTGATAAAGGTATGATGATTTGGCTTAGAGGTGGTTGGCTCAGACAACTAAAGGTTCACAATAAATTATTTATTGAACAGTATCAAGGTTAAGTATTTGATCCTCAAATTTTAGAGGTCGGGTATAAATTGAAAGCTGTAATTGCAGTATCATGATTCAAATTTCTTCTAGTAGATTGTGTTTGTGAACTCTATGTCCAACATTTTGTACTTTCTATTGGCAAGTCGCTCTCTGAAGTCCATACTAAAAGCTTAACCTGGTGCTTATAATTATATGATTTATTTCACATAATCTCACCACTCATTGCTTCACTACTTTACCTTATAGGATCTTCACACGCGCGGGCGCACACACGCACACACGCACGCACGCATGCACACATCCCTCCAAGGACACAAAAACAAATGTGAATGTTCGTCTTGTAGCTTTTGTTGAAAGCCGCTTTGTTATGTAACTTAAATATATTCAAAACTAATAAAACGAAATGTGGACAAATTTTTCTTTCAGGCGTGAAGAAAATGGAAACCTAAATAAACTGTTTCAATATACTTGCTCGTAACTGGCTAAAGCTTATTTCTGTTTTTCCACCATGTTGACTTTTACAGCCAAACATACAGTCCAGACCACAAAAAGAAGGAACAGAAACTGAACAATTTTGGAGTCTACTGGGTGGGAAATGTGAATATCCCAATCAGAAGATTGGGAAAGAACCTGAACATGATCCTCACCTATTCTCTTGTACTTACTGGAAAGGTAAGAAATCTGTGAAGTACTTAATCGTTTCTGTTCATTTTGTATATAACTATTTCTTCTTATTTGATAATAATGGTTAAAATGTCTATTGTGTGTTACCCTGGATCAATTCGTGGTTCTCTATGTATTGGGGGCATCCAGGCAATCTAAAGGTGCATAATGGGCCAACTTTGATGCTTTTCTGCTTTTCTTTAAATAAAACATTTAATTGCCATCGCTAATATTAAATAATTGCTAATAAATGTGGATATGCTGTATATTCAGGTGACAGAGATATTCAACTTCACGCAAGATGATCTTATGACCGAAGATATATTCATTCTTGATTGTCATTCGGACATCTTTGTTTGGGTTGGGCAGCAGGTGGATTCAAAGAGCAGATTGCAAACTTTAAACATTGGAGAGGTATAAATTTGTGTGCCTACTAGATGAATGAATCTTTCATATTTTGTTTGAAAAATTAACTATTTTTCTCTCTCTAAAGCAAATACTTTCCTTGGTTTTTTTATGTCACTTTTCTGCTTCCTACCAGAAATTCCTGGAACATGATTTTCTTATGGAAAATCTATCTCGCGAAACTCCTCTTTTTGTTGTTATGGAAGGAAACGAACCAACCTTCTTCACTCGCTTCTTCAATTGGAATTCTGCAAAATCTGCAGTAAGCATATGCTTTATGTAGTTGAAGCTCAACTCGGTAGTTATGTATTGATAATTTAACATTTTTAATGTTTAGTTTATTCCTTTCATCTATGCTGGGGAAAACGAAGAATTGGAGTTTCTATAGGAAATATTTGAATTCTTGCTTTTGCAGAAGAAGCAACATTGGTTGCTGATATTAATCTATCAACATTTATTTTTCGTTTCAGATGCATGGAAATTCATTCCAGAGGAAGCTAGCAATAGTGAAGAATGGAGCACCTCTAACTCCAGATGTAAGATTAAACTGTGTTCTTGATGCGAATAACTAATAGATTCTCAGTTAGTGGATGGTCGGTTCTTTCTTTCCCTTTTTTTCTTAAATTATTAGTTCATTCTTTCTTTTCCCCTTTTTTTGTCTAAAACATAGGTTGTAGCCAAGACTTGAATCTGGGACTTCACACAACCCACAATCCCATCCCACTTCCACCCCTTTGCTAGTGAATCAGGCCTCATGTCAGTTGTTAGTTAATTCATTTACTAGTTTGTGTGGGAGGATACATAATCGGAATCGGATGGCTCAGATTTACTAGTATTTATTCAAATTTAGAATTTAGATTTGAATTTAGATTTGGTTGAGATTTAGGATTTATTTGAATCTAGATGTGCTTAGATTTGGTTAGATTTAGTGAGATTTGATGTTATCAATAATTGCATGTATAGTGCACGTGTTGTAAGCTATATATAGCCATGTAGTGATCTTTGAAAAAATTGGATGATTTTGATTAAAAAATGAAGCTATTTGCTTTGGTATTTATTTTAATTCCATTGATTGAATCATATGTGGTGAAGCCAAGATTCGGGTTGCAATCCGCGATCATATCTTTTCTTTCTTCTCTTGTTCTTCTCTAATTTCACCAAAATTCCACCACAATCCCTAAATCCCTCTCCGTCCCACATCAATTTGGTATCAGAGCCGAATTTCCTGCTTTTTTTCCGTTCACAAAATTCACTTAAAAAAAAAGAAATTATTGTTCACGCACTGTTCACGCCGCATTGTTCATCAGTCTGGCAGCAGCGCACAACAGTTCAGAGGTCATTTTTTGCCCGTTCGGAGTCCGATTCGTGTTCTGTTTGAAGCGTTGGATGCGTAATTGAGTCTCGGAGATGCTGAAAAAAGTTCGGGGCAATTAGACAACAGATCTGACTTCTGCAAGCTTTTGTTTGGAACTGATACTGTTCCTGCAGCAGAAGATTAGTGTTTTAGGCTCCATTTCCAATCCGATGTGGGCTCAGTTCGAGCCGTTGAGATTTGTGGGTAGCTTCTGACCTTTATACACTGAATTTTCTCTATGAGATTTTACTTTTGTAGAAGATACATAAATACTGATGTTGATGACAAGGTAGTTGAACATGATATGTATGCGGCTATCTCGTATTTTCGGGGTTCTAATAATCATATTGGGTATGAGAAGTGGGAAAATGATGTTAAAGAATTTTTTTAGTTATTTTGTTGTGACATCTGAGCAGAACTACTACTATGCCCAAATGAAGCTGGTTGGACAGGCTTATTGGTGGTGGAAAGACAGTCATATCGACGATCAATGTTGGTTTATATTGCAAGATTATCTTCGTAGTTTGTACGCTTCACACCTTCTTTTATGCATCTGAGGCAGACTAAATGATCTCAATGTTGAGCAAGGGCTCGAGCCTTAGCCTGAGAGCAGATCATTCGCTGATATCTGCACTGAGGTTCTAGATGAGATTCGAAAATTTGTAGCAAGCAAGACTGCGAAGGTTGATATTGATCCAGAGCTAGACATTGTTGAAGAGCCGGAGCTAGAGCCAAAGGTTGATGAGCCTGATCCTAAATCAAAAGTGAAAGATTCTCTTATTGGGACTTATGTAGATCTTCCACAAGAGCGTACCATGAAGCTACTTTCATCAACTATGAGGGTTCCCTTATCCCTGAGATCGCTGGAGTATATGGCCCTTTGCAGATCTTTCTAGAGGCGACATGATCATAGGTTGGGTTTCTTATGGTGTAGAGTACAATCAGCTAGTCTTCAACATGGATGATTTGTTTCGGTATGCTGCACGTGTCTTGTTCGAGATATCATTGACCGCAACCTGTTGGTCACGGAAACCAGTTCCACCACCACTACCTTGGTCTAGCCATGATGCATCAGTGTTGATTCCTCGACCACCAACTTGGCCTGATTGAGGATTCGTGATGTGGTTCGACCCGGTTATGCTTACCCTTCTTCCTGTTACTACATTTATAGGGGATGAATGTTTTCAAGCACGGGAGAATGATGGAAATCAGAGGGCTCAGATTTACTAGTATTTATTCAGATTTAGAATTTAGATTTGATTAGATTTGATTGAGATTTAGGATTTATTTGAATCTAAATGGGGTTAGATTTGGTGAGATTTGATGTTATCAATAATTGCACGTATGGTGCACGTATTATAGGCTATATATAATCATGTAGTGATCTTTGAAAAAAAAAACTATTGAATGATTTTGATAAAAAAAATGAAGCTATTTGCTTTGGTATTATTTTATCCTACGGATTGAATCATAGGCGGTGAAGCCAGGATTCGGGTTGCGATCCGTGATCATATATTTCCTTTCTTCTCTTGTTTTTCCCTAATTTCACCAAAATCCCACCACAAACCCTAGATCCTTCTCCATCCCACATCAACATAGACATCAAAATCTCTATAGTATAGCATAATGGGAATTGGGAAGTTACCACTGTTGGTGAAATTCAACCTCATCTCAATGTCGACTAGCGGACAATTACTAAATAAGCCCGAGGGAGCACTCAAAACACAAATTTCATCGTTGCTGAAATCTAGCTATGATAAAACAATTTTACCAAATCTTTAAATTGTGATTGAGCATGTCCAAGGTTTTGGCCAATGAGAATCTCTTGTTTCAAGTTGCATAGACTCGAATTCTTGCTAGATCATCATGGGTTACTAATACTGACATTTTTTTTTTTAAAAGTCATTCTTGAAGCTTGCCCAGGGAGGTTTGGGTATGTAGCAAACAGAGAAACATCCAAAAGATGATGGGAAGAAGGAGGCATGCGCTTTGCATTTTGAGGTATCCAGGAAGGGCATACTTTATGCTCCATGGCCTACCTATGTCATTGAACATGTTCGATGGGCAAGATCGGGAATTTGGTGGGGGTGTCCTCTCTCTCTCTCTCTCTCTCTCTCTATATATATATATATATATATATATATATATATATATATATATATATATATATATATAAACTGTTTCATGCTCACACCTTTAGCCATTAACCTGACATTGTAGTGTTAGTATTTGGAGTGCCTCATATTCATTGGAGAAGAATTCAGGTTCTGGCAGTTTCCTAATACGGATCGGTTCTTATATTCATTGGAGAAGAATTCAAGTTTTGGCAGTTTTCTAATACGGATCTGTCTCCTGTTTTGATTTGAATACGTGTTTCCTATTTCTCTGAGGAGGTACTGATTTGAGTTCGTGTTGGACTAGGATCATCCTAGGTGCCTATATATAAACCCCTTGGGTTGGTGACTTTTCAAAGGTGTGTCAAGAATTCAAGAGAATTTCAGAATTTCACTATTGAGAGTTGTAAGAGAGATCTTCTTGTAACTCTTATATTTTCTTCTCTGTTTTCAATAAAGATTTTTCCTTTCCCCGTCGACGTAGGCACATTGCTGAACCGCGTTAAATCTTGTGTTCCTTGGTTGTGTGGTGATTGCTTGCTAGTGGTAGATCTTCTACGCTTCCGCTTCCGCTGTCGAATCTTCAACTCGGTGTTTCTCTGTTGTCTGATCGGTGATAGATCATCAACATTTTCACGACAACCAAGTTATTTGACGGGAAGTCCAACTTTCTGTTGTGGAATATATGAGTAACATCGTTGCTCGTGAAGGAGGGCACACACTAGGCCCTGCTTGGTGTTGAGAAAAAGTCATCGAAGATGGAGGATGATGAGTGAAACGACATCGACTTCCACGCAAAGGCGACGTTCATACTGTGCCTATCAGATGAGGTCCTCTACAACGTGATGAACGATGAGACAACTGATGATCTTTGGTGTAGGCTAGAGAGCCTTTACATGACGAAGAATTTGTCGAACAAGCTCTTCATGAAGAAGCAGTTATACAACCTTCGGATGAAGGAAGGTACGCCTATTCTACATCTCAATGCTTTTAATAAAATTTTAAGCGACTTGTTAGCTCTAAAAGTTAAGCTAGAAGAAGAAGACAAAGCTCTTCTGTTATTCTCTTCTCTTCCATCAAGTTATGACCGCTTGGCAACCACCATCATGTATGGTAAGGAGACCTTAGAGTTAGAAGATGTCAGGCAGATGCTCCAGAGCAATGAGCTGATGGAGAAAGATTCTACGGAGGCTTCAGGATTGTTTGTCAAGGCCAGAGGGGAAGATCAAAGAGTAAGGGATCCAAAAGGAATCCAGAAGCTTCTAGCAATTTCTCTTGCTACTTTTGCAAGAAACCAGGGCATATCAAGAAAAAATTGTATGAAATACAAGGAGATACTGAAGAGGAAAGGTGGCAAAAATTCTGATGGGGCTAGTACCAGTGGAAAGTCAGATCAAGACGGGGTTGTTGAAGAAGCATATGAGGATGCATGTGATGTCTTGACGGTTGAGTCGGGAAAAGGTAAAACTCATATGCTTTGGTTACTTAACTCGGGTTAAAGGGAGTGGTTCAGTACTTACAAGCCTTATGATGGAGGCTCTGTCCTGATGAGAAATGATACCATGTGTAAGACTGTTGGCATCGGCAACATCCGTATGAGGATGTTTGATGGACAGGTTCGAACCCTCACGAACGTTCGACACATTCTGAATTTAAAGAAGAATCTTCTCTCATAGGGAGCTTTGGAAGCTCGATGGTACAAGTTTTCTGGTGCAAATGGAGGAATCAAAGTTACTAGAGGCTCCATGACGATTCTCAAAGGAGGACGGACATCAAACTTGTGCAAGTTGACAGGAAGCATTATTATTGGTAGTGCTTCAGCAGCAACAGAGAAGGAGGATACTACAAGACTTTGGCACGTGCGTCTTGGACATATGAGCTAGCGAGGTCTTCAAGTCCTACACAAAAGGAGTGCTCTACCAGGTATCAAATATTGCAAACTTGATCTTTGTAAATTTTGCATTATGGGTAGGCAACGTAGAGTAGCTTTCTCTACGTCTCAGCACAAGACAAAGAGCTTGCTAGATCTCATACACACGGATGTGTGGGGGCCTTCGCCAGTAGCATCCATTAGATGTGCTAGGTACTATGTTACTTTCATAGATAATTTTTCAAGGAAAGTTTGGGTATACTTCTTGAAGCAGAAATTAGAAGTATTTCAGAAGTTCAAGGAGTGAAACTTTGGTGAAAAATCAGACGGGGCGGAAACTGAAAGTCTTGAGGTCCGATAATGGAGGGAGTTTACCTCCAAATAATTCAAAGAATACTTAGCAAGTAAGGGCATCAAACACTAGCTAAGTATTCCAGGGTGATCAGAACAAAACGGAGTAGCAGAGCGCATGAATCGGACACATAGGGCGTGCTCGCAGTATCAGATTACAGGCTGACATGTCAGAAGGATTTTGGGCAGAGGCGGTGAATCATGCGAGTTATCTGGTAAACATGTTACCATCAACAGCTATTGATTTTAAGATCCCAGAGGAGATATGGCGAGAAGAGTCTGTGGACTATTCAACCTTACGGATTTGCGGTTGCCCCGCATATAGTTTGGTTGATAGTCAGAAAAGGAACAAACTAGAGTTCAAGTCTAAGAAGTGTATCTTCATCAGGTTCACCAAAGAAGTCAAGGGTTTCAGACTTTGGGATCCCGAGAAAAGGAGCGCCTTTACCAGCAGAGATGTGATTTTTGACGAAGAATCAATGTTGCGAGAAAAGTCAGAGATGAAGGATAAAGCGCAAGATGGAGCTTCAGACAGTTCGGCAGACACTTAGGAAAAAGAAGTTGAGTTCTCAGAGAACCCTAAAAGGCCTGAAGGGTCAGAAGAGGATTCCTCAGATCCAGATTGAGACAGCCAGGAGGCTACTCAAGAGCAACCTAGACCGTTGAGGCGGTCAGTCAGAGTTACGATGCCACCAACAAGATATGGCTGGGACGATGATCATGTCTCTTTCGCATTAGTAACAGAAATAAGAGAACCTGATAGTTACAGGGAAGCGATCGAGGCAGATGACCACAGCAAGTGGATTACAACCATGGAGTAAGAGATGGAGTCTTTGGATAGAAACCAAACATGGACATTAGTCAATCTTCTAAAAGACTCCAAGGCAACAGGTTGCAGATGGGTCTTTCACAAGAAGGACAATGAGCAGTACAAAGTAAGGTTAGTTGCCAAAGAATATGCTTAGAAGGAGGGCATTGACTACAATGAGATCTTCTCTCCTGTAATCAAGCATACATCTATTCGAATGTTATTGATGATAGTTGTTAAGTTTGATCTAGAGTTGGAGCAGATGGACGTCAAAACAACGTTTCTGTATGGTGAGCTGGAGGAGAAGATGCATGAAACAACCTGAAGATTATATTCAGGAAGGTAAAGAAAACAAGATGTCTTCTAAAGAAATCCCTCTATGGACTTAAGCAGTCTCTCAGGTAGTGGTACAAACGGTTCGACTCTTTCATGATCAAGGTCAGATACAACTGATGTGAGTATGATAGTTGTGCTATTTTAAGTAGAGTGATGATCCGACATATTTGATGTTATATGTGGATGATATGCTGGTTACTGCGAAAAACAAGACACATGTTCAGAAGCTTAAAGCTCAGCGCAAGAAGAAATTTGACATGAAGGATTTGGGAGAAGCCTAGAAGATCTTAGGTATGGAGATCATTCGAGACAGAGGCTCAAGCAGACTTTGGCTATCCTAGGAGAATTATGTTCTCAAGGTGTTGGAGAGATTCAACATGGCAGAAGAAAGATCAGTCACCACTTTTTTAGCAGGTCACTTTAAATTATCCTTTAAGCAGTGTCCACAATCACCGGAAGAGGAGGAAGAGATATCTCGAGTACCATATGCTAGTGCGGTGGGATCACTCATGTATGCTATGGTCTGCAGTAGGCCTGACTTAGCCTATGCAGTTAGTACAGTAAGTCGGTTCATGTCAAATCTAGGAAAGCAACATTGGGAAGTAGTGAAGTGGGTGCTACGATATCTGCGAGGGACTGCGAGACTAGGCTTGATGTTTCAGAGATTGAAAACGGGGAAGCTAGGTCACTACAAGACTATGTTGATGCAGATTATGCAGGAGATCTTGATCAGCGAAGATCTACGACGGGCTATGTTCACAGTAGCTGAGTGCGTCATTAGTTGGAAGGCAGAGTTGTAAGATACAATTGCTCTTTCAACGACAGAAGCGAAGTACATGACTGCATTTGAGGCGTCAAAGGAAGCTTTGTGGTTGAGAGGATTGGTTGAGATATTTAGTATCATACAGGATTCAGTTCGAGTTCATTGCGACAGCCAGAGTGCGATTCATCTCGCTAAAGATCATAGATGTCATAAGCGAACGAAGCACATTGATGTGAGGTATCACAAGATACGTCACTGGGTCGTGGCTGATAAGGTGATCGAGTTGGTAAAGATCAGCACGAAAAAGAATCTAGCAGATATGATGATGAAGACCATCCCAGTAGAGAAGTTCAGAGCATCTCTGAACTTCATCAAAGTTCTCCAAAGGTAAAGTGGCGAATGGGTTCTTGGGAGGGAGTCATGTGAAGTCACAAAAGGGGGGAGAGAAAGGAAGCAAATGAAGCAGAGGCCAAATTCTACGGAGGGACTCAATGAACATGAATCAAGGTGGAGATTGTTAGTATTTGGAGTGCCTTATATCATTGGAGAAGAATTCAGGTTCTGACAGTTTCCTAATACGGATCTGTCATCATATTCATTGGAGAAGAATTCAGGTTCTGGCAGTTTTCTAATACGGATATGTCTCCTATTTTGATTTGGATACTGGTTTTTTAATTTTTCTGAGGAGGTGCTGATTTGAGTTCGTGTTGGATTAAGATCATCCTAGGTGCCTATATATAAATCTCTTGGGAGTGGCCTTTCAAAGGTTTGTCAAGAATTCAAGAGAATTTTAAAATTTCATCATTGAGAGTTGTAAGAGAGACCTTCTTGTAACTCTTGTATTTTCTTCTTTGTTTTCAATAAAGATTTCTCCCCTACCCCATGGACGTAGGCACATTGCCGAACCACGTTAAATCTTGTGTTCCTTGGTTGTGTGGTGATTGCTTGCTAATGGTAGATCTTTTACGCTTTCGCTTCCGCTGCTGAATCTTCAACTCGGTGTTTCTCTGTTGTTTGATCGGTGATAGATCATCAACATGTAGTTCATCATGCTAACACCATTTTGCATGTTTGCATGCACATCTGTTATTGGCCCTTGCTTCCCTTTCGCTTTGCTAAGTTGGGTGTAGATAGGACTATCTTCATTGTTTTCTCATGTGATTTTTATAATAGCCGTTAAAGTACAGTGCACTGTAGCCCCTTCATCTGAGTTAAGATCACGTGAGTCCTACGTCAGAACAACAAATATTAGGAGCAGGTGCTGAATAAAACCCTTTAAAGTGGGTTAGAGGGCGACCTACTACTTTAGACTGCCCCTCCTGTTTCTGTAAGCCTGGTCTTACCCTAACAAAAACCTTTAAAGTGTTATTGTTTTTTTTTTTTTTTTTTTTGAGTGGGGGACGCGAAGAGCTTGCAAGCAATTCCTAATAGTGAGAGATCACGTGATCCCTAGGAATGTAGTTTTTTCATTTCTTCTTGTCTTTCTCTCTGTTTTCTTTACTTCTCTGTCCTACTTACATTAGATCATTGGGTGAGGCTCTGTTGTTGTTGTTGTTGTATGCACATTTATCTGAATCTCATATGCACAAGCAAAATAACGAAATATCTTCTGGGTGTTATCACAAACAGATGTAACGAGGCATTGACCTGGGTCTAGTAGCTCAATTAACAAACCAGATAAACTAGCCCCATGTCATAAAGTAAAGTCTTTTCCACACTCAGAGAGCATCTGAATGTATTTTTTTCAAGTTAAAGAGATTGAAGAAATGTACTAAACTCACCAACTTGTGTCTCAGTCTTACTAAGTAGAACCTGCTAGCATGCCAAATTTTGCTTTAAAAGGGTATCCTTGTAGCTTCAACCGTCTTCTGATATTCAAGTTATATGAATATCTGAATGTTTAGCTAAGTTTGAATGTATATTGAACAGTTTGCAAAAAATGCACGACGAATGGAAAGATGACATTTCAAGAACAGTATATAAAGGTGACACTTCATCAGATATTTCATCTGCACTAGATTTTGTAGACAACTTGAGGTAGAGTATGCTTAGATAATAGTATAGACCATTTGATTAGTTAGGAGCTACCATCATTGATGATACTTCTGTTAAGGCATAGAACAGTTTGTATCAATAAAAACCTATCCTAATTCTGTTATTGTAGGAGTGACACACCCAAAGAAGGAACTAGGCTTGCTAATTGAGATGGATTTGTTAATAGGCTTGGAACCCACATTGACTTAAATGAATTAACCCTGCACGACTCATGACTCTAAACTGTTTTTATTCATTTATCCATATATTGTTTACATGGTTTGAGATTAATTCACTCTCTAGTTCCTTTGCCGTGGCACCATGTTTTACCGCTAGGAGGGACACGAGACACAGAACCTAAAGTGACCAATCTGATTACACTTGCAGAACTACTTTGGAACGGTATTTGGAAGAGTGAAATATGAAATATTACTAAAACTAAAAGGAACTGTTACAAAGATACTGATTCCACATCAGTAACAACAAAGCCTTCCATCTAATGTTTTGTGCGGTGAACCTTTTTTCTCTCCACAGCTCTATTTAGGGCCATTTCTCAGTTAAATTAACATTGCCTATATCTTTCTCTATATCTCATCCCAAGTTCGTTTTGGTCTACCTCTCATCCTAATGTCAGTGTTAAGTATACTTGATATACATTGTTAACCTACCATAGGTAAGCTTAAGATTTCTGTGGAATAGTTATCTAACATTGTATTAAGCGCACTAGAGGTGCTGGGTTCAAACCTCACCATTGAAAATTTTAAATGTTATTCACTACCATTTGTTTTGCCTTCCCAAGCGAGCCAATTTTTCACCAGTAAGTCTTTCACAAGGCCCAAAGGCCCACTTGAGGGCTATGATAAGTGTTAAGTTTACTGATATACGCTGTTAACCCACAATAGATAAGTTTAAGCATTTTGGTAAAGTGGGTTATTCGACAGTCAGTAACAATCCTATCACTCCTGAAAGGTGCACCCGTGGTGTGCTTTATACATATCCAAGTCAGCTCGAAGATTTTCCCTTATATCATCCACAATTCAATACCAACGCTAATTTCTAGGAATGTACTTATTTTTATTTTGTCATTTACTTTATTAGAAATATATTGATTGATGCAGCTTGCAATTACATGGGAAAACACATTTTTAAACAGTGTTTAGGCTCTCATTGCTTTTAAGGAGCTCTCTGCTAATAAGAGTCTTAGTTGCTTAGATTTTACTCTGTGGACGAACAAACTATTAAAGGAACTTTGTGGTCCTCTTTATTTGTCTTCATTCAGAAACCCAAGAGACGGACACCGACATATGCAGGAAGATCAAGTGTGCCAGACAAATCTTCTCAGCGCTCTAGAAGCATGTCCTTCAGCCCTGAGCGTGTTCGTGTGAGAGGGAAGTCTCCTGCCTTCAATGCGCTAGCTGCTACTTTTGAAAACCCAAATGCCCGGAATCTTTCAACCCCCCTCCTGTTGTAAGGAAACTTCATCCAAAATCTGTATCTCCTGATTCAGCAAAATTGGCAGCACCCAAGTCAGCAGCAATTGCCGCCGTCACTGCCTCTTTCGAGTCCTCCAAAGAAAGCATTAAACCTAACATTATACCAAAATCACTGAAAGGTAAGAAATGTTCCAAGCCCAAATTATTCTCACATTTTAAACACATAACTTTGCATCTGTCATGGTTGAAGTGAGCCCTGTGGCCAACAAGTCAAAACCAGAGGCAAACAACATGGAAAGAATCACCTCGATGTCCAGTAGAATTGAATCCCTCACCATTCAAGAAGATGTGAAGGAGGGTGAAGCTGAGGATGAAGAAGGGCTTCCCGTATTCCCGTACGAACGCCTAAAAGTAAATGCTGCCGATCCAGTTACAGAAATTGATGTAACCAAACGAGAGGTAAACCACGAAACAATTTGTTCCCATACTGGAATCTCTTTTTTGTGCCAACACATTTCCGTCGTGCCAATTGCAGGCGTATCTGTTCTCAACCGAATTCAAAGAGAAGTTCGGCATTACAAAGGATGCTTTCTACAAGTTACCCAAGTGGAAGCAGAACAAGCTCAAAATGGACCTGCAGTTGTTTTAAGCCTCCCACGTCTCCAAGAATTTCTACCCTTAAAAGTCGAGACTTGTGATTAGTCTCATCAGGTTTAGTTAGCGTGGGTCTTTCCTCCGTCATCGCAGGGGACCCTTGAAAATTAGGTGTGAAGGGGAGAGGTCAGTGTTTTTCAGCTGTTTCTGCTCCCAAATAGTTCTTCATCATGGTTGTTGATTTCCCCCCCTTCTGCCTCTACCGTGTTGCTTTGGACATCCAGATTTGCTTGTTAGCTCTGGTGTTCTCTCTGTGGTCGGAGGTTGGTTGTGAGCTTGCATTTTTGTTTCTGTTTTCATTTATTTTAACCATTGTTTCATAAGTTTAAAAAAAAAAAGGAGCTAGTGAGTGTATGATGTGATTGAGGGAATGAGAAGCTTGTACAGATGAGTGTAAAGATATTTGCTGGGAAATCCAGCATGCATCATGGTTGCTGCATAATCAATAAAATCTGATTCTTTTGTGTGTAGTCATGTGTCGCATGCTACTAGAACTTTTCTGTATGTTTTGGCTAGTTTTAAGTTTGCATTTTATTTGACGGCCATCCAGTAATCTGTTCTTGTTGATGTTGCATCCTAAAAACAATATTGGCAAAAGTTTTGGGGTATGTTTCTACACTAGCCAATATATGCGGGGGAGGAGATGATATAAGCTTGATAGGGTTTTTAAACTCACTGGAAAAGCAGAGGAAGGAGGGTGGAATGTGCACAAACGTGCACGGTTGGAAAGGAGGACACAGGTGGTTGACCGCCCGGGCGATCAGCCAGCCAGAAGCGCTGAAAGATGGAGATTGCAATCGGTCAATCTCCGGTCGACTGACCCTAGAAGCTGCACAGGCCAGTTGGGGCAGTAGATCGCTACATGGAGCTGGTCGATCGCAGGGTGGGTTTGTGCAATTTGAGTTCATTTCAAGTTTTGGTTTTTAAAACAGATTTCAATCTAAGTTTGGGTTTTCTTCAATTAGTTGTTCCTCTGGTTATATGAGGGTCTCTGCACTCTAATTTGAATCTTGAACCAAGGGAGTTGAATTGTATTGGAGAGTTATAGGGTTAGTTTGTTTGAGAGAATTTTATAGCCTAGTGCGTAATTTCTCTAATTTGAATCTTCAGATCAATTTGTAATCCTTGTAACTCCATTGATTGAATAAAATTCTCTCTTCTGTCTTGAGGATGTAGGCAAGTTGTCAAACCTCGTTAAATTATTTTTTTTCGCTTTCTCTTTGTATTTATGTTCATACTATATTGTTTGTGATTAACTCGGCGTTGGAACACTGATCTTGGTGATTGGCGTGTATTGGAGTCCTTCGGAGGACGCAACAAGTGGTATCAGAGCTTCCCATGTTCGGCTGAGATCATATGTCGATCCAAGAGTATTGTAGTCTGTTCGGTAGAGATCGTGTGCCAATCTCGGAGCGGCGTTAGAGTGTTCATCAGATCGCGTGTTGATATCGGAGCGGCGTTAGTCTGTTCGTTAGGATTGTTGAAACTTGTCTAGGGTTTCATTTTGTGGTAAAGTTTCGATCTTTATCTATTTGGATCTATTTTCGTAGATTTTTTCGCATTGTATTTGGTACTTTCTGGAGGAGATGATCGAGGTTAATCAGTGGCCAGAGGTCCACGGTGAAGATCGTGAACATCCACCAATCAAAGATCGATGTGATGAAGTTTGATGGCACAAACAACTTTGGTATGTGGAGATGTAAGGTGATGGATGCGCTGAACGTGCTGAATTTGGAAGACACGCTGCTTTTGCAAGAGAAACCAGCGGAGATTTTAGAAAAGGATTGGAACAAGATAAATCGGACGGCATGTGGTGTCATTAGGTCTTGTTTGAAATAAGACATCAAATATCATGTGATGACATAGAATTTGCAAAGAAGATTTGGGAGACCCTTAAAAGTAAGTATTTTACGAAGAGCATCGAGAATCAGTTGCATTTGAAGAGGATCTTCAAGTTGAAGAAAGGAATTTTCATTGGTGAGCACATGAACAACTATACGAAAATTCTTGCAGACCTAGCCAACATGGATGAGCTGATTAAGGATGAGGACAAACCATTGATTCTTTTGAGCTCTCTTACGGATGAAGAGTATGAGACCTTCGTTCTAACCTTGATCAATGGTAAGGCTTTACCTAGCTACAATGATGTGTCGGCTATTCTTGAGAATCACGAGGTGAAGAAAAAAGACAAGCGTCTTCTTTCAGTAGCATAACATCAGAGGCGTTGACTGCAAGAGGAATTGGTTCCAATCATCAAAGGGCAAGGGAAATATTGGTAAGTCTAAGACCGATAATCGCAAATTGGGAAAGAACCAGTGTGCTTTCTGCAAGTAAGGACATTGGAAGCTTGATTGTCCAAGGCTCAAGAAGGAGAATGGACCAAAATCAGCGGCAAATATCGCACAGGTAGATGATGGTACTGATTCTCACTCTTCAATGTTCTCTCTATTACTCTTACAGTTTGCTATTCAGAGGAATCTGTGTGAATTTTGAATACGGGTGCTACCTGTCACGTTTGTTCCAAATAGGAGTGATTTGCTACTTTTGGAAAACTAGATGGAGGCTTGATGTTATTCAGAGATAGACACACATGCCAGATTAAGGGATATATGCATTTAACATCAACTTGTCTGATGGGTTGGTGAGAGAGTTGAAGGATGTGAGATATATTCCTAGTTGATGAAGAACCTTATCTAAGTTGGAGCTTTGGAGTCGAAGAACCTGAGAGGGACTCTTGAAGAAGGCATTCTCAAGATGTTCAATAGCTCATTGTTGTTCTGAAGGGTATTCGATGCAACCTTGTACTACTTGAAGGGTAGTACAGTTATTGAAAATTTGACGGCTTCAGAACGTTTGGATTGCGATTCCACCAGGTTATAGCAAATGAGGCTCGGACATATTGCCATGAATTCTTTGCAAGCTTTGGCAAAGTCAGGTTATTGGAAGGTGCATTGACCTGCAATTTTAAACATTGTTTTAAATATCGGCCGAAATCGGTCGAGATCTCGGATTACGACCTCGCCCGATATGTTTTGGCAAAATCGCTTGGCATTATCGGCAACAGCATATATCGGTTGTTTTTTGTGATATCGGCCCGATATGTATCGGCAATAAAACGGTCGATATGGAGTATTTTGAATCGAGTTCTAATTTAACCCAATTTTTTTCGAACCCGAACCCGACCCAAAGTTGAGATCAGGTTATATAAACAAAAAATGAGGCGAATATGAATTCTCTCGGTGCTGAGCTCTCCCCGACTGCAACGAGCAATCTTTGTTTCCTTCTCCTTTCAATCTCCTTCAGTCCTTCGACGTTTGCTGCCTTCCTTTGCTTCCTCTAAGCATCGAAGACCGCCCTTGAGTGCTGACGAGCTCTGCGAACTTCCTCGACCTTCCCGTAGCTCCGACGAGTCTCCCAGATCTTCCGCGACCTCCCTGCATCCCCTCGAGGTCCGGCGACCTCCCCGCAGTTCCATAGACCTCCGCCGAGCTCTGACGACCTCGCCCGAGCTCTGACGACCTCGCCTGAGCTCCGAACAACCTGCCAGAGGTTTAACAATTTAGATCTGAGAAATTTCAAGTAATATTCGATTTCTCTCTTCTTTTTGGGATCTGATATTCGATTTTCCTTCTTTGGCCTTCTTTGGGGCTCTGTTTTTCAGCATTTAATTGCATGATGAATTTCAGTGAAACACTGTGGATCGGATATAGAAAATGGTTTGAGGATTTGTTTTTCTGATTAGGACTTGTGTATGATTGGTTATTTTATGGGATTTTAACTTGGTTGGCATATAATTGGATCAAATGCTTAGGATAATTATTGTTGATTGAAATCAAAATATGATGCGTCTCTGTAGTTCTGGTTATGTTGTTTTGTTTTTAATTTAAGATTAAAATGCATATTTTCATTTGTTCATATTTGTTAATGAATGATCAATTGACCATTAGTCCACTAGGTTAATCATCTTTGAACTATATGAATAAAATTAATTTCGAAGATGTGTCATAAAGAATTAAGAAACAGTAGCTTTTGTTTTATAATTTATTTCCTTAACCCTCAAAGTACTAATTGAAATTACAAAGGAAAATTCTAAAATATAGTTTCTATTTTATTTACTTGCTGAATTATAGCTGAAATTACAATTGAAATTACATCATTTCATTGCTGATATTACAAATATAGATTCTCAACTGAAATTACAACTGAAATTACAATCATTTCATCACTGAAATTACAATCATTTCATCGCTAAAAATTACAACACTCCCTTGCTGTGGTGCTCTGATATTTCCATTAGCCACTTGCAAACCTTGCGAACCTGCAAGAATTTATGTCATCATTAGCCACTTCATAAACTGAGAATACAAAAAAAAATAGCTAAGATTAAAATTTTGTTTTAGTTGTTGCTTAAATTGCAGTTATGTTATGCTTCTTTATTAAATATTAAATTTCATTTGCTTATGTTTTACTTAGTTAATTTTTATTAGAATGGCTTCAGAAGCTAATGATAGCAGTGCCAATAGCAAAGAGGTTCCTAAGTTTGGCAAAGATACTTTTTGGGAGCATGGTGAAAAAGTTGGTGCCAGAATGAGATGCATGCTTTGTGATCATAAGGTTAGTGGAGGGAAACCGTCTTAAGCAACACTTAGCACATGAAAGAGGGAAATTATTTACCTTGCACAAAAGTCCCTGATGATGTGATGGCCAAAGCACGTGCACTATTTAGAGACAAATAGGTTGTCGAAGGAGGCAAAAGAACAAAAGTTACAAATCGAAAGAGATGAGGTGGTAATCAGCGATAACAACTGCTTATTTTCTGGAAGTAGTACTAGCAGCAACAAAGGACTAACGGATAGACATGTGAACACACAAGCATTGCCAGAAAATAATGGGAAGGGTGAGAAAGTGCAAACTACTCTTAATCAGCATTGGAAGAAGAAGGCTAGAGAAGATGCATGTGAATGGATGCTAAAACAATTTTTGAAAATGCGGTGCCATTTAACATTGTTAATTCCAAATCTTGGAGACAAATGTTGGAAGCGGTTGGAAAGTATAGGGAGGTTTGAAAGATCCGTCAGCCTATGAGCTTGGTGAAAAATATCTCACATTGGAGGTGGCCGCAAAGAAGGATTCACTAACCACTTTCTTATAGTCTTGCAAACTTCATGGTTGTTCTTTTATAAGTGATGCATGGACGGATCGAAAAGGAATGAGCATTATGAATTTGGTGCTAAATCATTATTCGGGTACCATATTTATGAATCGGAGAACACTTCTAAGGACATCCATGATGGGTATTTCATATATAACTTGATCAATACCACTAGTGAGAAGTTAGGAGAAGATTGTGTGGTACAAGTGGTGACAGATAATGCAAGCCATAACATAGCGGCATCGAAATTGTTAGATGTAAGACGACCGCACATATTTTGGACATTTTGTGGGGCACACACTGTGAATCTTATGTTGCAAGATATTGAACAAATTAAACCAATCCAGAGTGTCATCATTATGGCTAGGGAGGTCACCGTATTTATATATGGTCATACTCTTGTTCTTGATTGGATAAGGGAGTGTACTGGAGGTGATATCAATAGGCCGGGGTCACTAGATTTGCCACTGCTTTTCTTTCCCTACAAAGTACTAAAAATAAGAAGAAAAGATTGAAGAGGATGGTTAATTCTACCCATTGGGAAGAGAATTTGAAGCAAGCAAGCACGGCCGTGAGAAGAAAGGTATAAAAGTTAAAAGTTAGTCTCTTTTTCCAATTTTGTTATTGCAAATTTGTAATATCTACTTTGATTAACAATGTAGGTGTACAAGATTATAATAGTCGCCAATTTTGGGATAATGTGACCCTCCCATTGAATGCGTTTGAGCCATTGGTGAAAGTTCTTCGCAGAGCCGATAGTGATGTACCTTCTATGGTTGGTTGTATGATGACTTAGAGATGGCAAGGAATGAGATTGATGTAAACCTTAACTATAAAGTGAAGAGATGTTGTCCCCTAGGGTTGATCATCGACAAAAGATGGGACGCCAAATTAAGTCCCTTTACATTTGGCTGGACAAGTTTTAAATCCTTTCTTTTATTTTCAAAGAAAAGAAACCATTGAGAAGAATGTAGCTTTCTTGGGTGCATTTACCGATTGCCTGTATAAGATATATAGGAATGATCATGAAATGCAAGATCGGATTAGTGCACAGTTGCCTCTTTATCAAAATAAAGTTGGGTCCTTCGGAAGGGATATGGCGATTAGGCAAATGAAGAGTCTTTCTCTTGATCCAGGTATATCTTGAAATACAAATAATTTATGGATCACTATTTGTTAAATTGTGAGAATTACATTTTTCTAATTGACATTTATTATGTGTGTTGCCTAGTTAACTGGTGGCAAATGCATGAGGCCACGGCTCCAAATTTAAAGATAATGGCAATTAGGATATTGGGATTGACTACTAGCTCATCGAGTTGCGAAAGACACTGGAGCGTCTTTGAGATGGTAAATAAATCGCAATGTAGCAAGCAACTTCTCTAATTTTTCATGTTGTTAATTACTAGTTCTAATCGTGCCCAATTTTTATTTACAGATCCATACAAAAAAAGGAATAGGCTAAGTCATGAAAAATTAAATGACTTAGTCTACGTCAAATTCAATGAACAACTTAATGAAAATTTGAAAAAAGACGACATGATCCTATTGATGCTTGTACTATGGAGGATGGTAAGGTGGCTATATGGCTTAACCCACCTAAGCATTCAAATGTGCCTCATTCTATTTCAGATGAAGAGGGCGATGATGAGGTTTTCCTGGAGACGTGACGACATGGAGGCAAGTTGAAATAGCCATGGGAGTCGATCGAACACCAAGGTTGAGTTCAAGAATAAGAGCTTCGAAGAAAGCAAAAATAACTCATGGCACTTCATCATCCAAAGGAAAAGGGGAGACGGTTATGCTCGAGGAGAAAGGAGACACAGGGTCATCAGAATCATCAGATTCGTTATCCGATTCGGACATTGCACAATCTGAGTCGGAAAATGAAGATTAGATCTTCACATTTATGCAATGATCTATTACTTTTGTTTATAAACTATTTATGCTTTATGTTGTCATGTGATTGTTGTTCTTAAATTGGCTTGGTGACATATCATGTAATGATTAAATACTTTGTTTAGTACTTGGGTTGCTTTTGATATGTACTTGATAGTTTTGATTATTGCTTTTCTAACTTTATATGCCAGTTTATAATGTGATCATATTGTGATGTTTATGTCATTTTTTTACTTGAGATTCTACTAAATTTAAGATATTATTTTTTATTTTTCTAATATTAGTTATTTCTTTTTGCAGGTCAGTCTCATTCGAATTTAAAGACGAAAGGACTTCATCTCTTTTATTATCTTTTTTGTTCATTAATTTCAGGTAAGTAGATTATACAACTTTTAATCTTATATTTTTAAATTCCATGAGATAACTTATTTACTGCACGACTGCGTCAAATGTACATTATATTTTTTACTGTTTTTGCATGCATATTACATCATTTTTATTTGATAGATAATATCTATGACACTAAACCAACTTTTAGTTATCAATATTTCATTATATATAGTGTCCGATAAGAACGCCCGATATGCGCGCGTATCCCTGATATCTCCCCCGATATCAGATATCCAATATGAAAACCCCCCATCCGATACGATCCCGATATCCGATATCTAGAACCTTGGTTTGAAATTTGGTGAACATTATGTTCTGGACAAGAATAACGAAGGTGAAATTTAGCATCGTTATTCACTGCTCGAAAAGTCTTCTTAATTGTGTCATATTGATGTTTGAAGTCCTGCAAAGACTGCATCGCTTGGAGGCCATTGATACTTTGTGTCTTTTGTTAATGATTTATCTAGGCGTTGTTGAGTTATATCGTATGAGATAAAGGTTTGAAGTCCTAAATTTGTTCGTGAAGTGAAAGAATTTGATGGAGAAACAGACTGGCAGAAAGATCAAGGTGCTCCAATTTGATCATTTTGGGTAGTACAAGGATCAATTCCTGCGATTTGACTAGAATAATAGTATTGGTATTCACTTCACAGTTAAAAAACAAACTAGGGCGGCTGAAGAGTTAACTCGTGCCTTGCTGAAGAAAGTTCGGTATTTATTATCTAGTACATCATTAGACAAATGGACTGAGGCTTGGTGTATGTTAGTCATCTCATGAATAGATTGTCGTCGACTAGGAGGTAAAACACCATTAGGTATTTGATAAAGTGGAGCTGCTCAAGATTATAGTTTGTTGCGGGTATTTGAATGTCCGACCTACTTTAGAGCCAAACATGACAAGTTGAATTCGCGAGCAAAAAAAATTGTGTTTTTGCGAGGCAAAATTTTTTTAAGAGTCGCAAAATTTTTTTAAGAGGCTACGAGCTATGGGACTCCGAAAACAAGAAGATTGTATTGGGCAGGTATGTCACATTTGATGATGATTCATTGTTGAAATCTACCGTCTCTCAGCAGGTGGAGAGGATGAAGACCAAAGATATATCGCAGCAGGTGGAGGTTGATGCTACTTCACAATCTCCAGTTGGTTCAGAATCAATTGGGATTTCACAGGATGTAATACCGGGTGAAGGTCATGTAACCGTTTTGGATACTGAACAGGTGATTTGATTGCAGCGAAAAGAACCAAAATGAGTCCACAAAAATGGGTTGTGAAGAAGCGTGGATCTCAAGTTGGTGAGTTAGATCAACTCAAGCTGAAGACCGTTGTTCTCCATAACAATCGTGATAGTGAAATCCATATGACTCAACCAGTTTAGTTCGTTACTACAAATTTGGTATCAGTTGATGGTTGAGTTTTTCGAAGCTCGTTTGAATGAACTACATGTGGCTTAATCTCTTGGGCAGGGGTATGTAAGCATTCGTAATGGCGCATCTAGTTGCTGAGCTAAAGTTGACAAATCGTGGTGTTCAGCTCTGATTTAAGAAATCTTCACCGAAGTGGAGAATTGTGAGGGAGAAGAAGATAAAAACTTGATAGAGTTTTTAAACTCATTGAAAAAGCAAAGAAAGAAGCGGGGCGGTTGATCGCATGTGCACAGACGTGCACGGTTGGATAGGACGCAGGCGATCGACCACCCAGTTGACCAGCCAAAAGCATCAAAAGATGAAGAATGCAGTCGGTCGACTGCCCGCTCGACCGACCCGAGAAGCTGCACAAGCCACTGTAATCGACCAGACGGTCGACCGACTCCTACATGGAGTCTGTTGACCGCTCGATCGACCGCAAGGCGGGTTCTATACAATTTGAGTTTGCTTCAGGTTTCTGTTTTTGAAGCGGATTTTGATCCGAATTTGGGTTTCTTTTTATTGGTTGTTCCTCTGGCTATATAAGGAGGGTCTTTGCATCCTAATTGGAATCTTGAACCAAGAGAGTTTAATTGTATTGGAAAGTTCTAGGCTTATTTTGTTTGAGATAATTCTACGACATAGTGCATATTTTTGCTAATTTGGATCTTCGGATCAATTTGTAACCCTTGTAACTCTATTGATTGAACAAGATCTTCTCCCTTCTGCCTCGAGGACGTAGGCAAGTTACCAAACTTCGTTAAATTGTTTGTGCTTATTTTCTCTCTTTCTATTTGTGTTCATGCTATATTGATTTGTGATTAACTCAGTGTTGGAACACTGATCTTGATGATTGGCGTGTTTCCTCTGGAGGGTGCAGCAATATGAAGCAAAGAAAAGTCAGAGTAGGATTGACCTGCCAATGGCAACTCTATTATTAGCCAGGGGCGGCTCAACCTATAGGCAAATGAGGCAGTCGCCTAGGGCCCCCAAATATAATGGGGCCTCCAAAATTATAGTATAAATTAGTATTTAATTAAAATAAGAAATATAAAATATAGAAAATGTTTTTATTTGTTCAAGTGGGCGCTCCGGAGTGGTTATTGGACATGACTAGAAATTGTGTGGGCTTTGCTGCGCGAGTTTGAATCCTTTCATCCACGCTTTTTTGATTTTTTTCCCTCTTCATTTTATATTAACAGAAAAAGCATGAGTTTCTTCCACTTTTCCAAGCTAATATCCTCCACTCCCTATAACTATTAATTATAATTAAAGAGGAGTCTCTTCCACTTCCTCAGCTGTTTTTCACTCTCCCTAACTATTTAATTATAATTAAAGAATTTTCAAAATTAAAACTCTCTCTGTGCAACCTCGCTCTTCGCCGCCCCCGTCGCCCAGACCTCAGACTGACGGCTGGGCCTGCAACTGCTCTATAGAAAAAGATACATTAGCAAAACTTGAATACAAAAACTTAATTAAAAATTTTGCATCTTAAAAAGCTAGAAGAATTATTTTTCAATAAAATAATAATCAAATAAAATATTAGTTAATATTAATTACTTTTTAAAGTATATTTTAAAAGGCCCATTTGAAATTTTCGCCTAAGGTCTCCCTAAAAATTGAGCCGCCCCTGTTATTACCTCACATACACAAGTAACTAGTGTTCCCAAAACGATGGGGTTCCCCTTCTTTCTCTTTGTTTTTCATTTTGCATTGAAATAGTCTCTCAGAAAGAAAGCTCCCAAGAAAAAGGGAAAATTCATTTGAAAGAGAACCAGATTTTGATCACTTAGTTCATCACAAGGTACTTGTTCTTTTCTTTCTTATTAGCTGCATTTTACATTTCTTTCTCCCTTCATGAAAAATTTCCTTCATGCATGATTCTTTCTTGTATGTATATGTGGGAAAATATGGCCTTGAATTCAATATACCATCTCAAATTTGTACCCCATATCGAGCAGTCAAGCTTCAATATATGTGTACAAGCCTTTAAAGGGCTTGCATATGATACAATCAATGCTTAGACATTCACATACATACATGTCAATCTCTTTATTCTTCATGCAGTGACCTCATTAGCTCATGGCTACAAAACCAAAGGAAAGTGCAGCAAATAGACCAAACCATTCCCTACCACCACCACTCCATCATCCTAAAAGCAGCAGTCCGGCTCGACGGAAACCGCCGACAAGGAAGCCGCCACCTCGACACCTCCAGAGAAGCCGGTCCCCACCCGTCTCAGAGCAATCATAAGCTCATGGCCGAACAGTTGCAACTGCCCCGTCAAACACCAGCAACACCGTGAATATGTTGGAAATCATAAATCAAATTCTCATATGGTTTACAATTTTTGGAGTTTTTAAAATTTAGTTTTAGAGTCATAATTGTATTAGGATTAGTATATGAGTTTCTTATTTTCTTTTAATAAAATAAGTATTATATTAGTAATAGGAGTTTTATTTTTTAGTTGGATTTGGATTGTTTTGTCTATAGAAGAAGAGGCATAGTCAATATTTTGTAGTGAAGAAAAAAAGAAAAATCGAGAGAAATAAAAGTGAGAATTTTGTAATTGAGAAAAATTTTTAATAAAGATATTTTTGTTTTTGAGTTCTTCAAATAAAGTTTTGTGTTATTCTTTCAAATACAACAGTTGTATCAGAGCTTGATTCGTGTTCATCGCGTGCAAAGAAGAAAGTGATAAAAAAAAAACAAAGAAGATAGCAATGAAAGGTTTCGGCGACAACAATTCTACTCAATTGATTCCAAGATTCAGAAGAAAAAATTATCAATTTTGGAGTATCAAGATGAAAGTCTCGTTCCTCTCACAAGATTTATGAGATTTTGTAGAGAACGGGTATGATGAATATAATGTTTAAAATTCAAGCACTATACAAGCACAAAACATAGAGCTAAATGATAATCAAAAGAAAGATGCGAAGGCATTCCTTTACATTCAACAAATATTGGACAAAACACTCTTTCCAAGGATTATGGAAGCAAGGCAGGCAAAAAAAAGCATAGAAATATTGGGGATGAATTCGACCGATCATATAAGGTAGTTACTTTGAAACTCCAAAACCTTTATCGTAATTTTGAGAATTTATCGATGAAAGAATCTGAGTCAGTTAAGAAATTTCACTCAAAGATTACAACAATAGTAAATCAAATAAGAGCAATTGGTGAGATTTGAAGGAATAAAAATAGTTGAAAAGGTCTTAAGAAGTCTAGATCCTAAATTAATTTTATTGTCTAGGCAAGTAAAGAAGTTAGAGAATTAACTAAGTTGACAGTTAATTAGTTCATTATTAATACATGAAGAGAGGATAAATAAATTCAATGTAAATTCAGTTGAGCAAATTCTTTAGTTAATGATAGACTTAAAAATGGATCAAATAGAAATTTGGGAAAAGATTTTTCAAGAAATAATATGAAAAGTCAAACTTTCAAGAAAAAGAATAAGAAAGGCGGGAAGCCAGGATTGTTTTTACTGTAAAAAAAATAGGCCATATTTAGAAATACTACTGGCAGAAAAATAACAATGCTCCACAATACACTGATTGTAAAAAATATAAACATGTAGAAGAAAAATGTTAGTATAAGAACAAGAATCAAGCAAACTTTCTAACAAGTAGTTCGAAAGAAGAAGAATTTGTTGATGAGCCTTTGCTTCTTTCACTCACGTAGAAAACGAGAAAAGTATATGGTATTTAGATAGTGCTTGTAGTATCACATGCATAGTATTATGTGTAGATGGAGGATAATAAATAAATACAAGTGTTTGGAAAAGACAAAAATATTGTTGAAACAAAAAAGGGAAAATGATACATTAAAGATGTGATGTACGGGCCAGGGTTGACAGAAAATCTTATCCGTTTAGGCCAATTGATGGAAAGAGGATTTTACGCTATATTCGACGATGACAAGTGCTGCTATATAACAAAAGAAAACAAAGAGTAGGTAATTTCAGCAATAATGACAAACAATAGGATGCTTCAAATTATATTCTCTAAATCCAACATGAATACTTCCAACATCCAATTATGTAATTTTACTTGTGTTTCTGTGGAGTCCTTATTTTGAAAAAACAAGTTTGATGAAAGAATCTACAAAGTAAAAAAGAAGGAAACCATCAAAAAGAAGAAAAGAAAAAGGATCTTACGTCATATTCGACGACGACAAGTGTATGGTCTACAACAAGAAAAATAAGGAGTTCGTAATTTCAGAGACAATAACAAACAACATGATGTTTCAGATTATATTTTCTAAACCCAATATGAATACTTCCAACATTCAATCCTATAATTTTACTTGTGTTTATATAGAGTCTCCTTGTTTTGAAAAAATAAGTTCGACAAATGAAGTCTATAAAGCAGAAAAGAAGGAAGCCATCAAGAAGAATCAAATTTGAAATTTGATTAATTCTTCAAAGAGAAAAGAAGTTACGATTCGAAGTGCAGTTACAAAAAGAAAGTCAATGCAAGTGGATTCTACTATTTCATGAAGCTCAAAGAAAAGGCAAAAAGAAGTTGAAACAAATATTCTATCACAAGGAGAAGATAAAGTTCTTGCAAAGAAAGTCCAGTTCGAAAAGCGGCTACCAGAAGATCATCAATACACAGAAAGAAAAGTTCAACTATTGTGGAAAATCAAAAGTATCAAGTATTTATGAAGGATTGGAATAAAGATAGGATGTCAGAAATCATAATTCAAATTCTCATAAAAATAGGAAAGTCAAATTTTGAGTTGGTTTAAGACTTTTGAAGTTTCTAAAATTAATTTTAGAACCATAATTGTATTAGGATTAGTTTAGGAGTTTCTTATCTTCTTTTAATAAAGTAAGTATTAGAATAGAAATAAGAGTTAGGTTTTGAGTTAGATTTGTATTGTTTTGCTTATGAAAAGAAGAGACGTAGTCAATATTTTGTAACGAAAAAAATTGAGAGAAACAAAAATAAGAAAATTTTATAGTTGAGAAAAAGTTTGAATAAAGATATTTTGTTTTTGAGTTCTTCAAATAAAATTTTGTTTTTTTTCTAAAAACAACAAAATCTACATCGCTGGTGGCCAGGGAGCCCTAGCCGCGAGGAAGCCAACCTGGCTTGGCTTACTCGCGGTCTTCTTTTCAACTCAAGGACAGAACATGCAAACCAATCTCTCAGCTACAATTCTGCCAAGGCCATCATCAGCTTCTCCGAAAGCAGCAAAGAAGGCCTCTTCTTCACAACCAACAAGGATTAGTAGAGCCAGCTCAAAGGGAACAAATAGTAGTGGTGCAACAAAGAGAGGCTAAAGCAGTGACACAAGAAGCAGTGAAGAAAGAAAAGGAGCTGGGATTTGACGATTTACGCGGAGCGAGAAAGCTAATGACATCGACTAGATACCCTAGAGGGAACCTTCAGGTAGGAAAGTACTAGAATCCACGAGCACGCCACTGGAATCCATGAGCAATCCACTCGAATCCACGAGCAAAGGATATCAACTCGAATCCACAAGAAATAAGAGAGATAAACTCAATTTTAGTTGAAAATTTATTTGATAAATGATTGTTACAAAATAAAAGATACAAGGGCCTTTATATAGGCTTACAAAAAGTACTACTCCTACTAGGAAACTATACCCTATTTCTAAAAGAAAACAAAAAATTAAAAGAGTCCCAATCTATCTAGGTAATCTAGATTCAAAATAAAAAAAAGATAAAATCGATCAGAATCCAAATTTGGACTAAAACTGAATCCTAAACAAACTCAGAAATCAGCAGATACTCAAAAGGACAGTCAACAGCACTGTAAAAGCCAGACTCTCTGTAGAAGCCTGTCGACTGCAGCTTGTCAATAGTAGAAAATAGCTATCGACAGATCAGTTTGGCTATCGACAGCTGAAACTCAAAATTGGCCAGCTGCCTTGGTTTTCCACCTACATCAGTCCCTCTCTTCAAAGAACTCATCTTTGAGTTTCAATTTGAATATAGTTACATGATAGGGACTCTTCAATTGAGATTCTTTCTCCCCTAAATACACTATCTTCATATCTTCTTCCTCAAAGAATTCCTCGTCTCTCTTTTTGTCAGCTGTTGTCTTATACTTCTTATTAGATTTCTCCAAAAAATCTATTTCCTTTAGCAACAACAACAACTAAGCCATTTGTTTCAAGTATTGGGGTAGGCTACATGAACCAAAAGAGAATTACGTCGGATCGGGCACATGGAACAGCTTTCTCCACTCATTCCTATCGAGCAATATGCCTTCACTAAGACCTTTAGCCTCTATATCTTGTCGTATTACCTCTATCCATGTTTTCTTCGGTCTCCCTGTGCTCTTTTTAACTTGCCCTAAATTGATATGCTATACTCGCCGGACTGGCGCATCTGCAGGTCTACGTCGCATATGAGCAAACCATTGTAGGCGATTTTCTCTCATCGTCTCTTTACAGAGGCTACACCTATCTTAGTACGATATCCTCATTTCTCACCTTATCTCTTCGCGTGTTACCACACATCCAATGAAGCATATGCATCTCTACTACACTCATCTTCTGGGCATAATGTATCTTTATAGCCCAACATTCTGTGCCATATAAAAAAACTGGCCTAATAGCAGTCCGATAAAATTTTCCCTTCAGTCATACCGGAACGTTACGATCACATAAAAACTCCTGTTGCGCTCCTCTATTTCAACCAGCCGGCTTGAATCCTATAGTTGACATCACTATCGATCTCCCCATCTTTTAGATAATAGAACCCAAGTACTTAAAATGACTATCGGTATTTCTTGTCCATTTAGTCTCATAATACTATAATTTCGGATTTCCTGTTTACTGAATTTACACTTCATATACTCTATTTTGGCCCTACTTAATCTAAAACTTCGAGATTCTAGAGTTTACCTCCATAATTCCAATTTGGCATCTACTCCAACTCTCGTCTCATCAACTAAGACAATATCATCAGCAAATAGCATGCACCACGGTATCTCATCCTGAATAGCTCTAGTAAGCTCATCCATCACTATGTCAAATAAGAATGGACTCAATGCAAATCCTTGATGCAATCCAAATGATAAAAAAAATCACTTGTTATGCCTCCACAAGTTCTGACGTTTGCCACTACTCCATCGTACATATCCTTGATTTTGTCAATAATCCTGTTGAACCGTGAACCATGCTATTGTATGCAAACTCTGCTTGAGGAAAAGTGTGATTCCAAAATCTTTATTCACCTCGACGATCTTCATTATACTCTATGTAGTGTTGCGTCATCAAATCATCAATGTAATCATCATCTCGAATTGGCTGATAATCAATGCCAATTAGTTGGTGCTCTCCATCATCCAGCCATACACATACACCATGCTTCCATAATTCATTGGCTTGCCTTCATGAAGATCTTTCAAAGTATGAATGGAGATGGAATTTGGCATACTTTGCAGAACATGTTGCACCCATATGCTGATAGTAGGTGATATGAACTCGCAGAATTTATTGGCACTCTTCTTCCGCAGGAAAGGATCTTCAAAACCATGAAGAATAAATGTAGCATGATGCTGCTTATCTTTCATGGGTGGTAACATTTCCAGAACCTTGTCATGCACAACTCTATTGCACTCTTCCAATGATTACTCTATCTTCTCAAAAATTCAGCAGTTGGCAAAAACTTCTTCCAGAGCTAAACTTTACTCTATTTCCTTCGGCTCCACGAAGAATTCGCCTTGATTGTATAGGGGCATGAAAGTTGGCTTCTTTTATGTTGGAATAGGAGGAATATGTTGATTGTTGGCTGCAAGTAGGTTAGTCAATAATGAATCTTCCTGGGTTGTCGACTCTTCAATTAGTGGTTGTTGTTGTAGTTCTGTTGTCTCGTTCGACCGATACGATCTCATGAACGGTCGGGATCGAATCTCCATCTCTTCTTCTTCCAAAGCAAGACTACGGGTTTGTAAGAGTTTTTTCATCTGTCTCCATATTCTTACAGGTAGCATGTCTTAATACATACGGATGTTCTGAAATTGATTCCATCATAGAGGTGCCCTTCCTTTAAGCTTGTATGTCACAAACTCGACTTGATCCTCTATGGGAATATACTCCATGTCAAACAACTATCAATTTTATTGATCCAAAGTAAGGTTAACTCAAATCAAGACTCTCATCAAAAGAAAGAATAGAATTAGAAAACATGTCTCTCCCATCAGGGTTTGGAAATCCGCTTCTTCTACTAGGGTTAGGATTAACGAACCTCCTTTGCCTATCATAAAACATTCCTTCAACTTCATAATCATCATTGTAGTGATAGATGGGACTTTGCAATTCCTCTCCATAAAAAAATTCAGTAAATTGAGGATGTTGTAGATGATCCCCTGGTGGTGGACGATGTGGTGGTGGTTGATGTGATGGTAGTTGATGTGATTGACCATGCCCGCTTCGGTACATACCATCGGCTAGGCTTCGATCATCAATGTTGAGGGACATCCTTTCGATCGCTTATTCCTAACGATCCAAGATAGATTTGATGGTGTGATCCCTTCTTTCAGCAATACTCATCCTGTTGGAAAGGCCTTACAATCCATCATCATCTCCTGTCATCATCAGAAAGTAGCCGAAACTCTGATACCAATTAACGCAGAGCGGGGAAGCGAACGCCGGCCAGATCTCGTTCTAGCACCAACGAACCCTTGTTCGGAAGGCAGGAGTGTACTAATATTCAGAGAGAGAGGGTTTAGAATCAACCTTCGATGCTCTTATGTGATGCTCAAAAACTCCAAAATGTATTCACAATTTTTCTTTACTCCTTCCGAATCACCGTAGTAGTATAAACTATTACGTGTCGATCCTCAGGGAGAGCTTGCGATGGAAGCTTTACGGTTGAGTTTTTAAAGAAAGAAAACGAGAGTTCTTCTATGTTCAACAAAAACAAAATGACATGCAAAAGAGAGGAAAAATTCGTTGTGGATTTTGTTGCATAAAAAGGAAGAGGATGGAAAGTAAAGTGAAAAGAACTTGGAAAACTTTACTAACTTGGAAAGAAAACTTGAGAAGGAAAACCTTGAAAAGACTTTAGATAGAAGAAACCATGACTAGCTAACCCTTCTAATTACTAACTTACTAATCTCATAAGGTGATGCATGCCTCATGTTGATTCATCGGCAAAGGTTTGTCTTACTTGTTTGGTCAAATACTTTCCCACTTGGAGGATGATTGATCTTCTCGGCTTGACTTGTAGCCTCATTGATTCATCGGCTCCCGAGATAGATTTTCAATGGTGGAATCAAGGAGTGTCACTCAAGGGAATGCTAAGGAAGAAGATACAAGATTCATTAGTCATTCAAAGCCATACTCGAGTTAGCATTGAAGTAAGAAAATTGTACAACAAATAGCATAGTTAGGTGCTCCATCTCCATGTTCCATCAAGGCACTTGTTCTAAAGACAATGCTCTAAATGAGGCTCACATGAATCATATGGAATGAAAACAAACATTTGCCAAGAATTAGAGTAACTCATCTTCATTGGGGATAATAGAGACTTGAAATTACAAGATCACAATAAAGCATCCAATGAATCACATGAATTAGCAATCACCCAAGAGTTAGAAGTTAGTAAAGTTAGTGGTTAGCTAGTCATGTTAGAAAGTTAGCTAGACATTGAAATGAAAAGAACACAACAATTCATGGTAGAAGAAAATGCAATGGAAATTAAAACTTGAAGAAAGTAAAGCACAAGAAAGTAAAGCACTAGAATTAGTAAAGATGAGAAGAAAGATGGATCAATCCTTGCATTCAAGTTGTCACCACTTCAATTACAATCTCTCACTCTCTCTCTCTCTCTCTCTCTCTCTTTGCAGAATTCTAGAAGGAGAAAAAAGATTACAAGAGCACTAAAGGAAGCTAGAGAAAATCCCTACAATTCTCTCAAAAATACTAGCTCTTCTCTCCTATTCTCTCCTTCTCTTTTCGCAGAGGCCCTAGGGGTCTATTTATAGGCTCCAGAGGATGAGGCCCTCAAATCTTGGACGTGGGATCAAACGCTGGCTCAACGGCCAGATGCTTGCCGCGGATCCGCGGCAAGAGCCGCGTTTCCGCGGCGGAATCTTGGCCGTTGCGCCAACGATTTCTGTTGTCGTTCTGTTATAGCCTGTTTGCCACGCTGGATCTTCTAGAAAGCTGGGGATATTCGTGGACGACTCCAGATCTGGGCTTGACTTTGGGCTTTTCCTTTGGCTCTTTAATTAATCCCATTAATTCCTTAAAAATCCCTTGATTATGGGCCTTCCTCTCCATTAATGGTGGACATGAAAATTTAGAGAGAAAAGCAATAAAGACCTTATTTTTATTTACATAAAGCATGATATGAAAGTGGAAAATGATGCAAAAATGAACTACAATCACACCCCCATACCTAGCTTTTGCTCGTCCTCGAGCAAAAAGAAAAAGAGAAAAAATCCTAGCTAAATTATTGAACCACTTTCGTAGGTGACACGATTGCACTGAGCACGTGCAACAAGCCGTTAAACCTCTAGGTTACCCTAAAGGAGGAGTGTTGTCTCCTGAGGGTTTTCAGCGGATTGCACCCACAAAATCGAAGAAAAGAAAAAATGTTAGTGAAAAAAAAAATTTATTATTTTTTTATGGTTTTTCTAAAAAGAAAATGTAAAATCTAAAGAAAATGAAAAATATAAAAAAACAAAATCTAAAAAGAAAAATAAAAATCCTAAAAAGAAAATGAAAATCCTAAGTTAGTATCTACCCCCCATACCTATCTCATGCATTGTCCTCAATGTATGCAAGATAAAATATGCATGAAATAGGTAAATGAACAGTTTCACCCTCGTCGTCGTTTGGGACCAGCAGTGGTGCAGGGTCCAGCCGACTGTGATCGCCGAAGACCGTCCTCAATACGGTCTAATCTAGATGATTGCTCCTCTACTCGTTTCCTCAGCCGAACTTGTCCCCGGAAAATTTTCTTCATGCCCCAAATGGTGGACATGAATGCACGTGAGTCTGTAGAGGGGTCCTGGTGCCAAAATACGGGCTCATCTTCTTCCTCTAGACTCTCCTCAGAAGAGGACTCCACTGGCACATCCTCGGGTTGGACACTAGGGGTCCAGACCGCATGTAAACAACTGTTATAGGTACTAGTGGCCCTCTCGTGTGCGACAAACACTCGGTCGTATGCATCAAATACAGCGTCCGGTAGGAAAGTCCTACATAGACGTGTAATCAGAATGGCGTGTGAATGTTTAGCACCACGGGTGCGTGAGGAGTTGGCAATGATGGAATGGAAGATGGTCTTGTTGATGCAGACCGTGTGCTGCCTAGTCATAAGGTCGTGAATTATTTGCAACACAGGGCGGTTGAAAGAAGTGGTGTGGTCCAGTCCCAAATATTGCGTTGGATCCATCGTCCAACGCAATGCACATTACGGAAGGTGGTACTGGCCTTGAGCCCTCGGTCTTGTTCGGTGCAGCGGGCCCCCATAATGGACATGTAGTCAATGAGTGGAAGGGGGTCACTGTGTTGTGAGTAATAAGGGACGTGAGTGAGTTCCTCAAGGAGAGGAAGTGTGATGAAAATGTCACCTAGGGGCATGTGAACCGTGAATTGGTATGTGTCGAAATTGACCGATGCATGATCAATGGAATTGTAAAACAATGTCACTAATTCAGGGCAATAAAATGCATCATGTTCGGAGTTATCATATACAAGCGAATACCAATCCCAAGCACAGATCCTATCAATGAAAATGTGCCCATACCCATTGGTGTCACGAAGAATTCTAGAGTAATCTTTTTCAGCAAACAAAGATGGTGCCATGCTAAAAATATAGATCAACACAATAGATCGGAAGATTAGAAAGCAAACCACCCCCGGAATACGTGGGGGGAAATCAAATCAGATTTGCAGAGGGCACTGGATCAAGAATTCGGACGATAGGGCACCAGATCGGCCACGAGCAGGAAAAACGCCTGCAACAGACCTTGGCGGCGCACCAGTAGAGCAAAGACAGCCGTGGAATCGCGGCTCTGGTCGCGTAAACGCGGCAGAAATGCTGAGACTGTGGAGGGTAAAATTTTGAGGGACGGCGCTTGAAGAGATTATTTCAGATCTGAGATGCGTTTGGGGTTTGAAGGGAGAGAGTTAGGGTAGATGAAATTTATAAGGGGGCTGAAAGAGGGGAAGTCCCAATATTTCCCTAGGTTGGAGTTGGATATTTACAACCCTAGGTTGATTTGAAAAAGGGATTTATGAAGAGGTGGAGCTCTTGGTGCCAATTAGCACCAAAGTCCAATTATTTTGAAGGTATTAATTTTTTATTATTTTTTTATTTTTTTCTTTATTTTTATTATATACAAAAGGGGTCCAAAAGGATATGCAGGGAAAACAGGGAGAATGTACAACATGAAGTATCTCCCACACCTAGGTCTTTTTTCGGTCTTATCCCTCTAGTTCGTTTCCCATCATTCCAATGGGTCCTTTTTATAGGGCACAGTTGGGAGGCCATTGTATTGTCATTTTCGGCATCCCCAGTTTCAACTTCTTTAGGTGTTTCGTCCTCATATCGCTACAATCTTCATTCAAAAATTTGTCACCACCACCCTTCTCATTTTGAACTTCTTCATTGTGAATGCCTAGGAATTCCAACTCAGCTCCATATATCTCCTCAAAGCTGAGGTCAACACTTTCCCCTAGAGATGTGCAATTAATCAAAAGATCCCTAGTTGGTCCATCCAAACACATGAGTTCTTCTTCGAAGAGGTCTTCAAAAAGTATGTCAATCGGAGGTTCTTGAATTATATCCTCATGGGATACATTCTTGGTTGGCTCATTGAAAGTGAAGATATCCAAATCAATTTTTCTCTTTTTAAAGGTACTCTAACATTAGGATCTTCCACATCAAGATAATCACATTCATTTTTAAATAATTCATTAAGAAACAGCAACTCATCTTCTGAAGCTTCACTCTCTTCCTCACAATTGTTTTCAACAAAGTTTACCTCAAATGTTTGATCTCTTATCTTTCGAGGTTGTTTGTCTATGTTGAAGACATTCACTTCTCTAGTCATGTCGCCAAAAGTTAACCTCATGGATCCATTCCTGCAATTGATGATGGCATTGGCTGTAGCAAGGAATGGTCGCCCCAGGATAACAGGAGTTTGAGCCCTATGATTGGAGTTAGACACAGATTGTGTCTCAAGAACTATGAAATCAACAGGGTAAATAAACTCCCCAACTCGGACAAGGACATCATTAATCTCCCCTTTGGGAATCTTTACAGAGCGATCTGCCAGTTGTATAGTAACTTTGGTCGGACGGAGGTCGCCTAACCCTAATTGCTGATACACAGAAAAGGGAAGAAGATTGATACTGGCTCCCAAATCAAGTAATGCCCTATTGATAGTAGTCTGTCATATGATACAAGAGATGGTTGGGCTCCCTGGGTCCTTGTATTTCACAGGAATTGGCCCAGTGAACAACTCGCTAATGTTTGAAGCTAGGAAGACTTTCTTAGGGACATTTGCTTTCCTCTTCTTGGTGCACATTTCCTTTAAAAAATTTGCATATGATGAGACTTGTTGTATTGCATCAAGAAGAGATACATTGATTTGGACCTGATTGAACATTTCTCTGATCTTCTCCATATGAGCATTCAGCTTTTGATTTGCTAGCCTATTTGGAAATAGTGCAATAGGCTTGTATGGTTGCTCATCAGTCTTTTCTTTTTCTTTAGATTTGGAAGTTGATGTTTCAGAACTTGAAGATGGATTGTCTTGAGCTGGTTGTACCGGAGCAGGAGGTGTTGATTTGGACACTTATTTGGGTGGTTGATTGGAAACCTTATTATCTACCCGCTTCCCGGATCTCAGAATATGAATAGTGTTGCATTGACTGGGTCCATGTCTTCAACTTCATGCAGAGGGAAGTGATTTTTTGGATTGGGCACTGGCTGGCTTGGTAGCATTCCTTTTGTCTCTCATTTAAAGAATTAGCCAATTGCCCTATCTGGACCTATAATTTGTTCATATCCTGATGCTGGTTGGTCATCATTGAAGCCTGGGTTTTGGATATGGTTTCTATCATTTTTCCAAATCAGATATTCTTTTGTCTGAATGATTCTAGAGTTGATGTTGCTGATATGTGGGCTGGAAATTTGTTTGGAAATGTGGTGGACTCTGATAAGATTGGAATTGTGGTGGACTCTGATATGAGTGAAAATTTGGTAGATTCTGGTTGAAACTGGGTTGATGAGGCTGAGCCGGATATTGATGTGAAAATGGTTGCTTTGGTTGCTCAGGACCAGACTGACTCCAGAAAAAATTGGATGGTTTCGCCATCCCGGATTGTACGTTTTGGAGTATGGATTGTAGTTGGGTCTGGTGTAAGCAGCATTCGTGTTCTCCTGATACATTTGAGACTGGTAAACAGGACACTCTTCAAACAGATGGTTGAGATCATGGCAATAGGTACAACCCGGTTTGACCACAGGTGGTGGGTTGACCTGGTTTACAGCAGTAGATTCCCTTGATTCAAGCAGTTCTATCCTCTTCATCAATTGTGTTATTTTAGCCTCAGCAGCTATAGAAGATTCTATTGAATGCATACCATCTGGAAGTAGTGGAAGTGGGTTTCTCTGGGCATGACTCCCACTGAATTGTTTTTTCGGCTAAGGCTTCAAAGAGATCCCAACCCTGATTTTCGTCTTTCTTTAAAAATTCTCCTTGGCACATGTTTCAAGGAGTGTCTTTGTTTGGTAATCAAGTCCGTCATAGAGAATTTGGCACTGCCGCCACTTCTCTATGCCGTGATGAGGACATAGGGCTAGTAAGTCTTTGAATCGTTTGAAATATTTCCAGAATGGTTCATTGGATTCCTGCTTGAATTGCATAATGTTCTTTCTCATGAGGGCTATTTTGTGAATGGGATAAAACTTCTTAAGAAAGACTTTTACAAAATCATTCCATGAAGAAATCGAACTGGCGGGAAGATTGTAAAGCCATTTTTTAGCTATATCTTATTTTTCTGGTTCCAAATCCATAATTAATAATATACGACATTGTAAACTGTATCTCTCTCTTTCATTCAAAATTCCCCTTCGCAAAAAGAAACTACGTCAAAATGAAAGAATAAATTACGTCAAAATGGAAAACTATGTCAAAATGAAAGAATAAATTACATCAAAATGGAATAACAAGTTTTGATTTTTCTGCTTTGTGGGAACTATAATATTCAAACATCTATTTACTAGCATTGTTATTATATGAACCAATATAACATTTAAAAGTTCAGTAATTAAAAACAAGTGTGTGTGTGTGTGTGTGTGTGTGTGTGTGTGTCATAATTAGATTGAAACATATTAAATTAATTCAATTAAACCTGAATCTAATTTTAAAGACTCAGATATATTTTTAAAAATCTATTATGTTTAGAAACCGAATGATCCTACGTTTTAACTCTCAAAAAAATCACTAAAAAGAGAAGGAAAAAAAAGAGAGAAAGAGAGAGAAAAAATTAAATCAAAAAACAATAAAGAAACAAAAAATAAAGAGAAAAAGAGATGAACTGAGAATGGGCAGAAGTATGTGTCACCAGTCATGCAATCCATTTTCTACTCATCATAATTATATATTACTCATCCATTTCAACTCCATCAAAATACTTTAAAGGGTGGATAAACTTTTGAGATATTTTCTTCTATTCGAACAAAAGATTTAAAATGTTGAAGGAAATTGAACAATATTTTATGACTTAAGTTCTATTAGGTTTAACCTATCTTTGAAATTGACAATTAAGAAATCTAAAATTTGTTCTTTTAATGGAACACTCCAATTGACCAATTATTCTTGAAACGATTTCATTACATAAATTGGTGTGAGAGTTAAGCACTTGCCCCAGAAAAAAATAAGGGGTAAAGTGCAAAACATTTTTTTTAAATTTCAATTTTGCCCATAACAAGCTCTCTCATGATGGTTACCTCATAACGCTTGTTTGAGAGAGTTAGCAAGAGTTGGCAAGAGCAAGTGTTAGGCTATGTTTGGCTGTAACGATACGGGAGTTCGAGTTAGATCCCAACTCCTAAAAGAGTAAGAAGTTTATTCTTTCACCAAATAAGAATTGGTGTAAGAGTTAGAGATTTGCTTCCAAATGTAGGGGGCAAAGTGCAAAAAACATACCTATTTATTCACGAAAGAGAGGAAAAGAAGAAGAAGAAGAAGAAGATTATATTGTGGTCACATGGGAGAAAAAGGACCAGGGTGGTCCAAGCCTTCTCTACACCTGAAAATTTCTTATGAATCACTGAAGAAAAATCCTACGTAGAAAATTATTAGCATATATTTTGCATTACTATAATAGCTCTCTATTGTACAGCTGATGAAATATAGGCCTCCATCTCATAGTTTCTGCAGTATGTAGTCTTCTGATAATCATCCTAATGATACATGTGTGTTTCACGGGTCACATGATCCATATCAATGTACTAAAGTTGACAGCTTCAACTACCAAATACCAAAGGCTTCATATAAATATAAAGAAGAAAAAGAGATATAGTGTCTGCTTTAGCATAAGATTCATGAAAAATAAATTAAAATGTTGGAGGAAATTGAGACATGACATGATATCTAATATAATCATGGAAAGATTTAGATAGTCATTAACCAGTATCTTTGAATCCTAAATCATATCAAGGTAATAACCAGGAAGTCCAACGACAATCACAAATGAGAAACGAAGATCTTTCTGGCTTTCACTTTTATTAGTTGTATGTGTATTGAGAACGTTAATAGCTTGCAAGAGTAAATCCAAGAACTCAATCTTTCAGTTGACTACAACCATCTAGAAACATCCTTTATCACTTTCTTTATGGTGCTTTGTTCATCATTGTTGGATAAAAATGAGTGAAAGAAATGTAATCGCTCTGCTCACTTTCACTATGAAGAACCTATAGCGTCCCAGATAGGAGGCTCTCGGATCTTCTATGGACAATCTCTCTCCAACGATCAAGCACTCACTCTCTTATTGATTCATAAAAAATAATCATGTCAACTTGATCTAGTGACATGAGAGATTTCTATTCAACCATGTTAGAATTGTTTTCATGCAATTGTTATAACCCAGCTTCGACACAAAACCTTTTTACCCCTTCACTGATAATATGTTTTAGCTATTGAAAACAATGTGTTATTATGTAGTATTACGTGTTTCAACTAACAATTGTGAAATTTAAACATGTCATAACTGATTCATAAAAGCTAAGCAATCAAAAAGATACTTCAAGCTCATATAGTTGTCATCGTTAGTTTCATGGAATTTCGTATTGGTACTTTGCTGCATCAACTTCGTAAGTTTAGAGAATCCACCAAAGGTTGAGGAATGACTATCTGAGAACTTCAGTAGACATTCATCTGAAAAAGGATATTAAAGTCGTGAATTTTTTTCATTGGTGTTACAGCTTTTGACTCAAGTCTAACTAAAGAATTTTCTTCTTAAATGCTTATTCCTTCACTGATTGAAGCAATTTGAGATAAACTTTTTGTGCTCTTAAATCGAATATGATTGCAGGTCACCAATCAAACACTATACATAGCTTATCAGAGAGACTTGATTTGGATCTCGTTAAGATACAGAACAAGAACCCTACAGCCTTCAATGCTGCATCTTCTACCCTTTCATGAAAGGAGGGTGGCCCTGATTGCATCATGATTCATGAATACAATACTTTTGCTCTCAACTTCTCCAATGAACTTTACCCCGAGAAACTCCCCCATCCTATGTTGCATGGACACAGATGCATCAACATGGACACGACACACTGACAAAAAAAAATTCTGAAAAATACACAAGACACATGTATCCGACCGACTGGACAAGACTTCACAATATGGGCGTTCATGCTACATAAACCCCACCTGATAATTGAAATGGTACATTTTGTATCATTTTCTCCATACTTCTCTTCAACAGAAGAAACCCAATCTCCTTTGCATCTCCGTGTTCACCATAGTCAATCCCATCTCTAGCTGCTACCTACTGTGACATCATCCGCTTGCAACATTCACCACTAAAGGTTTCATAATTCCCCTTTTCAACTCAACTCCAGCAAAGCATTTTCACTGTGCCATCCAGCATAATGCTTTCAAGTGCTAGTACACGTGCTTCATTATCCTAATTGTGAAGCCTCATGCCAAAAATATGTTTGCATGTGATGAAAGCAAGCTATCGCATGACCATCTTCTAACTATATGCGTCCTCATCTTAGGCCCAGCCGAAAAGCCACTTAAAGCTCAAAAGTTTACTAGGGATCTCAGCAATCTGGGAAAGTAATTCTGCAAGCCTACCCCGAATCATAGCCTACCATTTTTTTTGGATTTGGTTATTTACAGAGGATTCTTCCCCCCTAAACAAAGGCTGTACCAGCTTTACGACTAAGCCAAGTAAGTTTCAGAATTTAGTTGCATTAGGAGCAGTAATGGAGGTAGTTTGATTGAGTTTTCTTTTGAGAGAGAACGTTTATACTCATCAATTATCCCTGTTGATCTAGGCTGGAATGTGTCATGGTAGAATCATACTTTGATAAATAAAGCTAGAGGCAGTTTATTGCCATTTAGCTGAAAAGGAAGAGAAGATAGACCTTTGAAATAAGTCAATGCAGGAGATTATGTATTCCTTTCTAGCGCCCCACAATACTAAATAAAATTTCATGATTTACATCCTTCTTCTAGTTAATCATTAAACTTTGGTACCCAGCCAGTGAAAAGGAAGAGGAGGAAAAAGGGAGGGGAGGGGGGGCATTTAGTATTTTTGGACTTCATCCAAAAACATTCTATTGTCAATCTATTTGTATCATGGATCAAAGACTGTCCAAAATGTGGTGGGCATAAAAAATGATAAGGACATGATTAAGATGGGAAGTTAGAACCAGGATATAACATATGAACCAAACAAAATGCAGATACAGATGCATCAACCATTAAAAGTAAGCATCTCTCAAACACGGAATATTAACATTAGTTAAGAATAGAACCTCAAATCTATAATGTTACAGAATATGGACCAAATCTAAGATTGAAATTGTTATGCAGTTATCCAAAAATGTTACAGTTTAAAACAAAAGTGTAACTGAAAACTCATAAATCACAAGTAAACTTGAAAAAAAATAACACTGACCCCCATAATAAAACTAGAGGCATGTAGGAAGAATACCTGTTACAATCAGAACACATTACAATCAAGAAATCTTTGTGACAATCAAGTGATCGGTAGCGAAATAGCCTACAGTTAAAGCCAATTCTTGTATCAAAACATCAATCGATATTGAATCCTTACCTAAGCAAATTCAACATGGAAGAACCTTTTGGTATACAAGAGATAACAAAACCAACAGACATACTGAAAAATACCATGCTTACCTATGATTGATGGATGTCAGATTCCAGATTCTACAACAGTGAAACTTCAAAACCCTTCATATACCTAAATATACTCCAAGACAACATCAAAACTCTTTAATCACCTATTACTGGATTTATAAATGAGAAACGTACTCTTCTCAAACAATACCAAAAAGAAAAAGGAAAAAGTTGCTCTGTGTTCCCAAATCATCACTACCTTGGAAATTATAGTATTAGAGGACAACATTGGAAACTTCTGTGCAAATTTTTAACGATATCCTCCGGTAGAGTCTGGTAATCCAATTCCTGTCCTTCAATGTTCATTTCATGAACATAGAAATCTTACAAGTATAATATCACTCTACATTCAAAAATGAGGCACAATCAATGTCCTGAAGATTTATCCTACCCTGCAACAGATCACTTGAATGTTTTGAACAGAGTGGCAAGCACTTCTTGTTCAGGCTCTCATGAACAGCACCCATCCCCGTCACCCACTTATCCTCATTCAACGGATCTACATTCAAACGGTTCTGCAACAACCGGATCCGATAAAGCACAGTATCAGTCCTGTCACAGAAATGGGCTAAACAAGAACATGAAGGTTCCTCAAATGCTAATCTAACTAAAATCAAGCCCAAGGCACCATCCACGGGTGTTGGGTCTGAAAGATCCCTATCACCCATCATTCTTATTTCCCTCTCTGTAGGGAAATGAACTTCCTCTACCCCATTCCCATCAGTAACCTTCAGATCCTTGGTATAGTGCCGAATGGCCTCTCGCTTCGTGCACTCATGCTTCTCTGCCAATGTCAAGAAACATGAGAACCTCAAGTGATAATTTACAATTGTCTTCACCATCTTAAAGTTTCGGCAGCAGCAGAAGAAATCCAACCATCTTCTTCCGACCCCAGCATACCATTTGACAATATCTGCATCATCCAGACAGAGAAGCAGCTTGATCGGACGAGGCCTTCCCATAGAATTTGTAAATTTAGCCAATTTGACGGCTTTCCTTATAAGTTCTATTGGAGCATTCACTCTCATCCGCAGCTCGGTCAAGTCCTCCACTGTTCTCTTGGCATAATTCCTCTTCTTCTTCTTCTTCTTCTCTATCCACCTCCTCTAAAACCTTACTAGCATTAATGGGCATCATATATTTATTAACCTTTTCTTGGAACTGATCGTAAGAATCCACCAATTCCTCCGGCAGCTGATCTCTTATTCTCTTTAAATATAAGAAATCACCAGAAGTGAGCACTCTGTGCCAACTCCGGCATTCCTCTCTTGACTTTAAGAACTCTTCAACTACTTCCTCTCCCCAGTTCCTAAAAATCTCTCTAACCTCACTCTCAATACTGAAATCAAACTTGAACCCACCACATTTTTTCATCTTCTTGAACACATGGTCCCATATCTTCATTCCCAACTTCTTCCTAACAGTCTCCCTCGCTTTCTTCAGCTCTAAAGCCTTTGCCGCCTTTCTCTTCAAATACATTTTCTGTGCCTCATAGCTTTCTCCGACATTGGAGGATGAAGCACCGAAGGAGGAACAGCCTGAAGCTCAAATCCCATGAAATCCATCTTCTCCGAGACCGCACTATGAATCGAACTCTTCAAGAAATCAACTTTCAGTTCCAATTCTTTCTCTACATACTTCAAAATCCTTTCTTTTATATTCATAGTGAGCAATTTAGATCCAGAGGTAACCACTAAAATCTCATCCAAATACCTAACCGCATAAACCCTAATCTGCTTGTGCAAAACCCTAGAATCATCCATTCTCGGGTTCTTCTTATGGACCTCCTCTCGAATTGCTTGAATCTCTCTATCCAAACGCTCAAAATAAACATTGATCAAAATCGAATTCAAGTCGCTCTCTTGGGGAAGCCCCTTACCTTTGCAAACCCCTCCGATTTCGATCCCCACAGCTCGCGATCGGAACAGGCCTTCGATGAGTCGAATCAGGTCAGGGTCGTAGATCTTCTCCTCGATCGCAGCCGCCAGCCTGCCGACGTGGCGGAGATCGAACGGCTGTCGCCGGAGAGCGACGCGGAACCACCAGCTAGGGTTTGGACGGCGGATTTGAGGTACCTGACGGCGGTGTGGCGGCCGAGCCCGATCCGGCCGCCATAAGCGAACGTGGCAAACCTCTTCTCGTAGACGATCTCGAGAGAGATTCTGACAGCTTCGATCACGATCTTGAGATCAAGGTTCGGGAGGACCAAAGGCTCGCCTTTCTTTCTCGAAGGGACGAGCTCGACGCAATTGGAGGCGACGCTGAAGTCGCCGCGGCGGAGCGAGAGGGAGAGGTCTCGGATCCGGTCGGAGATCGGGTCGGTTTCCGGCGGGGAGAGGCCGGGGTTAGCGCGGGAGAAGAGGTTGAGGGCGGCGGAAAGCAGGAATGGGGGAGAGGAGACGGCGGATGCGAGTAGGCTGTGGAATTTGCTGCGGCGGTACTGACCGATGACTAGGGTTTCGAGGTGAGATTGGGAGGAGAGAGATCGAGAGGGAGTCGAAACCCTAACCCTACATTTTGGAGGGAGGAGGCGGCGGAGGAGCATCGAGGGGAGGGAGAGAGCGGGAAATTGACGAAAATGAGGGGAGCGGTGGTAACTTAAAGGAGGCAACGGGTCAGGTGACCCGATACGTAAAGAGCAACGGGTCAGGTGACCCGATAACCGTAATATCCAGACCCTATAGCTAACTTGGGTACTTTAAGGCTTAGAGATCCAAACCCAATGAGTACAATGGGCTAGCAATAACGTTTGCGTGATACCAACCAAGTCCGGCCATGGCCAGCCATCTCTAGCCCTTCTATAATCCGTACCCCAAATTTGGATGTGAATTTTTTAAAACCAATATCAGAAATAATTTTTTTTCAAACCAATAATTTAGATATTTTAAATTACAAATTCAGAGCATTTTTCTGAGTTCCCTCTCATGTTATTAGTAGAGAAGATATCAAAACCTACGTCATCCAAATAATTTTTATGTTTCCTTGTTGTGACTAAAAAAACTCTTAATTCGAAGCACGTTGAAAGCAAAAAGAATAAAAACTTACGTACAATTTATCCCGAGAAAAGAAAAAGAAATCAGAGATATTTTCACTCTATTTAATTATATTTATGCACACTACAAAATTATTAGATATTCTCTACAAAACAAAAACAGTGAACACGAGCTTCCATCTTGAATTTTTCCAATTGTCCTCATGCTTAATGCAATTAGAGGTGACCCCACATGACACTAATCTCTCATTCATGCACATTAAAAAAAAATTAAAAAAGCATACGCATTATCCACTCAATGACAAAGAAATCGCACACTCGGATTATAAAACCCTTGGAATTTTCTTGTCGTCCACTTATCAATAAAGAAAATAAAAAGAAAAAAATCAACAAGAAATTAAAAAAAAGCAAGAAGTGGGGGAGAGATACAGACATAGAAAGGACCCATGATTGCACATATCTCCTTGATTCTTGACTTGAAACAAGAAGAGCATCTTTTAGTCTAAGCACAAGGCCACCATAGATGGACAAAAGTGCTCTTGTACACCCTCATGACAATGATAATTATAGAGTTGAAGTTGATCTTTACCTAAATTGGCATGGATCATGGTGGGGATTTTATCATTTCAATATGTATAAAAATTAGGTTTTGTGCCAAATTAGGTTTTTTAGGTTTTGATATTCTACCAGTCTCCTTCAAAGAGGCAACGTAATACTATAAGAGTGTGTAAGTACTCATGTTGGTATCTGTTTTGAGTCTTTTTTTTGTTTCTTTTATGCATGGCACGTAGATTTAAATGCAAAACGGTACAAAAAGTTATGCAACGTTTGTTATGTATGTAGGGCATGTTTGTTTTTCGTAATTTGTAAGTTGTAAATTATAATTGTAGCAAAATTACTTACGATATTTGTTTGAAATCATAAGTCATAAAATACACCTGCATTTTATTTACAGCCTAAACAATTAATTTTGTGGTCGTGAAAATCTAACTTACAGTCTCACTTGTAGCACAAACAGTTAATTTTGTGTGCATAAATCTCACTTGCAGCTACTTGTAATACAAATAGTTAACTCTATGGTCATATAAATCTTTCTTCTTTTTTTCTTCCACGATCAAACATTAAGAGCAGAAGGACAGAAGACGACTCCTAGAGTTTTTTCCTCTTTCAATTGCTATTTTCCTCTCCCTCCCTTTTCAGGCAAACAAACAGACCTAAACATGTAATTAAGAGGAGGAAATGCAATAGATACGTTACTGTTAAAATGACAAATAGGACAAAATTGAGAGGGATACTCATTTGATTGATTGAGCGATTTCCACTGGATTTCTCTTTTTCCCTCACCGAATCATGCGTACAATCATTGTACTCTCTCTGTCTCTCTCTCTCAAAAATAAAAAAAAAATAAAAAGAAAAAGAAAATAAAAACAAAAGGGATAATTGTTGTACTCAATGAAAAGTTCCCTAGCCCACAACAAAAATCTTCCCAAATAATTAGAATGCTTGATGGCAGACTAAGATCAAATGAATATATTTTATATTTTATTTGAAAAATTCGTCTGGGCTTTTGTTTTAGTGCATATGCTAGAATTTCAATTATAAAATTAACTGGTAACTGATTAATTAATGACATTATTAGTCAATAATACATGAACTACTCTCTTATATATAATAAATTATTCTTGTTTCTGCAAAACACAGATATCAAGAATTGGTGAACATAAGAATCTTGAATAATATTAATTAATAATACAAAATGCATAATTTTTCAAATAAAAAAAAGAAAAGAAAAGAAACTTGTACGCTGTTTTTGTCGTCCAATTTTTCTCAACTGGGAGCTCTCCACGTCACCCCAACACGTGGACCCGAGGTCTGACCTTCACTGCTCGGCTGTGAGCCATAACTTTGAAGTGATATCTCACACGTGCACCGACAGCACAGCACGCGGCACACTGGGGCCATACGTGTGAAATACATTAATTCATTGCAAACTTCCTTTCGAGCACATGCAAGCTCAATTTCCGTGACTTGCGAATTTTTCTTTAATTATTCGTGTTTTCCTTCAGGAAGTCAGTTTCAACGTAAAAGGAGTTACGGGTCCAAATCTACCACCAGGAGCGGCTCAATTTTTAGGGAGACCTTAGGCGAAAATTTCAAATGAGCCCTTTTAAAATGTACTTTAAAAAGTAATTAATATTAACTGATATTTTATTTAATCAATATTTTATTGAAAAACAATTCTTCTAGGTTTTTGAGATGCAAAATTTTTAATCAAGTTTTTGTATTCAAGTTTTGCTAACATATTTTTTCTATAGAGCAGTTGCAGGCTCTGCCGTCAGTCTGAGGCCTGAGCGACGGAGGAGGTGAAGAGCAAGGCTGCACAGAGAGAGAGAGTTTTAATTTTGAAAAATTCTCTAATTATAATTAAATATTTAGGGAGAGTGGAAAAGACAGCTGAAGAAGTGGAAGAGACTCCTCTTAATTATAATTAAATAGTTATAGGGAGTGAAGGATGTTAGCTCGGGAAAGTGGAAGAGACTCATGCTGACAGGATTTGAACTCGCGCAGGCAAAGCCCACACAATTTCTAGTCATGTTCGATAACCACTCCGGCACGCCTAGTTGAATATTTTCTATATTTTATATTTCTTATTTCAATTAAATATTAATTTACACTATAATTTTGGAGGCCCCATTATATTTGGGCCCTAGGCGACTGTCTCATTCGCCTAGAGCTTGAGCCGCCCCTGTCTACCACCGGCCTAACTTATCTTGGACCGTAGAATTTTACATCAAACATCAACTGCCTCTACCTCATATTTCTACTTTATTGCATGAGCCATAACTTTTTTGACCTCAAATAGCAAGACCTGACAAGATCAAATGTTGAGAAATATAATCTTTACTATAGTTTTATGTTCTTGTTTTCTTCTTCTTTTTCTTTTTTTAATAAAATTAACATTAATCTTAGTCAAGTGATGTTTTCCTGCCATTGAGCCAGCTATAGCCTGACTCAATATAGGAAGATGTAATTTGTCTATGGGTGTGTGGCAAGTTCTAGATTCCACATTTGCTCAAATAAATAAATAAATAAATAAAAGTTTTGTCCTGAAAAATTAAATTAGACAGAAGAAATATCACTTATTTAATCACAATAATCATGTTGCAATCATATGAACTATTGTAACTTCTCCCAGTAAACTAAACTCTAGACACTTTCATCAACTGCATTCATTTTAGGGGCCGTTTGTTTCGCGTAAAATTCCGTAAATCGTAAATGACTTACAACTCAGTTACAATTACGGCGTTTGTTTGCACCGTAATTCGTAAAAAGCTTACACAATCTAATTATCACTCACTTGCAACTCAATTACCACTCAGTTACAGCCCAGTTACAGTTAATTTTATGGTCATGCAAATTTGTATTGTTTTTTTATGTTAATATTATTTTTTTTAATATTTATTTGCAATATTAAAACTTTTTAAATCACCATATAGTTAATTTTGTGGTCAACTTTTTCACTTACGACTTACACATTACGACAACCGAACATCGCAAAACACAATACACTTTTTCACTTACAACTTTATATTACCAACCAAACACCATAAAGCTTACATGCATGTAACTCATTTACAACTGTAAAAGACTTTACCAATTACCACTTACAAATTACGGCCAGTTACGACAACCAAACAGGCCCTAAATAAACAACAACCATTTGCATTCCAAGACTAGACTGTGATTTGGTGCATATTTCAGAAGAATTTCTAGAACATTCGGAGCAAAACAGGCATAAGCATTCTAAAAGAAGTTGTAGAAAATAGGGGTGTGAATGGGCCCAGGTCCTGGCCGCCGCCTACCCGCAGGGGCCCGCCTTGAGTTGGCTCGGGCCCATCGCGTCCCCGGCCACCTGGGTCGCGTACTGGCCTGGGCCCGTTCCCAAACCCGGGGCGTGCCCAGATTTGGGAATAGTGGCCATAGCCCAGTTGGGCCGGGCTGGGCCCAGGCCGTCTCGGCTCGGGTTGGCCAATGCCTCTTTTTAGAGTCGTTGGTGAGTCAGTGGAGGGTATTTATAACTTTTTATTTTACAAATACCCCCAACGTCTTTATTGGCCCAAATTGTTTCTTTTTTTAAAAATTACAAATTAACACCCCCTTCCCCTCTATAAATACTCACTCTTCTCTACTTCATTTGTCACCAAAAAAATATCTAAAAAATATCTTAAATTCTCAGGTGATCAATCTCTCAACTTCTCAAGTTCTCTCAAGTTCTCAAGTGCTTAAACTCCCTCAAGCTCTTTCACATTCCGGTATTTATATTGTTATCAATTTTAGTTTAAAAATGGATGCATGTTCTTCATTAGTAAGTTGCAGTAATCATTCTTTTAGATATAATCGTAATTTAGATTTGACTAGTAAGAATGACATAATTTGCATTAGCCTTTACCCGACACTCTAGTTTTTTTCATTTACATAATCAGAAACACCTCTAAAGATTTTATTGTTTCTTCTGAACTTGCTAATCCATCTTCTACTTTCACTATCGAAGAATCAGCTTTCATGGCAGATGAAAAAATCTTAAGTTTGGAAAAATTTTTAAAAGAAACTATTAATGGAGTTAAGAGAGTTGTATGCAAGATTTGTCCCGATATTTCTTATATTTCCAAAAAATAGTGAAACCGATGGACAACTAGCTACATTAGAGCAACACAACCACAGAATCAACAACGACAAACACAAATTTTTACTTTTGATGGCATACTAAGCACTTTTACTTATAATCATTAAAGAAGCAAAACTAATCTAGTTAAATATTTAATTCAGAGTGAATAACCTTTTAGTTTTACTGAAAATGAAGCATTCACAAATTTTATTAGAACTACTCATAATCCTGAATATGCTCCATTTTGTAAAAATACTATTAGAGCGAAATGTTCAGGGGTGTTGAAAAAAATAAATTTTAATTGCAACTTTTTCTTCTAATGCCACAAATAGTTGCAGTTATTTCTGATCGCTGGAAGCACATAACAGTTTTCATTACATAGTTGTTACTGCATATTTTATTGATTCTGATTGACTTTTAAACAAAAAAAAAAATTGGTTTTAAAAAAATTCTTTTTCTTATAATTATTCTAATATTAGTGTAACGCCCCGATCTCATAGGTACGGGGACGTTATGGCGACGTACATACGTGAGGTGGAAACAACCTCACGCGTACGTTAAGCCTCAGTACAATAAATAACCTCCATCAATACCTGAGTTCCAGCATGAAATAAGTACAAGAATACCTGCAGGAAGAGGTAAGTGATCATAACAGGTAGGAAAATAGGAATAAATATGATAACAGGAATAAAAGACAAAGATACCTATGAAGGGTCTCGATGATGAGTCTCCTATGTGAATCCAAGGCACTATCTGATAATACGGTAGCTCGGATCTCCAATCTGGGCACGCAAACCTAGGGTCTTCAGAAAGCGACCTAATGAGTGATAAAATGAAGGAGGCAGTAATATGTACAATAATAATACAAGTACGATAATAATATATAGTACATGGGGTTGGACAAGTGATACCATATAATAAGGATATATAAACAGTAGAAAGAGATAAACATGGAAGCAGTGCAAAATATAAACAGATCAACTTTTAATACCATCACTACCTAGCCGGTTATCATTGGGTCATCGTATAATGTGATCTGGTGGTGACGATTGTACATGCTAGGGGTAATGTGATAGCAGTGAACATGCAGATGGGCATATGTTACCTAACCAGTATACGGTGTGATGCATAGACAGAAATGATGTATGCAAGGTATACAGAAAATAGAATATATGCACATATGCATGAATAGTATGCTACTACAGAAAATATAACATGTACGAGGTAAAGGGACAAGTATCCATGGAACATGATATCGAATATATGATCAGGAACAGTAACAAGTACAACTAAATATTAGGAAACATGTATCAGGCAAGGAACAGTAACAAGTAGTAAGCATGTATCAGGCAAGTCATGTTATTTATACAATAGTAGCAATCAGTACCACCTGGTATTTTAATCAATCTCTTCCAGTGTCCCATACCACTGGCAATTCATACTGGAGCCCGCACTCCAGTCGAACCCATCCGGAATGGCCTACGGGTACCATTATCCAAACGAGAGAGTGACCAAATAGCAAGTATTCCCGACGTCACTATTGTGTATACTGTTTTATTATGTTAATTGAAAACCCATGGTCGAGGAGTTCTTATCGGGTAAGTGTATCCCGTGCATACCCAGGATCACGGCCTTTATCAAACCCCTGGCTGCTAAGACCAGAGCCCTCCGCTAAGAGGGGAACAATAATCAAGTAACAAGAGCTCATGGAGCAATTGGTAGGTAGCACTACCATCCCCTGCAGTGGGAGAACAATATGGATCCAGTACATCACCCGATAAGATCTAATCAACCGTCAAGTCTCCCCCATACCCAAGTTAACTTTATGATCTGATATGTCAAGTATACAATGTAACAAGAACAAATACAGTACATGATACGGGTAAAATGATAACTAGACCTGAGCTCTGTTGATAGCATAGAACAATATAACAGGAAACAGGAATAATATAACGGGAAACAGGAACAATAGATGTGGGGTTCCACATATCGCATATCAACAGCTCTCATGTCCAGTACCGGGAATATCAATATCAATAACCGGAAATACTCATGTAACGAGACTACATGCATATGCATGTAGCAAGCATATAAACAATGATCTATGCAACAGGAAGCAATCCATGATCCATGTAACAGGAATACAAAGACAATCAATGCATATATATACCGGTGAGTTTATATAACAGTGATGTAAGAACATGAAGTAATTGTGCACAGGCCGGTATCCAGTGTACTAGCGTCGCAGTGTATCCATAGTTCACAATCATGCAGTAATAGGGTCGTGAATCTCAGTCTTGTTGTAAGAGTGAGGCATGTATATGGAACATCATGAAATAACGGTGTATAGTGTGTAAAGTGCATCCGAATGTCTGTGGGACGGTGTTCCTAGCATATGAACTATCAGCGTCGCGTATCCATGGCATAGTAACAAGATACATGTAGCAGTAATGAGGGGACAATGTCTAGTGGAGTGGTGTCTCTATGTACCGGTGGGACATAGTGTTGCGTGTAAGAGGATTTGTTTAACGGTGATCCATATACATATGATAACGGTGTCCCGTGTGATCAGATATCCAAGTCATGGTGTGAGTACTAATGGTAGCGTCTGGGGTAATAGCATCTACTTGAGTGCCAACAACTGCTAATATGCTTTCTGATAATGTTTACATTATGTAAAGTTTACTTATAGAGCTTTACCAACAATTCCATTTTATTAAATAATCAAGTTTTATTCAAGAAGGCAACCAATCAAGATTACTAAACATATGTTTATAAAAGAAAAACACTCACAAACTAGACATGGGAAGATAGCTCTCTTTCCCACGATCGCAACGGATCCAGAATCGTCCAAATCTGAGTCCAGATGCTCCCGATATCGCCCGAACACTTTATTGGGTTTGGATGCGGGTTTGGGCTCATAACGGGTCGGGTTTAGATCTGATAACCCAAACCCATAACTTAAATTAATGGGCAATGGGTTAATGGGATTTATTATCCTGAGACATGATTGAGATTTTCCTGCACACAAAATATGGAATATTAGATTTAGAACAAGATGTGCAATGTGCTCAATTCTAATCCGCGGTAGCAGTGGCTATGCGGGTCGTGATCCTCAGGGAGGGAACTGCGATGGAAGCGTTTAAGCAAGTTATCTCTTTTTTATTTATTTTTATTATTTACAATGGTATTTACAATGAAGTGGGAGAAATAATTGGAAAAAAGTGGAGTTTGTCATCTAATCTAAAGAAATAGAAGAAAGGAAGAAGATTATAAACTAGAAAAAATACATACCTACATCTTCAGTCTTACTTACCTTTGAACCTTTTGCTACAACTTACTTTGTCTTCGAAGGCGTACAAGAATGGCGTATAGGATCGTCCACCTTCGCGATCTACACTATGAAAAGAAAAGACTGGCAAGCGACGGCTTGTTCATCTCCATAGGCCATCAAGGGCTCTTCTTCGGCTAAGCAGTCTCGAAGCGACCAGTTCTCACGGTTTGCAAGACATCAGAGAGAATAATACAAGTATAAAAAAATAAAACAAGAATAAAACACGAATACAAAGAGTAGACATAACAAAGACAAACCTTTGAGTGGATTTCATTAACAATGGAAGAAAAGTAGGCTTACACCGCTGTCACCTCAGTACAAGCATGGACTCCTTCCTCCATGAAAGCTTCCTCCTCTCTCAGTTACAGAAATTACAAAAAGAAAACCTAACCTAAACTACAAATTAGCCTAAGAAACCCTAGAATTTGCTCTGTATTTTTTGTACGCCCTTTCTGTTGCGTCTGCAGGGGTATTTATAGGTGCAGAAGGAGGTAGAGTCCCAACACAACTCTCCCACGAAAACTGGTCCCCGGATAAGACTGGATTGCCGCGGAAACGCGGCTTGGGCCGCGTTTTCGCGGCCTGGTAGTGGCAGATGGCCACGCGCTTTGGCGCGTGGCTTCCCTTGGTCTGTCTATCTGGGCGTTGTCTTCTGAAAGTTGCATCCTGACTCTTTATCTTGGGATTTCGAGATAACTTGGGAAGCAAGTTACCTAAATCTCAAATCTCCCAATATCTTTTTAAACGAATTTCCTTATCTTTGCACTCTCTTCTTTGGCTTTTATCCTCATCCTGCAAGTGTTTAGGGTTGAATAGAAGTCTATCCTTCTCTCTTCTTTGTATTTGCAACTATTGCCCTTGTGTAATTGCAATTTTGACAATTATTAATTGCAACTTTTACATTGGGCTTTAAACATGGGCTTTTGGGCTTCTTTTGAGGCTTTATTCCTTTATTTTTATTTCTCAAGGCCTGCACACAATAAATAATAAAATATTAGTAAATGTTCAGAATTATATGAATAAATATGAAAATGTGATGGTAAATGTATGTATAAAAATGCACTTTTCACTATCAATCACACCCCACACTTATCTTTTTGCTCGTCCTCGAGAAAAAATTAAAAAGAAAAAGAAAAACTAAACTAGCTAACTCACTTTCGTAGGAATCACGGTTGCACTTAGCACGTGCAACAAGCCGTTAAACCCCTAAGTTACCCTAGAGGACGAGTGTTGTCTCGTGAGGGTTTTCAGCGGATTACACCCACAAAATCCATAAAAGGAAAATATTTGAAATACGTTTAAAGAGACTAAGTAATCTATAAGTTTTTAGGATCATCATTTTTATTCATTTTTAAACTTAGTCTTTATATAGTAAATTATTTTCCTTTTTAGGTAAGGGTCAAAATTGAATTTTTGTATAGTCTTTTTCGTTACCAAAAATCATATGCATCCTTATGAATTTTACTAGGAATTCCTTAACTTGGACTCTCATGCCTCTTTATTATTATTTTTTCTCTTTTTTTAATATGTATAACTCATCTAATTTTCTTTCGTGTAAGCATGAAGGCTTCTTGAGGCACTCATACCTAACTAATTGACTATTAGATGTGTTAATACATATATAATATTTCTTAGTTTTTTTAGGCTTTCTAATCCACCCATGTAGCGAACTTAAAGTCAGTGGCTCCCAAACCGGTCAGCTTTAGGGCACCAGGTGAGAAAACACCCCGCGGACTTAAGGATTCGAGTGAACTAGGCCACAAAACTAAGGATGCTTATTTATAAACTCACCTTTAGGCGTGAATACTTATGCTTCATGAGGCACATGTATCCAGCTTAATTAGTGAATTTATATATATATATATATATATATATATATATATATATATATATATATATATATATATATATATATATATATATATATATATATATGAGGCACAAGGGTCTTTGTCTTAGAATCCTAGATATGCATTAGGTATGAACATTTCATTAAGGTAAAAATCAAGACTAATTACTGATTCAATTTCTCCTCCTATACCTAAAAATTAAACAATTTATTTATTTCGACCAAGTTTTTAGAAATCCTAGTCATGATTTTCCTAATTCTTAAGATTAACTTAGATTTCTTTCAAAAGATAAGTCAAAATATTGTCCTTTTTATAATTTTTTTTATTAGTTAGCAAATTTTTGTTAGTTTCTACCTATGTTAGTATGTTAGTAAAGCCTACCCCCGCACTTATCTCATGCATTGTCCTCAATGTATGAATGAATGCATATATGCACGAAAAAGAAGAGGGGAAGGCATAAGTTACCTTAAGGTGGTGGTTCCGGTGGTGGTCTAATTGGGCTAAGCGTTGCTACCCAATCAAGATAATGTGGTAGTTCACGGGACCTACCTTTATTGACCTCTTTTCTATTTACATGTTTACAGTCCCCAGTATGAATAGGATCATGGAAGATCCTCTCGTGAAACTTACTTCCTTTACATGACCAGTCCTGAAAAATCATCATAGAGTCATGGTCTATACCTATGTCCAACAAAAGAATGTGACTTGGTAGAATGGTTGACTTGGACTCAAGAATGATAGGTTCAGGAACGAATACCGACTCAGGAAAGAAACTTAAATCAAGTAAGGGTTCAGGAGTCGAGCTTGTTTCAAGAAGTGTGTCCAAGTCAAGAAGTTGAAACTCAAGTCCACAATCATCTTCCCACAATGGAATGTGACTCAATATTGGTGATTCAAGTTCAGGAATGATAGGTGTGGGAATCAAATCTGACTCTAAAAGATTACCTAAGTCGGGTAACAAAACAGGAGTCAATATTGATTCGAGAATTTGAACTTGATCACAGATTTGAGAATCAAAGTCACATATCTCATTCGGTTCAATCTCATAAAAATGAGAACTTGCCAATTTGTCAATGGTACTTTCAAAAGTATGAAATTGGTCAAGTTCAATATGATCATCAAAAATGGGTGATTCAATTTCATGATCTATGGGTACGAGAATAAATGTTGGCTCAGAAAATTGGTCCAAATTGGGTAAGGATACCGAAGTCAACATAGATTCGAAAATGGAAACTGAATCGCAAAGTTGGGGATCGGGTTCACATTCACAATCTAATTCAATCTCATTGAAATTAAAACTAGCCAATTTGTCCAAGGATTGGGGTTGAGCAAGTTCATATTGATGTGATGAAATTGAATTTTGATCAAGGTCTTCTAGACAGAATGATTCTTGGTTCCTATCAACTTGCTCAAGAATGTTGAAAAGTCTAGAAATTTGATCATTCATTATATCTTGCAACCGATCCACTTTTTCTTCTAACCCATCGAATAGATCAATGGTGGACTGAAACCTTGGTGATGTGGGAAGAGACGTATATGAAGATAATGGTTGAACAGGTGGTTGACCATATGGCTCAGGGGTATTGAATCCCCATTGACTCTGTGAAGAGTAGTGATGATTATTCCAATCTTGTTCATAGTATTGGGACTGGGGCATGTAATGATTCGTATAAGACCAATCTGGCATACTAGGTTGGTCAAAGTTATGATATGCCGGGTTGGTAATATCCGAATAAGAGGTTGGTGTGTAATATAGATTCTCATTAAAGTTGAAAAATTGTTGTTATAGACCATATCACACAAACACAAACAAAGAAAAAGAAAACAAACAAATAAGCAAACAAAAAAGAAAAAAAAATTCTATCCTAAGTTAGGGTAGACTTATGACCTAGACGACTCCTAACTGGTTAGACCGTCCACAGGAGGTAGGGTGTAGATTTTGACCACAAGTTAATCAGCCAAGTCAGGACAAGAATGGTGGGAGGTTTTCCGTCAAAAACGTTTCTTAATTAAATAACCACCAATCTTCGTGCTTTCGGCCCTCAATCCCCTTCCTAGACACTGATTTGGCAGGAGTCAAATTCCAACACTGTTCCCCCTTAGGATAATCTCCTAATTGAGTCCGAGATGTCCCTAGGGCCAATGTCTACTAATTTTTAGTTAGGCTTGGGTTAGTGAGTGCTTGGAATATGATTTTTGGACTAAGGAAGGGTGATTAAATCCCCACCTTATCTTGTTAATGGGTTATGCCCTTAGAATAAATTTGTGCAAGTGTACAAAATATGTAAATAAGATTCACTCAAAGCATGAAAATCAACCAAGAGATGAGTCCTATTCTACATGAAATGCGAACGTACCTTGCTCCAGCACTCTTCAATAGTAAAATAAAGGAATTGAAAAGACACGTGCCTAGGATGCAAACGTCTAATCAATTTTTATCTTTTTTCAATAAATATTTTACTGTTGATTAATTAGCAGTATACAGGTTTATCACAGAACAAATTTTAACAGAGCAGAAAACAAATCTTGCAATTTGTAGCAACCTGCAGAAAGATCTGTCAGTAATGAACTACTAAGGCCGCGGAAACGCGGCTATTGCCGCGGATCCGCGGCACTGTAGTAGGCTCCGATACTCTGCCTTCGAGGGCAGAGGCACAGAGTTGCTATATGTCCACTTCTGCTGTTTTCTGTTCTCCAAACCTGCAAACAGAAAGAATAAAAGAATTAGTTAATAATTAATTTTTTTTTTAGAGATAAACTTACCGTCCCCCCGGCAACGGCGTCAAAATTTTGATTGAGATTTTCCTGCACATAAAATATGGAATATTAGATTTAGAACAAGATGTGCAAGGTGCTCAATTCTAATCCGCGGTAGCAGTGGCTATGCGGGTCGTGATCCTCAGGGAGGGAACTGCGATGGAAGCGTTTAAGCAAGTTATCTCTTTTTTATTTATTTTTATTATTTACAATGGTATTTACAATAAAGTGGGAGAAATAAATTGGAAAAAAAGTGGAGTTTGTCATCTAATCTAAAGAAATAGAAGAAAGGAAGAAGATTATAAAGTAGAAAAATACATACCTACATCTTCAGTCTTACTTACCTTTGAACCTTTTGCTACAACTTATTTTGTCTTCGAAGGCGTACAAGAATGGCGTATAGGATCGTCCACCTTCGCGATCTACACTATGAAAAGAAAAAACTGGCAAGCGACGGCTTGTTCATCTCCATAGGCCATCAAGGGCTCTTCTTCGGCTAAGCAGTCTCGAAGCGACCAGTTCTCACGGTTTGCAAAACATCAGAGAGAATAACACATGTATAAAAAAAAAAAAAACAAGAATAAAACACGAATACAAAGAGTAGACATAACAAAGACAAACCTTTGAGTGGATTTCATTAACAATGGAAGAAAAGTAGGCTTACACTGCTGGCACCTTAGTACAAGCATGGACTCCTTCCTCCATGAAAGCTTCCTCCTCTCTCAGTTACAGAAATTACGAAAAGAAAAACCTAACCTAAACTACAAATTAGCCTAAGAAACCCTAGAATTTACTCTGTATTTTCTGTATGCTCTTTCTGTTGCGTCTGCAGGGGTATTTATAGGTGCAGAAGGAGGTAGAGTCCCAACACAACTCTCCCACGAAAACTGGTCCCCGGATAAGACTGGATTGCCGCGGAAACGCGGCTTGGGCCGCGTTTTCGCGGCCTGGTAGTGGCAGATGGCCACGCGCTTTGGCGCGTGGCTTCCCCTGGTCCGTCCATCTGGGCGTTGTCTTCTGAAAGTTGCATCCTGGCTCTTTATCTTGGGATTTCGAGATAACTTGGGAAGCAAGTTACCTAAATCTCAAATCTCCCAATATCTTTTTAAACGAATTTTCTTATCTTTGCACTCTCTTCTTTGGCTTTTATCCTCATCCTGCAAGTGTTTAGGGTTGAATAGAAGTCTATCCTTCCCTCTTCTTTGTATTTGCAACTATTGCCCTTGTGTAATTGCAATTTTGACAATTATTAATTGTAACTTTTACATTGCGCTTTAAACATGGGCTTTTGGGCTTCTTTTGAGGCTTTATTCCTTTATTTTTATTTCTCAAGACCTGCACACAATAAATAATAAAATATTAGTAAATGTGCAGAATTATATGAATAAATATGAAAATGTGATGGTAAATGTATGTATAAAAATGCACTTTTCACTACCAATCAAGACGTAATATGAAAACGGTTTGAAGAAATTCGATCCGGTTTGCAAATTAAAAATCCCGGAAGGTATCGCCGATACCGGGCGACACCGTTTGGCCGGATTTTCGATAAATTCAGAAAAATCTCCAAAAATACCCTAACGTAGAGAACACGATTCTAAGATACACAGTAAAAGTGGCATCTCAAAATACAACTCTGTTTGTGAAATAAAAATCGTAAAGCCGGTTATCGTTATCGGTCGATACCGACTACGGAGATTTTTCAGAATAATTCAGAAAAATGTCAGAAAATCCTAAAAAATCTAAAATATTAGAAAATGATTTTTAAAACTGAAATAAGCTCAATTGGACTACCATGGAGATTAAATCAATTTTATACATCGTATCGGGTACTGATACGGTGATACGTACACCGGGGATCAGGGGGTTACAATTAGTCAAACTATTATAAAAGTTGTTAGAGAATTTAAACTTGAATTTAATTTTTTTCTATTTTAGTTGATAATGATAGCAATAATACTGTTACAATTGAGCTTTTAAAAAATTATTTTTGACCGATTTTGAATGAAAAACTTTTTCATATTCGTTGTGCATGTCACGTTATTAACTTGTGTGTTCATGATGGTTTAAAACGTATATATAAATATATTGACAATTTAAAAAGTACTATTTTATATATTAAAGGTAGTGATCCAAGAAGGCAAAGTTTTAATCAAAGTTGTTTCAACATGGGCCTACAAATTAAAAGTTTATCTTAGGACATAAGGACTCTCTAGAACTCAATGTATAATATGTTGAGGAAAATTAAATATTCCTTATTGGACTACAATAGATATGTTTATTTTCACAAAATTTCAGATATGTTTATTTTCGATGATGAATGAAAAATTATTGAAGTAATCTGTAAATTTTCAAAAAAAATTCAAAGAGAAACAAGATTATTTTTTAGGGTTTATTATCCCACAACTAGTTTAGTTTTTTACAAGTTAACTAAAATTACTCAACCATTTTATGCATATCGATATGATTCTTTGCTTCAAGATATTATTGCTCTTATGGAGGAAAAATTCAATAAGTATTTAAAAATTTTCCAACTATATTTTATTTTGCTACTATTATGGATCCTCAAATTAAATTTGAAGGTTGTAAAGGTTTACTTGAAATTTTTTTATGAAATAATGAATTATCCTGAATGTACCCTATTATGAAAAGATATTGAGCATTATATAAATAATATGTATGATTTTTATGATTCTTAATTTAGAAATAACTAATCATCACAATCAGTATTTTCATTTAGGTCTAAAAGTTCTTTATTATTTGATTTATTACCTGCATCAAAAAGATCAATAAGCTCAGACTCATTGAATGAGCTTCATCACTATTCGACTCATGCTATACCTCCTGAGATTGATACAGATTCAGAATTTGAGAATTTTGATTTTTTGACCTGGTGAAAATACCGAAATCAATATATAATGTGCTTTCCATTATAACACGTGATTTACTAACCCTTTCTGCCTCTAAAGTAGCTTCAGAATCTGCTTTTAACACAGCTAGACGAGTGCTGACTGATACGAAAATCGCTTGGCATCAGAAGCCATTGAGATGAGCATCCGCGAAAAAGATTGACGGGATGCCGAGACGAAAATGTAGAATGAATCAGTAGATGAAATCATGAAAACTCTCTAGAAAAAGATTTAAGAAATGAAGATCTTTTGTATTTGCATCAATTTATACTTCAATTTCAATATATATGTTGCATTTGTATTTTTTTAATCAATTTATACTTCATTTTTAATGCATATAATTCATTTGTATTTGTATCAGTTTATCCAATCTATTGGATTGTTAATAAAAAAAATTACATTTGCATTTTACAATTTTTATCAATTTTGTCCAAAATTGTGAATTTAGAATTTTTTAGAACTTAAAATTATTTTTAAAATTTTTTTTAATAAAAATCTAGGGCCGGCTAGGTCCCGGGCTAGCCCGGCCGGGTCTCCAGGCCATGCGCGAGTCCCCCGGAAAGGAACCGAGGTCGGGCCCCCTGAGAATTGCGGGCGGGCCCGTGCTTGGCCCGGCCCAGTCCTTGACCCGTCGGGTCCGAGCCATATAGAAGAAAGTTGGTCAACTTTTCAGAGCTATTTTCGAAGTGTAACTCAGAATTGCTATTATTGAAAGTAGAAGGAAGAGCTTTATCAGTTGCTAGAGAGAGTACAATTCAAATTTGTTTAATTATAAGTTGTTTGGTAGGATGGACGAAGTCATATTTGAGGACTTTTATAACAGTTTTCTTAAAATAATAATTTTTTTTATTAGAGTATGAGTCATTGTAGCACTTTTATTTTGAATTTCGAGTTCCTCAAAGATATTCTAATATCATTCTTTAAAAAAAAAAGAAAAGAATTACTAGAGAGACAAATTAGATCCACAAATATATATTCTTCTCTCTTCTTCTTCTCTGAATTTTTGTGTCTACATCTACCATGCTTAAATAGAAAGACCCACAGCTACCATTCCCACTCAACCTCAACATCTTCGTTCCATAGGTGTGATCCCAAAGTGTGTGTGGATGGCACAAAGTAATTAAATAAGTCCATGAAGAATTTATTTAAGAGACTGAGAAAGGATGAAAATGAAGTGCAATGGTCATTCATGATGAATGTAGTTTTTATGGCACATCAAAAGGTGGCAATTTTGACTTTGTCAACAACAAAACATTTTTTTCTTTGTGGGGGAGGATTCCAAATCAAACTGGATAACCTCTCCCCTCAAGTTATGTAATGGCCAATGAAAACAACTACACAGAGGTAATGGGGACATGGCCACCATCTGTTCAATATCTTGTCTACTTCTGTCAAAAGCAAATTATTCTATGGATTAGAAAGCTTTCATCCAGATATCCACTCTATCAAAACAACTTGAATGTTTTTCTTTTGGATCCAATTTCTTAGATCTATTGAAATTGTCAAAAAACCTCATTTTTTATGCAATTGGCAATATACCTCATTGGAGAAATTTTGACATCAACTTGCAGGTCCACTTACTATTTTTTGCGTGTCAGTGTAATATGGAATTCATGTTTGGAGCAAAAGCTAGGTGATTGCTTGTTATATATTAAGAATGAGAAAACTTGATGTAAGTGAAACAGAAATGGATTTTTATTTTTATTTGTTTTTATTTTATTTTATTTTATTTTATTTTTTTTTTGGGGGGGGGGGGGAAGGGGGGGGGGGGGGAAGGGGGCGCTTATTTTAATTTTTCTTTTATTTCTTTTGTTGTGACAAATTTGATATACTCTGATACTAATTGTTGCGTGTATAACCCGGAATATCATACTTATTACGATACCAATAGTTGGGAGATACGAAAATCACTATCGACGACCTTAAGCACGCCATGAGATTGATTATCTCGAGCACACAAGATAAATATTAAAAGATAAAAAAACAAATAATTTAACGTAATTCAGCCCAAACTTGGCTTACGTCTACAGGGAGAGAACTTGAGAGAGCTTTATTAATAATTGGTACAAAAGAGATCTAACCTTCCTCTTAATGACACAAGAGTATTCATCTTCCCCTTGAATCTACGCCTAAGTTATAAGAGTATACCTTCTCTCTATACTCTTTAATCTTACTTCTTTCTTTCTTGGCTTTTTAGAGCCTTCTTGAATTTTTAGAGCCTTACATTGTTGTTCACCATAACTTTATTCTCCTCTTTTAGAGCCTTACATTATTATTCACCACAACTTTATTCTCCTCTTCTACTCCACCTAAATTCTAGGTTACAACTTTTTATTTATAAGATCTTACAATACAACTCCTATTTGGACTATGTGATGATCTTGACCATTGGATGCTTGAAGAATCTTGATCAATTTTATTAGGAGTTGATCTTCTTGATTTATAAGGATTCTATACCTTTTAACCTTTAGAGACAAATTTTTATTGAATAGGAATTGAATCATATTCACACTCCTCCTGAAAAGGAAACTCGTCATCATCTGAAAAGGAAACTGCTTTACCTTGATTTGCTTCTTCTGCTTCAAGCTATCGTCTTCTCCAACTCAATTAGATTTTCTTGGACCATCATCCCCTCTTGAAAAATAAAGCAAAATCTTAACTATCTCCACCTTGACTTAATTTTCAAGTCTATAGCAAAATAACTTGAGATTTTAAATTACTACCTTAATTCTTTTCTTAATTGTAACCATGTCGTGAAGTTTTTAACCTTGCCCCCTCTCCCCGGGGCCTTTGGCGGATTCACAGCCATGCCTTAGGCCATCTCGAATCTCGCTTGAATGCACCCTTTCTATAGTCATCCTGCAACTCTTAAACTCGTAGTTTTTCTTGAAGCCCCATCTCGAAGTGAGCTCCCTTTAAGCTTTTCATCAAAACTCCTTGACCTAGTTTCTTTACCTTAGCTTGCATTGCATCACCATCGCTATCAATAAAGTTCACTTTGTGACGCCTTTCCGGCCATGAGGCCTTGCTGGTCTTGAGGCAATCCGTCTCTAATTCTGTCATGGTATTACCAACTTTACACAAACATTGTCAAGGACTTGTCGTGTCATGATCTTCCACCGATCACTTGATGATGGTCCACCTTCCATCAATGTTTTAATCTTGAGACTTATCATCTCCACATAACTGCTGCCATGGTCTTACCGGGCCTTTCTGACATACACTGCCGTGATTTTCCTTCCATCAATCAGGGCTACCATCCACCACTACATTGATGTATGCCAGATCTATTACCCTGCTATTGATGATCTTCAAACCTGATAGAGCCACCAATGCCTGCAATAGTCTCACCGTGTCACGACTAGCCCGTCGTAACTTTACTCGTGATCTCCGTCGATTCCTTTAACTAATCTGTACAGAACCTACATCAGATATTAGAATATCCTCGATCTGTACCCATAATTGCATTCAGAACATTGGAAAAAAAACATATGGTTCGACATCTTGATCATCTGAATCCGACTATGATTGCACGATCTACCTTCTGATCAATCTCGTCCGTTGACCGTTTTCATCACCCTCCGCTGTTTTTCTTTTGACTTGCTGCCGTAGCGAGTCTCCATGGGATGCTTTGTGTGAAGCCTTTGTGAGCTCGTCGAGCTCGTCTTGCCGTCCGCCATTGGCGATGATCCGATCATCACCACTACGTCTACCGTATTCAGAACTGAGTATCATTGAGCCTTGACGACTCCACCTTGATCAATATACTTCAAAAGTGATCGACCTTTACCTTAGAACAAGTCTGAACTTTCTTGTTGTCTTTTTCATCTTGATGGGTCCATCGAACTCTATTGACTTGACATCTTCTTCTTCATCTAGAGCACTCGAGTTTTGAACGAACACCATCAGCTCTGATACCATTTGTTATGACGAAATTGATATACTCTGATACCAAATGTTGCGTGCATAACCCAGGAAACCATGCTTACTATGATACCAATATTTGGAGATATAGAGATTCCCATTAACTACCTCAAGCACGCCATGAGATCAATTACCTCAACAAGCACACAAGATGAATATTAAAAGATACAGAAAGAAGAACACACAATTTAATGTGGTTCGGCTCAAACTTAACTTACGTCCACCGGGAGAGAACTTGAGAGAGTTTTATTGATAACTTTGTACAAAGAGATCTCTCCTTGATTCTACGCCTAAATTATAAGAGTATAACTTCTCTCTGTGCACCTTCACCTTGCTCCTCTCTTTCTTGACATTTTAGGGCTTTCTTGACTTTTTTGGGCCTTACATTATTGTTTACCACAACTTTATTCTCCTCTTCTACTCCATTTAAATCTTATATTACAACCCTTTATTTATAAAATTTTACAATACAACTCCTATTTGGACATGAGATAATCTTGGGCATTGGATTCTTGAATAATCTTGATCAGTCCTATTAGGAGTTGATCTCCTTGACATAGAAGGATTCTTGACTTTTTAATCTTTAAAAACAGATCTTCATTGAATAGTAATTGAATCATATTCATACTCCTCCAAAACTCACAATCGTCTGAAAAGAAAACTGCTTCACCTTGATTTGCTTTTTCTACTTCAAATTATCGTCTTCTCCAACTCAATTGTATTTTCTTTAAACCATCATCTCCTCTTAAAATACAAGATAAAATCTTAACATCATTTTCTATTTTTTCCTTATTAACGTTTGGTTAAAGTGTGGTTGTACACAGAGAGGAGGGGTTTTTTTCTCCCATTTTTTTCCTCCAATTTTTCATATAAACAGGTATGGGAAGTCTAAATTCTCTTAATGGGCTAAAAGTACAGAATAGTTTATTGTTATTGTTGTTACTATCGTTGCCGTTGGATGAAAATAAAGACTACATTAAAAAAATTAAAAAACAAAAAAAAAGCTAAAATATAACAACAAAAGAACTTAATTAGAACTATTAAACCTGGACACCAAACTTCGTTGACCAATCTAAAAAGCTAAAGTTTTCAGGATAAAGAAAATTTATAAGACCTCGAACTGTACTGTCTAAATGTGACATGATCAGTCAATTAATACGTTGTCTTAGAGTAAACGAGATATGTCATGATCCCATACCATTGACGACATTTTCTAACTAATTTCTGCACATAAAGTCCAGTCAACAATGTCATACCATCAAATTACCTTCGGACACATCAAATTGGTCACATCATTTTCCTGGTTCGAACATTATTATTATTGTTATTATTGATCGAATTGACCTACATAAAATTGGATTATCCTTTTAATTTTTTCTAGCCAAATATAATCATAATGCAAGGTGAAAAATTTGTCCATTATCGAATAATATTTCCCCAAAAAAATTTTTTTTTTTCTTGGCAGTTGATTTTATTTTGAATTTCTCTAATTTAGATTTTAGAGAGAGTTCCACTATCACCATGTGTCATTTCAAGACCGAACGCCAAGATAGATACATCCACCGGTCCACTTGTTCTGCCACGTGGACTCCACAATCAATGCTTGCGAGGAAACTTCCAATCCTTTTCCGCCACGTGTCAAGCTGCCGGGCATCGGGACGTCGCTGTCGGGAGCGAAGGCGGGGGCGGGTTATGCCTGCGTCAAGTTTCAGTTGGTTCCAGTTTTCCTGTTTGCTGTTACGGATATAACAGCTGATTATCAATGATAATTACACTCCCACTTTTACTTAATCTGGCGCACGGTTTACGCCGACATTTGATGCGCGTTTCTATAAAGTCAGAGTGAAAATATCTTTTCTCATAAAGATTGTTGCATATAGCGCCCTCCCGAATTATTACTTGCATCTCGCCTTTGTTAGAATTTCAATATTTGCATTACTCAAAAACCCAAATCTTTTTGTTAATATCATATTAAACTACCCATTCATCTATCGTTTTTCACAAAGACATGCTGGCTAAAATAAAATTATATGTTGGATACAAGATTTTTAATAGGCTTAAGGGTCTAACAAAGTGATTCTAGGAGCACATATAGACTCTCCAAGAAGCATAAAATCTTGGTGGAATATATCTACCCACTATGTTTGATTATAGATTTGTTTTTAGGCAAACTCTGTGGAGAAATCCCAAGTGATTCCTCTGCTTGGTACAAGGAATCGCTGGTAATTTAAAACAATTAACAGACATGACTTCCATGTCTTAGGAAAAAGATAAAAAAAAAAACTAAAGAATGATTAATTTAGGACTCTTCTGCAATCCTCATTTTTTATGATATTAAGAATCTACCTACTTATCAAATTATTTTACAAGATTATTATAGTTAATGGTAAGACTTGTGTCACTCTGAAAGGATATGAAGCTGATTCTTTCTCACTCAAATGCAACCTTATGACATTCGAATGCAAGATCCACCTTGTTAAAGTTAATCTACATTATTTCAAATAACTAAAAATTAAAAAAATCATGTATTTTAAATATTTTTTTTCCTCATTCACTAAATAGGCACAAAATGGACTACCGAAATAGTGAGTTAATTACTTTAACAGAATAAAATATTTGAAATCCAATAAACAATGGTGTGTGAGGATTTTTAAGTGTTTAGATCATGATGAAATGGTCAGATCGAGAATTTATATGTCTAAATATGTAGATCTAAGCAATAAGCTATTTTTAGCCGTTCATTTTACGTTTACTTGATGAATAGACAAAAATTATTCAAAATAAGAGCTGGGAATTCAGGCTTAACAGCGGATCAGACCCAGGTCTCGGTCGACCGCTTGGTCGATCGAAAAGGACAGGAGAATATATCGATCGACCGCCCGATCGACCACATGACAACAGAGGCTGAGCGAAGAAAAGCACAAGAAATCGCCTGATCGACAGACTAGAAGCAGAGAACCAATTGTCAGTCGCCTGGTCGACCACGTGGTCAACCTCCCAGAAGCAGATGCAAGACCAGAGGGCCAATCTTAAAGTCGGTCGACCGCCCGACAGACCGACAATGCTGAGAAGACCTGTAGTCGACCGCCAGACGAGTATCTGCTGAATACTAAGTTAGTTTAGGATTTTGTTTTTAAGTTCAAATTGGACTCCGATTGTTTTTATCTTTCTTTTTTTTTGAATTTAGATTTCATACTTAGATTAGGACTCTTTTGTAAGCTTATATAAAGGCATTTGTATTCTTTATTTTGTAATTAGCTTTTGATTAATGAACTTTGAGATTGCACGTGGATTTGAGTTGTCAATCTTTGCTCGTAGATTCCAGTGTCATGCTCGTGAATTCGAGTACTTCTCTACTTGAAAGATCTCCATAGAATTCATTCTGACGCTAGAACGAGATCTAACCGGCGTCGTTCGCTTCCGCATCCCAAGTCACAATGTATAGCTTAGACTCGTGGCTAAGATTTTGTAGTACTCTCCAATTTCTTTTATTATCTGCACGGCAATACCTTTTAGGCATAATAGCGTCGTTCGATGGTCTATCTACAATATTAAATAATTGTAGAAATACATTTAGAATATAGCAATGGCAGCGTCAGTCAGTCCATGGAAGGAGGTACACCTGCATCGATCCAATACGTATTTCACACTTTGATATTCGGATACTTGTGGCTATTTGCAACCTATTTCATGCATATTAATTAAAGACGTATAAAAAAAAATTATACTTGAGACTGGAAAAATAAAAATTAGTTTACAATTTCATTTCACTTGTAAATATGTTATGTTGTATCTGTACCTACATAAAATTTAAAAGTTTATATTGAACCCTAGTAATTTTTATAATTTCTATTTCGCCTAAAAATTTATAATTGAAGCCTTGAACGAGTATTAAGGTTTTGTAACGGTCACTATTATATTATTTATTTAATTGCATTGTGTCCGTCACTGCCTATATCTCGAAGAAGAATGACCGGGGTAATGGGATGTCATAAAAAGCCACAAAGTGAAGGGGTTGCATGCAAAAGTGTGAGGGAACAATAATGGGGATAAAAAGATGGTAAGAGAAAAAAGAGTGGTGGGGAAGCGAGAAAACAAACAAACACAGACAGAGAGAAGAGAAGAAGAAGAAGAAGAGAGAACAAGGAAGAGAGAGAGAGAGAGAGAGAGAGAGAGAGAGAGAGGAGGTGGGTTGTTTTGACAGCAAGGTGCCTGGCGCGAGCAAGAAGAAACGTGTTGCCACGTCGGGGTCTGAGCTGGCGTATCTCACAGAGGCTCTCTGTATAATTTGGAGAGGATCATTTCTATATTTATATCATTGATTTCAATATTTAGTTTAAATCTCAGCGTAGAGAGGCCAGCTGGCCGGGCGGTGGTTCGGGTGCTTCGCGGTGAGGTACGCCGCCAGCCGCCGGCGGAGGATCCTGAGGAGGAGCTCCGCCGCCGCCGCCGCCGCGACATGGTGGCACAGGGCGCTCTTCCCCGTCAGGCGCGCCTGGGTAGCCGTCTCCGCCAGGCTCCACAAGGCCGCCGGGGCAAAAGACGGTGAGAGTTTCAACTCATTGTTTTATATTTATATGTGAAAAAAGTATATCTCTAGCGATTTTCCCTTCATTTTTCTATTGAATTAATAATATTCAGCACCATTTTGCCTTCATTTTCGATTCCGTGTTGTTTCTGAGGACTGACTTAATGATTAAAAAAAACAAATATTTGATTATGAAATGTCTCAGAGTCAAAATCAGACTATTGTGTCTTTTAGAAAAGAAAAAAAAGAAAGAAAAAGATATGTTACGGTCAATTTAGTTTCTCTTTCAGTAATTTCATTACTATAGAGATCGACCAGTATGTTTTTTTTTTTTTTCCCTTGTCTTTTTCAATAAAGAAAATAAACAGCAGATTTTGCTTTATGTAATTTTTTTTATATCGTAAATGTGTTAGTTGACACCGTGTTCTTTAGTGTTTAATTTTTCAATGACTTGTCAATTTCGTGTGAAATTACTATGATTATACTCAACATTCCTCTCTATGTTTTAAGAAAAGATTTGACTCGCTGATAAAAATGAGAAGTAAAGTTCCAAAAGATTCTAGATTCAAGCCTGCGGACGATTTTTCCTTCAAAAAGAATAAAGAAATAAAGAAAATCAAATCGATACACGACAAATAGTATTCTTATCAAAGATCGGTAGCTAAGCTAAATGAGTGCAAGATCCAAAATTCTTAGTGCTTACCAACCATATCAATTATAAGGCAAAAAAATGAACCTAGAGCTAGGTCAGTATCCTAGCTTGACCCATCTGAAGAGACACTGTAGCCCATCAGAATCTTTTGTATGATATTTGAATGGGAGGTGGTTGAGCCTCACCCAACTTTAAACCAAGTTCACACCATGCATGAGACCCACATGAACTAATTAATAATAGTATATAAACATACCACCCCCTCAGTAAAATCCAAATCAGATAATGCTATGTTTTTTCAATCATTTAGCTTGATGTACAAACAACAATATCTTAATCTGCAGAAATTCTTGGTAACTGGCAGATTCTGTACAAATATTATCTTTTACACAATAAGATATAAAAAAAAAAAACCTCTTCTTGTTTCTATTGTTAGACATAGAGCTCTATGTTTCCATCACCAACCACAACCAGTTTCCTGATATCCGCTCATGTTGTTGTCGCAGGAGGTGGAATTCTGAAGCTCCACGATGACGTTCAGACATGCGGGTACCAAGATGTGCAGGTGATGTGGGAGATGATGCTGCGGAGATCTGGGAAGGGGCTCACTCTCACCCCGCATCCATCGTCGAAGCGTAGGAAGAGACCTCTCTGGAGGTTGCCCTCTTGGTCTCATCGGACTGCTTCATATGGGTCTGGCTCCATACAGCATCACTGCAACTGAAACTCTCTGTAACACAAGAAAGAAGCCATGAGGAGAGCTACATTGCTAAGCTAGCAAAAATCATATCATCTCACCTTTGGCTCCTTCAGGAAAATAAGATGATGTATATAGTTTTTTCAAATTTTCATGTGCATGTGTAGAAAGAGATTAGTCAATAACATGTGTCTCTATTGCATGAAGAGATATTTCGCCTCTTTGTTAAAAATAAATAGGGAAAAAAGATCCAAGAAAAATAAGAAAAGATGGGCATTTTTGAAACTTTTATAAATATTTCGCCTCTTTGTTACTCTGCACTCAAATAGAACACACGTTCTATATCAAACAAATTTACTGTGAAATTTGCATTTGATAACAATCAAGAAGCAACATGCAGATTGAGTGATACATGCTCAAATGAGGCCAAAGCATGAACTTTATGAAATGATGAACAATTTTTAGCTTCAACCACATCATTTTGCACCAATCTCACACCAAATTTTTTGGGCAACACTGAATCCTGAATGTACTTGAAAAATATCATTACAAATTTCTCTGCTAAAAAGTTTATGTAAAATGAAACAATAAAAAGACACCTTCAAAGGTTTATATACATTCTGCCAATCTTTCATTCTGCCAATCTTTCGTGACACATAACAAGCAAAGAAAGCAGTAAACAAGAAGAGTTGGAGAGCAAAATAGACACATAATCTCACCCTCCCTCAAACAAAGCACGTGGTAAGCAAGAAATTTGAGATGAGGAGATCCACATAGCTAATTAGCAAAATCAAATCATTTCCCCCTCCTTCAAGAAAATAAGATGATCATAAGGAGTACAAAGATGTACATATTTTTTCAAATTTTCATGTGCATATGTTGAAAGAGATGAGTCAATAACATTTGTCTATATTGCAATTAGGAAGGATCAAAACTGTGCATACAAACTTTTAACTCATGACCACACCATTTTGCATCAAGCTCAGAACAACTTTTTTTGTGCAACACTGAATCCTGAATGTAAAAATATCACTACAAATTCTCTGCTAAAAAATTATATAAAATGAAACAATAAAAAGAGACCTTCAAAGGTTTACATACATAACAAGAAAAGCAAGTGAGAAACAAGAAGGTTTGAGAGCAAAATAGACACATACATTGCAAGAAGCCATGCTTGCCATCAACCTTTCATGGCCTCTTCCTCACTATGGAAGATGGGTTCCCGTCGAAGAGATCATCAATGGCCGTCTCCAGATCCTCCGGCGATATCTTGATGTACTTCTCTGTCTGCCTCCCCGGATCCAAGTACTGCTGGAACCTCCCGAGGAACGACCGGTATGCTGGGATCACCACCGCGGATATGGACACCCTGAGCTCCGACTGCAGCTGCTCATCACTCACCACCCAAGTGCTCTGCACCCTGTGTATCTCGTCAAACAGCGCATTGAAGCTCTTGAACCGCTCCTTGAGCACTGGCTTGCACACCGATCCCTTCACCGTCAGGCCATCATCCTTGAAGCACGCCAGCACCTTCGACCACGTCTCCCTTTGGTAGTTCTTGTGGTATTGCCGGAGATCAGAAGACTGTTTCCTGCACCAGGTGTTGCCGAGGAGCTTGTTGATCTCCGGCGACCCCTTGATCTTCTGCACGATGTACCTCCCGTTGTTCATCATGAAGATGCTGCTCAGTGCGAGCTCCTTGTACAGCTTCGCCTTGGCTTCGAGGTTCGAGTGCAAGAGATCCATCACCTGAGTCAGCTGGATTTCAAACGGCGTGTGAGTTACACTCTTGCTGCTGCTGCTGATATTGCTGGCTCCGTTGTTCTGGCCATCGCCGCCTCCACAACTTCTCTCTTCGTCGAATGAGGATGAGCTGTCGTCGGCATTGTTGTGGTCTTTGAAGATCTGTTCTAATGTGTTGATGTACTCGCAAGCATACTTCAGGTAGTTCATGACGTAGCGGGTGAGGGGGTGGATGGCACCCCCTGGCACCGAGTTCTTCCCTGCGTCATTCTTGATTGAGTTCTCGAGCTCGCAGAAGATTGCGACCGCTGCCTCACCGAGTCTGGACTTGACAGCAGCGATCTCCATCTTGAGGTCTGTTGCAGATGAGGATGATTCATCCTCTTCATCGACCACTCCACTCGGTTTCTCCTCTGATTTTGATTCTTCCTCCTCCTCCTCGACGACTACCGGTTTCTCTTCTTTCAATTTGTCCTCCTCTATCCTCTTCACTTTCACCTTCTGCTCTACGGGAAACATGACGTTAATCTTTGGGATCATCTCATTCAATGTTTCGTACATGTCGAGCACCTTGAAGAGCTTCTCGGCAGAGCGCTTGGTCATGGCGATCGCCTCCGGAAAGTTAAGGAGGTTGTGGGTTGCGTTGCAGGCGAGATGGTAGGAGATGTCGGTAGCCATTGACGGCTTCCCCCTGAAGACAGAGTAGCAGAGATCGCGCTCCAAGCAGAGGGACGCAGTGATCGACTGGCGGAAGCTCTTGATCCATTTAGCAATCTCTCCCTCCAACTGATCCCAAGGCATTCTCTGGACATCATCAATGGCGATCTTCTCAAACCCGAGATCGGACAGGCTGGCTTTGAAGGCATTGCGCCGGGTAGTTGCAAACACTTGGCGGCATTCTGTGTCGTACCCGGCAGAGATCATGGCGGTGGCGATTGCCCGCAACTTTCTAAGGGCGTCGCTCGAAGGGAGGTAGTCTGCAGGATTGATGTCCGCTAGCGGTGACAACATGCAGCGATCGTGATCGTGGTAGCTTCTGCTGAAGGACGGCGGCCGCTTGGTCTTGGTGACGTTGGTCGCCGGATCCTTGCTCGACTTTGAGGACTCCTCGAGCAAGGAATAGAATTCATCTTCCAGGAAGGACATGGCGTGCTGCAAGACGGAGCCGGTGATGTTCATGGACTCGAAGTATGTCGGATTGCCGGCGAAGCGAGAGAGGGAGTCCGTCAGCTTCGACATTCGATCGACCGCGTCGAGAATCGAAGGCACTTCGTCAAGGTGCTCCGAGGACAACTTCTCCTCGCCCGATTCGTACTTTGCGACCTCCTCCTCGACAAACACAACAAACTTCTCAATAGTGGATTCAGGGATCTCTGGCAGGAGGTCAACGGTACTCTCCTCGATGTCATCCTCCTTCTCTCCTCCCTCGCCGAGGCTGAGGAGGACATCGAGGAACTGATCAATGTCGTCGATGAGGGTTGCGAGATTGTCATCGGTGTGCAGGTCCTGTTCGGATACGGTGGCAGCAACGACCGCTTCTTCATCCTCGCCGTCGGCGCCGACGACATTTGTCTCCTCGCCTTTGACATTCTCTTCTTCTTCTCCTCCTTCATCGATGCTGTCAGGCTTCACGCTGTTGTCGTCCTGCTCCTTGGTGAGGCTGTCCTCGAAGTGGATGGCATGGAGGGAGAGGTTGCGGTGGCAGAGCTTGTCATCACGGGCGATCCCCGCCGAGGAGGAGAAGCTGTTGGATTTCTGAGTGATGGGAGGGTGGCCTCTCTCCATTCTCTATGCTTAATTTTTCTTTTTGTAAAAACTCTATGGCTTTTGATATATTAGTTACATAATTTTTTTTGGGGGTGGGGGGGAGAGAGGGGGGGGGGGGGGGGGGAGAGAGAGAGAATAGGATTGAAGGGAGGAGAAAGAAAAGGAGAGAAAGGAGGAGAATGGAGGGTGTTAAAAGAGTTTTGGAATGAGAAAGAGGGTGATAACTTGAATGGAGGAGGGGATTGAAACAGTCAGTGGGCAGGAGACAAATGTAATAAGATAATTCATTTTGTAAATAAATTTTCCAAGTTTGGGTGTGGGGGTTGTGGAAGCCACGAAGGCAAAAGGAGGGAACGGATGGGTTCTAAATTTAATGTATTTGAGCATGTCTTCACCTCTTTGGGAGGAATTTAATGTGTCCCCGTTAAAAACAATAAAAAATGATCTTCACCGATTAGTAAAAAGAAAGCATATGTAGCATTTGAATGAAAAACTTGCTGAAAGATAAATTCTGGAGCAGGAGCAGCAAAGTTTTATAGAAAGCACACTTACAAACGTGCAGGGAAAAAAAAATCAAAGTGTAGATTACCAGTAATCAATTCACCAAACAGTGAAGAAGCTGACTGTAATCGTGTGAGAGGACAGTAGCACAAATCGTGTTTCAGTAACATTATAGTCATGGGAGAAATTTTTTTTACGAAGCAATGGAAAACAAGGGTTTGATCAAGTGATCAAGTAATCAAGCTTGAGGATCTGCAAGCACAATAACATTGGGTCTGGAAATCCTCAATCATTTATATGGGTCATAGATAAGGATTTTGTGGGTCAACACACAGATTCTGAAAGATGATAATGGAAACTGAAACTTGGAATTTGATGGTCACAGAGGTTGAGGATTTAGCTCCAATGCATGAACAACAAAAATGTATATCGTTAAGCAAATCTCTAGATCTAAAACATATTGAACAGCCTATGGTAGCTTTAAACTTAAAAATATTTGACAGAAACAGATATTCCCTGATGGTGTCCAATTAACAAATCTAAAAACCTAATTATTGTACATGGCCCTCCTCTACCTCCTCCACTTCTTCTCCTGGCCATCAAGGGTTTACCAGGCCTCCCAGTGCACCAACCGAGTCCCTCAGATATGTATAACCCCCCTCCGCTGCCATAACATTCAGTTATTATGAAAAGTCCCCCTTAGGGATTTTTCATTGCAAAGTGTGAATGGCAACGGGGCAGGGTAAGGAGAGACACTTAACCTTACACTTACCTAGAAAGTACGGACACTTAAAATGTATAGCTGTGTCGTGTTGGACACATGTGTAAGACACATATTGGATACAATACTTTTAATTTCTATGTAATTTTTAGAATTTATTGTGTGTCGGTCTATCGTGTCGTATCGTGTCCGTGGACATGTCTGTATCCGTGCAACGGAGTTACTTTTCTCCTAAATACCAATGTTTTATCCTTATCCTAACTAGTAATTTTAGAAACTAAGAATACCCTAGGTAAATGGTGAAATTTCCTTACCCTATAGGGAAAACAGGTAAAACACTTTAAAAGTTTATTTTTCTTGACAATTGATTTGTGTAAAATGCGACTATGAACTATATCAAATTGTCATATTTAGAATGTCCTTCCTCAAAACTTTATAATTTTCATATACCCATCAAATTACAACAACAACTAAGCCATATGTCCCAAGTATTTGGGGTAGGCTACATGAACCAAAAGAGAATTACACCGGATCGGGCACATGGATCAGCTTTCTCCACTCATTCCTATCGAGTAATATGCCTTCACTAAGACCTTTAGCCTCTATATCTTGTCGTATTACCTCCATCCATATTTTCATATACCCATCAAATTAAACATGCAAAAACATTTCTTCTAGAATTATATGAGAGACAAAAAAACAAACATATTGATGCTGTAAGGAAAAGTAAAACTTATCTAAGAATGTAGAAAAAATTGTAGCATAAAAACAAACACGCACTCTCATCATCATTTATATAGGTAAACGGGTAAGTATAGACACTTCACTCTTACTACAACAACAACAAAGCCTTAATCCCATTTTTTTGGGATCTGACTACATGAATCCTTTCTATTAAGAGTCATCCTCCCACTAACATGAAGCATTAACACATCTTTCTTAATTGCTTCATTCAGGTTCATTTATAACTCTTCCTCGTTGCCTCATTAACTATGATCCTATTATTTTTTCTAATTGATACACTTCTTGGACTGCATCACACATGTCCAAATAATGTTTAAATGATTCTCTCTCATTTTATCTTCAATAGGAGTAACCTCTAACTTTCTGTAACTGCATTCATTTTTTATTCTATGTCTTAGTGTATTGCCATTTATCCATCTCAACTTATTACATTCATTTTTTGAACATGTTTCTTAATTTCCCAACATTTTGAACCATAGAGCATTCAGTAGGTTCTATAGCCATTCTATAAAAGTTTTCTTTTAATTCATGAGTATACGACAATCACATAAAACATCAGATGCACTTCTCCATTATAACTATCACGCTTTGATTTTATGAATCATATCTACCTCGATTCTATCATCATAATGATGATTCATCCCAAATAATGAAATGAGGACTTTGATGTACGTCTTGACCATTAATCTATACTGTACATTTATTTTTTTCTCACCATTTTCCTAAAGTTATATTCCATATAATCTGTTTTTTGTTCAAATTCTAAATCTTTTAGATTCTGATATTTCTTTTCACATTTCTAATTTATAACTTATTCTTTCTCTAGTCTCATCAACTAATATTATAGCATCAACAAACATCATGTAGTACAGGACTTCATCCTGTAAAAAGATAAGGACCTAATGATGTTCTTTGGTGTAAATCTATAGTGATAGAAAACAACTCAGTCTCCCCATCATTAAAATAAAAAGATAAGGACCTAATGATGTTCTTTGGTGTAAATCTATAGTGATAGAAAACAACTCAGTCTCCCTCAAATGGTTCACCTAGTTATTGCCTCATCATACATATCTTTAATTACCCCTCACCCTTATCACACCCTTGTATGCAAGTCAATGCATATAAAAATCTTACTATTACCCTACCCATGTAGATAAGGGTAAGAAAAGCTTGTTTTTACCTTATAAATTACTGTATAATGATAATGGTAAAAAGGTTTATCCTTACCCATTTCCATTCCTAAACGGGAATTCAACTCAAGCCCACTAAATAGGAGAGTGGTGTCTCCCCCTTACTTTGATCATTGCACATGGTCCCTCTTGCTACTTTTACATTGGTCTATCTTTCCCATCTCTATGGCCTGTCATAATATTTTTTTACCTTCTCTCGTCTCTTATGCCTTTTTCTTTTCCCTCACTACTACTTCCTTTTCTCCTCTCTTCCATTATCTAGAGCCTTGCCAAACCACCTTCCCTATACATATTGAGTAATCCTTTTTCCAAAAATGTAGTTGTTTCTTAGATTTTTTTTGTCTCTTTCCAACAATGCAACTTATTTCCTTCAATTGTTGTCTGCAGAGTTCAAAAACTTTCCCATGATGAATATGCAAATTATAAGATCACCTCATGCGGACATCCAGCCCTAGCGCGTGACCGGAGAAGACGAAGACACATGACATCGCTACACTTTGAGTAGTTTGAGTCATTATGTATTTTCCTCTTTATTTTTTTGATTTTATTTTGTAGTTGTTTTCTTTTGTTTTGCAGTTTAGTACATCGGTTGTGGTCGGGAAATTGGGTCTTGTAAAGCCTATTTAAGGGTTCATTTATTATGAATAAAATTTAATGCAGAATTTTGATAAAATTATTGAGTTATTTTAATTGTGTTTTTTTAAGAGTGAAACCCTAATCTATCCCTCTAAAAACCCTAATTTATTCTTCTCTCTCCCCCACGTGAGCCGCCACCAACACCATCACCCTTTCCCCCCAGCCTTGCCGCGATCCACCGCCAACGACAACGCCCAAGCTTCCCCGAACTTTCCCTCTTCTTGCTCTCCTGCAGCCTTGCCACTAACAACCAACCCGCTATCGCCTTCTTCCTCTTCTCGTCTTCCCCGCTGGCCCTGTAGCCCTCGTCGCGAGCCCCGCCACCCATCAACTCCTCCCTCTCCCACAGCGACTTCCCCTGTTCGCTGCTGCCACCACCCAAAACTGTCGTCATCATCCTCTCAAAACTGTCGTCATCATCCTCTCAGATTTCGGCACCAACTCCCCTTCTCGTCGCGTCGTGCTAACGAGCTCCAATGTCCCCTGCATCCCCTCCGCCCTTTTGCCCGCGCCTGCCCCACCTGCTTTCCTTATCACCACTGCCACTTCCTCCCTCATTTGTCGTCGCTAAGCTCCCCTCCATCATTTGCCGCTGTTGCCGATTGAAGAGATCCAATCGAGTCTAGATCAACTGACACACATAGACCTGAATCCAGCTAACTAAAGTTTGGGATTTGATTAGTGGTTGGACCTGACCCGCCAAAGCTCCACCGACACGATTTAAATACTGCAGACCCGGATCCGCTATAGTGCCGACCTGGATCCGCTACTGTTCCCGATCCGCTTCTGATAGTCGACCCGACCTGCCAGTTCAGACCTGTTTGCAGACAAATCCGTTAACAGAATGAGTTTGATTTTCGGGCGGTTTCCCGATCATCCGTAGTCCAATTCGAGTCGTTCTCGAAGCGTTGGCTTCGTGGAAGACAAGGTTACGCATCAACAGGACACTGAGGTCGACGTGATCCTCAGTAGGTATGTTTCTCTCGACACAATATTTATTTGCGAGTCGTGATAATATCTAGCATTTAATCGATTTTATCTGCTGTCCACAATATATCGTGAGCTGTGAGAATCTGATAATCATGTAATTGCTGGTCGTTAATATTGTATGTGTGACTGTCCCCTCGTAACTTAGTAATTGTATTGATTTATTTGAGATTAGAACGGGACAAACTGTGCATACTTTTTTTTTTTGTTAAATCCATCTGCTCAATATTATAAATTTTAACTAGCTTTCTGCCCATGATCATAATTTTGGTGAAACATTGCTTATTTCAGCTACACAACGATTTCTATCGTGCACACATACACGTTTCACATCATCACCAGACATTTTATCATCCATTTTTGCACCTTTAGTATGCCTTATTAATTGCATATTGATAAATGCTACAATATTTAATCACCATCAGACATTCATACATGTCTCCTCTTTCAAGCTTCCCATTTTTTCATCGAGCTACTCCGTGCCCCAATACAACTCTTAGAGAAAGCCAGCAACTCACTCTACACATAGCTACCAGGGTACCAGCATCTCATTTTATAACTGATATATGCCCATGACATGTATTCTAAACAATTCTAGAGTGGTATCTCCCAAATATAGATCTTCATTTCAGTTAAACTACATTTCTTCGTTGAATTCCTTCCATCTAGGAAGCAACCCATATATGTTTTCCCCACCAGAATGACACCAGCTGAACACCAGTCCAGTCCACTGAGATGGGAAAATTTTGCCAAAGTTTCTAACCATATCAACCCTTTGCGCTGTGGTGCTGAATTCCTAGATTAAACCTGCCCCCATCAGTCCTGTAATGTAACACTCGTCTGACAAAGGAGCAATTGATGTCAGATAATCTTAGGAGAGAAACTTTTTTTAGAAATCTAGAAGGAGAGAATCACCAGCAGATTAGAAACTAGCAGAGTGTCAATAATCACAGAAAAGCAATGTCAGAGAGAGGATCAGGAACACAGAAAAAAAAAACTCTGATAAGTAGGCTAAAATTTTATTCATGACATCTTGATCAGGAACTCTCAAACTAAACTCAAAGACAGGTTCAGCTTAAATCTCAAGCTATAAAAGGAAAGCTAATTCTAAAACCCTATTTATAGGTAACCAGTAACCTCATACGCATCTATAAGATTACAATTCTATTCTCAAATATTCTTTTTTTTCCCCGCCTGAACAAAGGTCGTAGTCTATTCTCAAATATTTGAAACATGTCCTAGTAAAAGAACCTTCCTAGTCTGTCTTCAATTGAGACTGCAGTTTTGAATTTGATTTTTGACCCTTTAAATGGAAGAGTCTCAGTATGTTGAGCATGAAAACTGTAGTACTCATCGAGATCTTCGAAACCAGAGATCCCCATCCAAGTCCTATCATGGACGCTCACATTATGCTCTCTGCTGAGCACAAAAATCTAAGGTAGCGAATCTTGCCAAAATTGAGTTGATGGTTTCTAAGGCCGAAAATATATCGTCAGGCTTCCGGTGGGCTGAGTTTGAATAGGTGACCCCATGTAGGCAAACTTGTTCCACATCAGCAACCCTCCAAATTTCTCCTAAACTTAAGAAGGAACCTGGGGTGAAGATGATATGATCTGCTATAGGGAATCTCGTTCATCTCTAAGGATGATATAAAATAGAAGGCCAAACTAAGAAAAGTTCTCATCCAACCCAGAGGTAACTGATAGATATATATTTTGCCCCTTATATTTCATTAAAGCTCTTTGACAGGTTCAGCTAGATGTCTCAAGACCCATTTTTGTACCTAGGCAGTAATTCAAATCTTGTTTCTAAAATGGTCTTCTTTCCACCTAGTGTTGCACATGAAAATACATCTCGATCAAGTTGCAATACCTGCAAGAATTTGAACTATACAATACAATTTTTTTAAATCATTCCTAGATCTGCTACACATCTATCTTGACATTATATTCTTCCATGTCAGGTGTATAAAAATTACTCCCTGTTCACTTTCATGTACCATTTTTTCTCAAAGCTAGATAGGACAAGTAAACCATACTCTTTTTATGTCATTATATACCCTAATATTTTGTGTGACATTACAATTTGTTTTCAAACCTTATCCTCTATGACTCTCTTTCTCCCTTCCTCAGAAAATTTTAAAGTCAGTTTAATCCATTGCATACATGATATTGTTCACCTTAAACCATACACACAACAACAACAACAACAACAATAAAAAATCCCCACCCTCCCCAACAACTAGTAATTTCTATCTTGCCCCCAACAACTAGTAATTGCTATCTTGCTGTGAGTTGTTCTCTAACTGGAGCTGCTTACTAATATTTTGTCCTCCACAATGTCCATTTACCTTTAACATGCACTACATCCTTGGCACAGACAACACTTCCACATTATGCATTTTTCAAGACAATGAAAGCTCCCTTAGTGTATACCTTTTAGCCAATTATCTATGCTGTGTTTTGTCTCTCAAAAGGTGAACTATCTTGGAGAATATTGACTATAAAATTCCAAAAGCAACGGGTTCTGGATTATCTGCACTTAATGAAAATTTAAGGATGTGAATTTTCACAATTTAAACAAAGTGAACACACAAACAACTACGCGCCAGAATGTTTAGTTGACAATAGTCGAATGTAAAATTTTCAGAGACAATAGTAAGACAGATACGTACCTTTCTTGCTAACTCTGATACACTCTTCTACTAATGCTCCTGCAAATCCAGGGAAGTGATTCAGTTGAACAGATGTAGTGGAATAACGACTATCATTTATTTTCTTCATAATTCAATTTCTGGAGTTTCTCAGTGATGAGTATCCTGCTAAAGAAAAGGTTCACAATTCTTTCAGGAACAGAATAAAACATGAGATAATCAAGAATTTGGGGTGCTGTATGGTAAAATCAAGAAACTCTGGGTAAGGTAAGGTAAACTGAAGAAAAATAAAGAACAAGTTGCAGATCACTTGCTGTTTTATTTTTGAAAAACGATGGAGTTTTAGGATCAAAAGAACCAAAGTTATCAGCAAAATGAATGCAACCCGTCAAGGAAAGAAACGGTTACCTGGTACATACCAATAATGATAGCAGAAAAAAAAATATACAACATCAAACAGGAACATGTTAGCAAGAGGTCCTTCACAGCAAAAAGCATCTTCTGCAAAAGAAAAAAAATATGATAAACATTAAATAGAATTTCATCAGAAGGAAACATGAGCCCATGACGACATCATCTGACACAGCTGCAATACAGTAGCCGTTTTTTTATATGAAAAGACCGGGTATAGCCTGCAAAACCACAATATGTAGAGGAGAAACTTCATGATAAGTGGGTACAACTTCACTCAATCTTTGACTTCATTGGAGCAAGTTTGCAGCATAGGTGGCCAACCACTTAACCAAAATGAAACAAGCACAAATATGAAGAAATATAAGGAATAGAAAAATAAGGCATTGGAATAATAACATAGACACAAGGTAACATTTTGCATTACGAGAAATAAACTGTTCTTGCAAACTCATCATGATCTTTTGCAACTATGTAGAATGCCTACAGTGTTAGAAGCTAATCATCAACCAGGTTATGGGAAAAAGTAATTAATTAACCATCAACCAGGCACCATGTTCCCAGACATACCCTTCTGACCCATACTAGAGCATGCATGGTTGTGTTTGCCTGTGATCGGACGCATATGCATTAACTACATGTATCTTATATCAATGTTTGCAGTCCCATGTAGAAGCAGAATTTTCCAAATGCCAAGTGAGATTACTACTGATTGTTGGTATTTAACATAGAAAATAACATTTAAATAAATGAAACAACAAAAATGGAATTTAACTATTCTATCACTTCTTCAAGGTCTTAATGACATGGGACGGAAGGAAATTTAGGATTTGTGGTGGGGATTTGATGGATTTGGGGAAGAAAAGGGATTTGGGGAGGAACAAAAAGGAGGGAAATAAATAAAATTTAAAGAAAAGATATTATCTCGGATCACAACCCGGATCTTTACTTCACCACCGTTGATTCGAGATTAGAACCAATACCAAAGCAAACAGCTTTTCAAATAATTCATAATCATGGTCTGCTTTATTCATTGAGTTGAGTCTGTTTAAATAAACTTCTACAAAGAGAACTTTTCCATCATATCCTAAGTGGGACTAAACATATAAAGCAAATAAAAACTACAATAAAAGCATCTAAATGTGATCCAATCAATTCTCCCCGACTTGAAAAACATTCATCTCCGGTGAATGCAGTGGTAACAAATAACAAGCATGAACGGGTCGAACTAAACAATCTCCACGCATCACCTCAATCAGGCTAAGTCGCTAAGGTGGTGGTAGTGACAGTGACACTAGCATCACGTCGAGACCATGGTAGTGGAGGTAGAACTGGCCTCTATGATAAATCAGTTGCAGTCAAAAGTAACTTGAGTAAAACACATGTAGCATGACAGGACAAATCATCTCTGTTGAAAACTGGATCGATACCTAGATCCCATGGGATATCTAACTCGTCAGTCATGAGAGCAAAGCTCCTCAGAACTCTAGGGGAACATGTGCGCCAAGCGCATGACTTCCTCGCATCTCATGGTGACTCGTAACAATCACCTCACCGTCAACTACAAATTCCTGCAACATACTATATGGGTACACAGAAAACTTGTAGTTTTCATCTCAATTTGCTAACTGTATAGTGATATCATCATATGCAACAGGCAAATGCAATGTAGTAGGCACTTTAGACATAACTTCTAACAATGAGAAAAAAAGATATATGAGATGCCTAGGAGGACACATATCTAATCCCACTAATAGAGGTATACTGGTGTCAGACACAAACTCCAAACAATCAGTAAAAGAAAAAGCAATGTTTTAAAAAAGCCGTTACTCGTTATCACTCGTTATATAATGTAACATCAACCAATCGTTATGTAACAGGTCTAAAAAAACGCAATATTTGACAACTATGATTATTTTGCATGTAACTTTCGTTACGTTATGTTATTAACGTAACGCACTGTAACCTACGTTACGGTACAAGTCAACTTTTTATAACCCCCCATATTCTTCCGGTTTATGATAAAAAAAAATCCCCCCAAATTCACTCGCTCATCATCCTCACAGTCGTCTCCTCGTTCGGCGCCGAGAAGAATGAAGACATACCTCTCTCCGATCGACGGCAAAAGAAGAACTCCTCTGGTGGTTCTCACTGCATCTTCAAGTCGCGGTTCTCAGTCTCCAAGTACATATAAGCTATCTCTTTCCCCTGATCTCTCTTTCTCTTCTCTCTCATTCTCCAGTCCCCCCGGACCTCTCTCTGCTTTCTCGCTTGATCTCTCTCTGCTCTCTCCCAGGGAGAGAGCAGAGAGAGATCAAGAGAGAAAGCATAGAAAGATCAGGAGGGAGAGAGATCGAAGGGTGAGAAAGCAGAGAGATCATGGGTAAAATTATCGGAAAGAGTGAAGTACACGGGGGTATAATTGAATAGCATATTGTAAATTGAATTATGAATTATAAAGAATAGCATGACTAAAATTATGAATTATGATTGAATTATGAATTATTGTAGATTGAATAATGAATATTTATGTAGATTGAATAGCATGACTAAAAATTATGAATCATAATGAAATATATGAATCAGATTGTTGTTTGTATAGATGGAATTATGAATTATAACTTGTAAATATGAAAAATTATTGTGATACTTTCTAAAAATTACTGTGAGACTTCTTAATGTGTTACATATTGTTTTGATTTTTTTAGATTTTTAAATTATTTTTCTACTTATAAAAATTCTTAAATATAATATATATTTATTTATTTTTATTAAATAAATATTAAATCGTATAACCTACGTTATGTGTTACGTTACAACCTATATTAATATAACAGAGGGAAAACGTTATCATTTCGTTATTGTTATTTTAAACATTGAGAAAAAGTACTAAAAATCACATTTTGGATCATAACAAGAAACTCTGATGACTCACTAGAAGATGATCGGTAGGAACGATCATAAAATCATAATCAGTACAAGAGGACTCGGATGGCCCACGAGATGTAACGATGCTAGAATCAATTGTCTCATGACCAATCTCATCCTCTAAGTATGAAAAAATGAATACCTAAAAATTTGACTAGAGATACTAGACTCCACTAATTCAGGCGCAACATTATTTGTATCATAAACATGGGCATCGACACTTAATGATGTACTAGACTCGACTATCACATCCACTGTCACTAGTACCCTTATAGAAAGCATGACCCTCATTAATAATTAGTGTGTCAGATCAAACTGATATATCCTCAATTATACTAGTAGTGTCATAAGGAATGGAGACATCCTCAACAACTTTCAATTCGTTAATATCATCACTACTTACAATACTAACATATCAACTCTTCGATGGGAACTGATAATCATAATGCCCATATCCCTCACACTTAGAACACCGGGCCTTGACAAATACTAATTTTTTTAAAAGTCAAGTCTATCTTTAAGGCAACATCAAAATTCTCTTCAATAGTGTCTAAATCATAGGAGCCAGTGATCAAAGCACGTCTTATTTTAAACATTAAACCCCAAATAAATCTAGTTATAGTATGAGAACAGTGCTCTCTCACATTACAATGAAGCGTTAAATCCTCAAATTTAACTATATAATCTTGAATTGACAATCACCCTGATGGAGGTTGTGTAACTGGTCTAAGAGACGGGTCTTATAATATTCAGGAAGATACTTTTTCTTAAGCTTTTCTTTCATTTCTTCCCAAGATTATGACAACTCTACATCTCGCGCAATCTCTCTACCATTTTCAGTAAATATTAGGTGATCCTACGAGTTTTCTCCTAACAAAAAAAAAAGTTTAGCCGCGTCGAGAAGCCTATACCAATCAAAATAGCACTCTATATCGGCTAGCCAATCACTAAAAACACTAAGATCATAGTAACCATTAAATTTAGGATTTCTAGCTTAAATCTACACGCTATTTTCTCTTTTCTAGCACGCCAATCATGAGCACAACTACTTTCATGGTCACTTCTAGTGCAACTCCTATACTGATAACTCATGTGAAAATATGCACCAATTTAGACACAAATGCAAGTTAAACAATCAAGTGAATGTAATGCCACTTTCTAGACTCAAGTAAGCTAAATGCACGCGCTAAGTGAAATTAAAAAAATATCCTAAAAAGTTCAAGTTTTAAATACCAAGAAAATTCACTCTTAAAATGATGAAAAGTGACAAACAATGACGCAACCACTAGATAGAAGCAAACAATTCAACTAACAAATTATCGCAATCCAATAGTAGTTGCAAGTAATTTAATAATTAACAATTAAGCTCAAGTTAGGATATCACCTGAGAAGTGAGTCGTTTATGCCCAAACATAATTTCTCTTAGCATGCTCGGAGAAATACCCACACCGGAGAGGTAAAAGTCACCCACAAAATCCTGAATTGCAGTAATAAGAAGTGAAAGATGGCTGCCTCGAGATCAGCGCAAATAAGGCGCGAATCGGACCAAAAACAAGCCTGAACTACATTATTGGTCTGCAGCTGAAACAGTACCGGCACCAAATAGAGCCTTGTGGAGGTCAGATTTGCTGTCCAAATGCTGTGAAATTTTTCCAGGGTTTCGAGACTCAATTACGGATCCAAGGCTTCGAACAGAGCTCAAACAGACTCCATACGGGCCTGAAACGGGCTACACTGTTGACTGATGTACTGCACTATTGATTGACTTGACTCAGTTTTGATTCGGTGGCTAAGTCTGCTCGTTGAGTGTCTGAGTTGGATCGGCTGGGTCAAGTTGACTCAGTCGGTTCATTGAGTTGGGCCGAGTCGGTTCGAATCCAAGTGGAAGCGGTCGGGTTCGGGTCAGGTTGGTGGGTCCGACCTGATCTGATCCAACAACTTAAGTTGTGGGTTTTGATCTGCTTAACCCTTATCGGGTTTCGATCTGCTTAACCCTTATTAGGTTTAATGAAGACAGATTGTTATTTCAAACCCACAACCTGATGACCCCTTCTCCTCTTCTGATCTCCTGCTAAGGTATGGAGATCTCTGGCGGCGGTGGCGGCGATGGAGGTCCGGAGAGGGCAGGAGTAAAGCGGGGAACTTCGGTGAGCACAGGGTGGCGTGGACGAGGTGTTTGAGACAGCGAAGCAGAGATCTCGACGGTGGCGAGGGCAGATAAAAGCAGTGGAGGGTGCTGCGGTGATCATGGTGGTCCGACGAGGTCGTCAGAAGATGGCGACGATGACAGGGTTCGAAGAATCGGCCGAGTCAGAGATGACTCAGTCGAGTTGTCTCTGACTCGGTGGGCGTCGCAACGAGACCGCGACAAGAAACGGGCTGTGCTCTGATTTTTGAGCAACTCGAGGCTGACTCGGCCTCGCCTCGGTCGAATTGGTCGATTACCGATACGACTTGGGTTGACTCGGCTGATTCGATCGAGTCGGCCTCGAGTCGGTCCACGCTACTGTGAACCCGTGAATCTTGGCGTCTTAAAAAGGGGAAAACCCAGATCTGAGCTCCGTCTTCCTCTCTTCTTCGCCCTCGCCTGTGAGCCCCTATCACCCTTCGTCTCTTCGTCCGCCGGTGAGACCGCCGCACCTGTCGATCTCTCCCTTCAGGTAAATCTCTCTCCTAGTCTCTCTTTCGGTCTCTCTCCCTCTCTCTGATCTCTCCCTCTGTCTCTTTTTCCCGATCTTACCCTCTCCCTCCTCTTTCCCTCTCTTTGTCTCTCTCTCCCCTTCTCCCTCAGTCTCTATAGAGATTTAAAATTTATTTTAATTTAAATAGATCTTATTTTAAATTTAATTAGATATTGTTTTAATTTAATAGATCTAGTTTTTAAATAGATCTTGTTTTTTAATTTAATTTATAGTTGAATAGATCTCATTTTTAAATTTAATTAGATATGATTTAATTTAGTATGATTTAAGTGTAGATATGAGAGACTGAGACTTATAGTTGGATTTAAGTAATTTTTAAATACATCTCTCTAATTTTTAAACGCATTGATCCTTATATGTCCTCATCGAAACAAAAAATAATCAAAAGCATATTCTCATCGGACAGATTAAAAAAAGTTGAAAAAGTCATTTCAAAGTTCTTCCTCCACAATGAAGGCATTTGTCGTAGTGAGCAAAATAGAGGTGTAAGAGAAGCAGATGATGATAATGAAGATGTGAGGGTTTTATCCAGTTCTAGTAGTGATAATGGTGATGATGATGACGATACTGATGACGATAATGACGGTGGTGGTGATAATGACAATAATAAGGGCAACAATAGTGTTGATGGAGGGGCTTATAGTCTCGAAGGTCATATGCAGGGGTTGGGTATTATATCAGACCAACATTATGGTATGAGATATGGGTATGGTCATAAATCACAACTTGAGAGATCTGCGGTACTAGTACCAATTTCTCTACTTATCGTAGGGATGATTACGATGATGATTTTGTGCCTCATCGCAATCCAATATGAAAACGACTACATTATGCAGTTATTTATGGATGTATTTGATGGAAGTGACTATATTATGTATGTATTTTGGTGTGTTTCTAATGATGACGCATGTATTTATGCATTCTCTTTACCATTAGTGTGCTAAGTGATATGTTTTGGACATGTGATATATAAATATTGATGTTTATATTTTTTTTAAATTTATCGTGATTTTTTCAGAATTTTTTGAGCTTTCTATATAGCGTTTTACACGTATAGCCCGAGTCGGTTCCGTAACGCCGCCACCGATACGTCTCAGTTGCCGCCGAGTCAGCAGCCAAGACCACGACTTTAAACCCTGACGACGACGGTGGGGTTGTTGGAGGCAAGCGGCAATGGCGTCGGGGAAAAAGAGATCTGATAACTCACGATCGGAAAGGGTTACTCGGTGGCTCGGTGGCGTACGAGGGTTTCGGCGAGGTGACTTCGTTGAGGTTCTAGAGACGACGGTGACTTCGTTGAGGTCCTGGAGATGATGGTGGAGGGCTAGGGTAGCGGCAATGGGGGAGGCGTGGCCGTGGGTAGGGGAGGCCGGCGAGGAGCGGTGATGAGTCTGAAGGTTGTTGTCGAGGCGTTGATGCTCTTAGCGATGGATGCTGAGGCTTCGGTGAGGGATGGCGGGTCGGAGAGGTCCAGCGAAGGTAACCGATGGTGATGATGGGCAAAAAGAGCAGCGGTGGTGAAAACCCTAGATGGGTTAGGGTTTTGAAAGGAGATGAAGGGAGGAAGACAACACTGCCTATTTTCTTTTATTTTTTGATTTTTATCTTTTTCTCTTTTGATTTTTTTTGTTTTTTTTGGTTTTTTAAAAAAACTAAACAGAAGAAGATGATGGATGAGAAGAGCATGAATTTCGGCTCTGATGCCAAGATGATATGGGACAGAAGAAAATTTAAGATTTGTGGTGGGGATTTGGTGGATTTGAGAAAGAGCAGACATTTTGGGAGGAACAATAAGGGAAAATAAACAAAATTTAAAGAAAAGATATGATCATGGATCGCAACCCGGATCTTGGCTTCACTGTCGTTGATTCAATCCATGAGATTAGAACCAATACCAAAGCAAATAGCTTTTCAAATAATTCATAATCATTATCTGTTTTATTCATTGAATAGAGTCTCTTTAAATAAACTCCTACAAAGAGAACTTTCCTATCATACATGATGTGGGACTAAACAACTAAAGCAAACAAAAACTACAATAAAAGCAACTAAAAGTGATCCCATCACTTAAATAATAATCTTCGTGTCACTTTTCTCCATGGCCGAAAAGAGCTATAAAACTCAATTTCTTAGTCTAGTACTATATCGTGTAACTTGTATTACCAAATATAAAAAAAAAGCAGCAAACACCTTATCCTGCAACAAGAAATTCTTGAAAATGTAGTAGATGTGTGGCATGTGTCTATCAACTTACAGCTTCTAGATAAACTACTATGCATGGGTGAGTGACTGCTAAAACCAAGCTTTGTCATTATCCCAGTGCCCTAAATGCTTCATATTCCATGTTGAGCTGAAAATTAGGTGTTCTATTTGTATTGTTACATTACAAGGGGCAAATGTACTACTGATGTGCCTTATGTCACTTAAAAGAAGAAGAAAAATAAACTCATTAACCTATTCCTTGTTGGCTCACAACAGCAGTCAATAAACATGTAATCTGCAAACCTATACAAAAGTACAGTTGAACTCCCGCCATTGCTCCTTCCAAAAATTGATAACTCATACACCTGTATATACACGTGTTGCTATATATAATCTGATATAATAAATTAAAGTTTTGATACATTATGGCTCCTGCTATCTTTTTGCACTTAATATTCATATATAGAGGATATATTTCAGAAGCCACCCAGATATCAAGAAATTACTTCATTCAATTTTTATCCACAATCAGCACAATTTAATAATTTATAACCTTTATATGGTAGGCACAACAACAAAAAATTCCCAAGCAAGAGTTTACATAATTCTCATCGTAGGAGCAATAACTATACAGAAGGTGGGAAATGTTTCAGTTTCACAAAGTAAACTTATAGTGTAGCAGAATCATCAAGAAATCAAGAATTGTTTTAATTCAAGTCACAATAAATAGGAGCATGATCTCAACTTTCCCCCAATCATTATAATACTACAACAAACACTAGTAGGATTTTCTGACCAAATCTAATGCAAACATCTTGGCAGCATTTACTACGATCTAAAGAATAATATTGAACAGTCTCTTAGTTGCATTTATTAAAGAGTGACAAATAACATCTAACAATTGTAAAATGGATTTCAGGTCAACTGAAAATCAAAAGTTAAAGTGATGCATTATTAATTGCCTTGGTATTAACATGGCTAGAGACCGAAAACAAAATTATTGGTATGGCATCCTAATTATACTGTGTTAGCTTTCACATATTTTTGGAAAATTCACAATAATTAACATAACTGAAACACCGACTAGAAACTCCGCAAAGCAACTTACTCGGTAACTTTTGACAAATCTTCGTAAAACAGTAACACTCATCAGACATGGAAAATTAGGTAATGGAAGAAGAAGAAAATCCTGCAACACACATATCGAACAACTCAATATATAACTAAATTATTGATGACATTCCAAGAACATTAGAAGAAAAATACCAGAAAAGGTATATAGCAGTAAAACACATACAGAACATTATTCCAGATATCAATTTAAGTACCAATAGACTATGATACTTACCAAAAAAGATAAACAAGAAGATACATGAACATGGTAATACAGTATAACTATTGAAACCACCCAACTAAATTTAGTAATAGATGATACATACATCACAATGCTGCAAAAACTTATAGAGAGCGTAAAGTACCTATACTGAGTTACATATCAGTATTTCTGCAAAACTGTTTAGATTTCCTACAGAGTGTCCGTCAACAACATAAAAGCTCGAGATCCCTACTTGCATGGTAATGAGTCTCCTTCACGGCTAGTTACCATATAACAAATGCCTCTAACAAAGGATAGCTGATGTTTCTTGTCAAGAGAGTGATCCCAAGAATGTGTTAGTGCTAGAACACAAGAACCCTTATGACATCCTCCGAATAGGAGCAAAGCCGAGAACAGTTCTCTCCATATAGGCCCACAAGGCCAGAAGTCAAAGCTGGCAAGAACCCACAAAATGTCTTGAAACCAAAAAAATACAGTGCGACTTGATCTGCTTTACTCTTCAAATGAATTGAGACATATTTTCTCAAGTATTAAGGGCCAATCCTCACCAAGTTGCTTTGGGTTTAGCTCCATTGCTACCCTAAAATCCTCCAAAGATACTGGACTGCGCCTTTTCATCTCTATTCTTCCATCCAGAGACTCACGACTGTTCAGTGCATGCATGTTATTTCCCTGCCAAGCACCGTTGACAGGCTTCTTCTGAAGCAGCTCCTGATAGACCGGCTGCTTTATTGGTTCTCTCTCTGATCTTGATACAACCAGCTGAAAACACGATTTAATTAACTGCTTTAAATAGCTATCCAACCCATTATTCAACAAATTGGCACAGTCCAATGTCACACCTTCCAATCCTTGTGTTCTTACTACTCCCTCCATCCTCTTCATCAAATCCTCAGTATGACACAACTCACTACTACTGAAGCTTCTACCAAACTACTTCTACTACTACTACCGGCCAAAGTTAAGGGTCTCTGTGCCCCACCGACACTCGGTGGACAGAACGGAATTCCAAGTGGCGCATGAAGAGGATTTGTTCTCGAGCACAAATCCAAGACACTACTTTGCTCCACCTCTTCCTCTCTTAGTGCTTCTGCCACTTCAATTCCCAATGAACTTCCTATTCTTGGTCTCTTAGCTTGCTGCTCCTTAGGCACACCATGACAATTTTGCTGTGGTCTCTTCACATCACAATGACCCAAAATACCATTCTCCCTAACAATCACCCCATTGGGTCCAAGTGAACTTGAGCGATCTTTAATCCTCCGTTCTCGAACTCCTGCTGACCTACTCTTTCGAGGTGATGTCGGAAACAAATCCCCATTGGGCCAAACCGGTGGTGGCAGAGCTGGGGTTGTAGTTGGATGGGTCCCATCTTCAACTGGCTTGGGATGCAATGGTGGCGGGGTCTTGGCATTGTAAGCATTCTTGAGGATTGACTGAATAAGCTCATTGTGCAAATGGATATTCTCTCGCCCGAGGGTTGAGAGGCAGAGCTTGTTGAACTCAACTTTGCCCAGTTTCTGAGCTAGCAACTGATTCAAGTAGCTGAAGTAGAGACGGGTTCGATCCGGACCGATTCTCTTAGCTATTTTAGACTTCAATTCCCCGAGATTGATCCGAGTTCGGTCAACGAGGGCCATAAAATTCACCATATCAATGCTATGATTCTCTCTTTTTTCTTTACTGGGGTTTAACCAAAATTTGAATTTGGGCCATAAAATTTCACTGGATCAATAAAAGTAAAGATAAGCTACCCAATAGTCAAATTGAGCTTTTCCTTACTGGGTTTCAATCAAAATTGGAACTTTTTCTTTTTCTCTCGGATTGGGAGAGTAATAGAGAACAATGCAGGCAAGAATCTCATGTTGTCTATACAAAACCCTAATTGGGGGAAAACAGAGACAAAGCGAAGTTCCACCCAAAACCCGCAAATTAAACTCGAATTCTGCTCTGCAGTGATCAAAACCTAGCGGAAATTAAGGAAAGCACAAATTTGGTAAGGAACTGGACGGGAATCCAATTAAGAGAGGTGGATCAAAGTGGGGTCAGAGTTTGGTTTTGGAAGTAAAAGATAAACAATCGAAGCGTGAGAGAGAAAGAAAGAGAGAGGAGAGATGAAGCTGACCTTTTGAAGCTCGAATTTTGAAGTGAAAAAGGATTTCGTAGCTCGAATTCACTGCCTCTGTCTCTTGATTCAAGTGCTCATTCTGCTTGCTGCTGGCTGCTGCTGCTTTCTCTCTCTTAGTTTGTTTTGGTTTCTCTCTCCAAAACTCTCTTTTCTTTCTCTCTCTCCGTCAATTGGATTGCACTCTCGCGATCGCTCGCCACAGGGCAGCAAGAAGAAGAGGAAGAAAATACTAGGTTTTTCTCGTTCGTTTCTTTGTTTCCCTCTCTCTCTTACTTTCCTCAGAGTTATTTTTTTTTTAGTTTATAGAGTCTCTTTACTTTTTAAATTAAATTAAATTAAATAATAAAAAATAGCGTCCTGATGGTCTTTCTCGTGTGCACGTACTAAAATTTTCATATTTTCAAATTTATTCTCCAAATCTTCATAATATCAGAATTCCTCTCTAAATTTTTTCATATTTTTAAAATTATCTTCTCGATCAAAATTACCGCACTACCTCAGACTCTCCCCCCCTCTCGATTGAACTTTCACATTTTCTTTAAACCCCATTGAATTTACAGTATAGTTCTTGACTTCCAAGGCTCCAGCTTTCTTCATCTCAGCTGTGTTCTTATCAGAATCAGTGTCATTCTTTACTTAAATCTTATCCAAAACTCTATTCTTTCCAGAATCTGAAAGTTTTTCCTTACACCTAACTCGAATCTGAGTCTGATTCTCCCCTTATGTGCCATTCTGCACCGTCCCAATTCCCAAGATCGCATCTTTAGAAGACCCGCCTCCATCGTCGACTTGATTGGCCGCTGAAGATGATGAATTGGGGAAGAAGTGGGACATGATAAAGGAGACCTAGGATCGGTACGGGGCGGAGGCCTTGAAAGAGCAGGCAGAGGAGGAGGAGAAGAGGCTGCAGAACCAATAGGAGGACACGTTGCTCAATGGGTTGAAAGTGAGAAACGCATTACAAACGACGAAGGTGAAAACAAAGTCGTTGGCGAAGAGCTTGGTCCTTTTGGTCCTCGCCGCTGAGATGAGGGCCTTGATATTGGAGGGAATGGGGCTTAAGGCAGAGCGGGCTCGAGGCAGAAGAGAAGATGGGCTGTAAGGGTATTCTGGGATTTCACATTTTCAAAACAGATAATGAAAGAGTAATTTTGAAAATATGAAAGAATTTGAGAAATAATATGATATTATGAAGATTTGGAAAGTAATTTTGAAAATATGAAATAATTTGGAGAATAATTATGATATTATGAAGATTTAGGGAGTAAATTTGAAAATATGAAAGATTTAGGAAGTACATGTGAGAAAGACCCTAATTTCTATTAGAAAATGGTATTTTGCATTTGGGTAATTTTTTAAATAAATACACTTTTTAAAAATAATTCTAAAAACTAATCTTTCTCAAAAATATTTCTAAAAATCGACCTTTGATATGTTGCAAAGACGCCACGTCTGCGGTGGTCGTTTCGCCCTGTCAGTGTGGCAACCTCCTCTGACGAGCAGTTACTTTTTTTTGATCAACATTTGACAATTTTGGACGAAAAAAATGCTAATTTCGTTCGGAACTGTCAACTCTGGACAAGAAATTAATTTCTTTTTTAGCATTTTTTGTCCAGATTGCCAACCTTGAAGCACAAAAGCTCAAATTAAACCCCCTATCTTTCTCCCCAATTCAAAGGGCCATCAGCTCCTCCCATCGTCGCTGCCGGAATCACTTCTTCTGCCCTCGCCTCCTACACTACTCTCGTCTCCTTTCCGTCAACAACCATGTCCTCGCCACCACCTCATGCTTTCAGTCACGGAGTCAAGATTTTTGCAAAGGAAGAGTAACTAATTAGTTTATTTCATGGATTCAAGCATCTTTTCATAGCTGCATGAGCGGTTGATGGTGATAGTCACCGTTGATGGCCAACACGTGTTGTGATTGGATCAGACAAATTATTACTCAAAATTATTATAAACAAAGACATAAATTTAGAGATGATTAGTTTTGTGAATTTAAACTAGAAGTCAAGCAGAGATTAGTGAGCTTTTTTTTTTTTTTTTATTGAGGAGCAGTAGACAATTGTTGCTGATATCCAGGGGCCCTTCTTGCCAATGGGAGAAGGGGTTGAGGCCATAGCCGGCGTTGATGACATGGCGATTGAAGGAGTTGGCAAAGTCCACGCCGGCGACGAGATTATGTGAGGTCATCATCTCTGGGAGGAGGAGACGAGGAGACTGATGGTTTGTCACAGTCGGTTTTTGAAAATATTTTAGGGGAGGTTGGCATTTAGAATTATTTTTAAAAAGTGTATTTATTTAAAAAAAAAGAAAATTACCCTTTGCATTTCCCTCTTGCTCGACAAAAAGTGAGATTTTTCCAACATAAAAAAGCGGGGTGAAACATGAGCAGTATGATTAGCTAAGAATAGTGTTTTAAACACGTTTTGTTGTACTAATTATACATTTAAGAAGAGATGTTCATCTATTATTGTTCTAGATTTAGGACAGAGGGTGAGATTTATCCTTCTTGTTGCGGGCGGTAGTTTTTGAATTAAATTTTAACAATCCTATCAGTAATTTTCTTTTGAGAAACATACTTATAAAGGATATTTATTTCCAAAATTCAAACCCTAAAATACACTCTTCTTTTACCATCAAGTACTCCCTACTAATAAGTGCTTGCAAATATGCACAAAAGCAGTAAACATTCTTCGTATTGGACAAAAATATATGAAGCTGTATCCTGCTTGAACCAAGCTGTGGTCTACCAAGACCCTACACCTCCAACCTTGACGCCTAGAAATTATGACTATTATATCGCATTTGCGATGGGAAACTGACCAAATTCTACCGATGAAGAAGAGGAAGGAGGAGGATGGGGGTAGGAGGAAGGAGGAGAGAGGAGGGAGAGGAGGGGGAGAATGCTAGAAGGAAGAGAGGAGCGTTGCTGCTCCGGCAGCTCTCTCTCTCTCAAACGCCCCCCCCCACACATATTTATGTATGTTTGTATGTACGTACGTGTGTGTATATATATATATATATATATATATATATATATATATATATATATATATATATATATATATATATATATATATATATATATATATATATATATATAGGGGTTACTGTACCTCAGCCGGCAGGCTGAGAGACTTCTCTCAGCCGGCGGACGTGGCAAAATCACCGCCCCACATCTGTAATCAATTTTGGCGGACTAATCTTGAAAAATACCGCCCAATTTAATGCCAGTCACCTCAACATTGTATTTTTCGAAAATACCCTCCCTCACAACTTTCTACCTTATGTAAAAAAGTTGGCTTCCAAAAAAATTTACAGCTCTAAAATTTCAACCGGCGATTCTGATCCAAAATAGTTATTTTCTTTCACAAATTTGATCCTTTTTTTAAAAAAATATATTTGCAACTGATGGCGCCTAAGAAATCATCCGTGGAAAAAGGTACTACAAAAACTGATATTTTCAAAATTTTTTAGCGTTTGTGTATTTTAATAGTTTTAAATTTTTTCCAGATTTATTTCCGAGGTCGCATTTTTTTATTTTTTTTAATCTTGGAACCATGGTCGCAGTTAAGAAAGAGATTTTGAAACTTTAGATGTCGAATACATTTTTAAATTTATAAATTTTGTAACATGACGATAAAGGTCCTATTTTTTTAAATTTTTTTATTTCCTTCTATTTTTACTATGTCGCATTATTTTCGAAAAATTTATCTGCATACACTGCATGCGACCTCGGTCGCAGTTGATAAAATTATAGTTTCAGATTTGTGCGACTTTGGTTTTTTTTTCTTTGGACCTTTCCTTATAGCCGAATGCGACGTTGGTCGCAGTATATGAAACTTTCTTTTTATTTCTTACATACTGACGACATGGGGTCGCAATTGTTTAAATATGAGTTGTCGTCTCTTGCGACCAAGGTCGCAGTGTATTAAACGTCATTTGTTTTATCATACTTGGGTCGCAGTTGTTTCTGATTGCAGTGTAGTCTTATGCGACCTTGGTCGCAGTATCGAACCGGGTCGCAGTTGTTTCTGATTGCACTGTAGTCTTGTGCGACCTAGGTCGCAGTGTTGACCCGGTTAGCAGTTTTTCTTATTGCACTGTAGTCTTATGCGACCTTGGTCGCAGTGCGGTAATGTGGTCGCAGCTGTTTTTATTGCAGTGTAGTCTTATGCGACCTTGGTCGCAGTGTTGACCCTGGTCCAACTTTATGTTTGCAATGTATGATTGCGACCGTGGTCGCAGTTTATAAAAGAAAATATGCTTTTTACAAACATTGGTCGCAGTGTATGATCGCACTGTAGACTTATGCGACACTGGTCGCAGTGTCTTCCGGGTGCAAGTTGTTTGTGTTTACATTGTATGACTGCGACCGAAGTCGCAGTTTATAAAAAACAAATATGCCTTTGACCCCCTTATAATTTTTAAATGATCATTGGTCTGAACTGTTTAATTTTTCTTACTATGTAGGTAAACAACAGATAAAGGTTCGTCCTCTGAGATCAAGCCTGAAACCTATGTGCGAGTTCATGAAGAAATTTAAAAAGTACATTCAACCAGATTTCGTAGAGGCGATGAACAATACCCCATTTGGCCCAATCTTCATGGCGTTCTACAATGAAGAATTAGGGGCTGAAAAGGGTCTAAAATCAAACGTTGCTGTATTGCGTATTTTAGACCAGTATGATAGGGATACAAGGACATTTAGAATTGGGGGCAAACAGATTGAGTTAACAGTGGAGGATGTTGCCCTCACATTTGGTCTACCTATCATTGGAGCAGATTTTGTGATGAATAAAACATGTACAATGAAGGATAGAGGGGTGATAAAACATTATTTCCCCATTATAAAGGAGATCACTAAAGTATCCATTGAAGATGCTTTGGATGATCTTCTTGTCAAGAAGAGGTGGAGAGGTGTATTGGATGTGACAAAGGATGAACAGTTTGAGCAGCAAATGACTTTACATGAAATTATAAGAGACATGCACAGACTTGCAGCTCAAGACTTTACCACATTAATCATCCTATACATGTCGGCCACTCTTTTCTTCTCTGGCAGTAAATGCACGGTGCCGTGGTATATTGTGGAACAGATTGCCAATATGCAGCTGATGAGGACAATATGTTGGGCAAAAGCTGTTTAGCAATTCCTGATTGAGTCAATGGACATCTTCAGGCAAACCACGTACGAGCTGCAAGGATGCTCCGTGCAAATAATTATAAGTACAAAATCTCATATTTAGCCAACATTGTATGAAATTTAACCCAAAAAAATTGTGAATATTTGTGTAAACTAATTTAATTTTCCTTTTTTGCAGTATTGGCTATGTGAGAGAGCTCCTATTTTTGAGCAGAGGTCTGGTTTGGAGAACGTAACCCCACGCGTTTTAAGATGGGACCTCCAAAATATTAGTAAATCTCTACTTGAAGTTGATCTAAATGAGATTGACAGTAATATTGTAAGTTAGACTTCTTTTTATGTTCAGTACAAATAAAATGAGACCATAGTCGCAGTATTGAGCTGCACCAATCGCAGTTTTGTGCCTGACAAACAATGTGCGACCATGGTCGCATTCTCCTGAAAATACCTTCTACAAGGAATGCGACCATGGTCGCAGTGTTGAGCTGCATGGCTTGGCAGATAATTTGGGAATGACAAACATACTGCGACCATGGTCGCATTCTTTTCAAAAAATACTTCATAAATAAACTGCGACCTTGGTCGCAATTTCATTATTTCATTGTTTTATTTTTAGATTACCTTTTTCTGTTTATTTTCAGATTTTCAATCGAATGGGCAACATCTCTATTGCTGAAAAAAATATGGTTGACCTTCCTGTTGAAGGAGAAGAGGAGGAAGAAGAAGAAGCAGAAGATGAAGATGAAGATGAAGAAGAAGAAGAAGAAGAAGAAGGAGATGAAGGAGGCCATACATATAATGAAGCTTACATCCCGGCGGAAAAAGAGCCAGAACCGGCTGAAACAAGTGAGCAAGAACCAGTTTTTGAAGGTTATTTGCCACCTCCACCGGATGTTCAAGCAGAAGAAATAAAACAATTGAGGTCTTAAAATCAGTACTTGAGAGAATATGTTTCTCAGCTTGAAAAAAATTGAAAATATGGAGACTGAGAACAGACTCAAGGCTGAACTAAAATTAAAAAGGAGAGAAAAAAGAGAGAAGAAAAAACAAAAAAGGCAGCAGAGAAAATTAAAAGTTAAAGAAGAGGAAGAAGAAGAGCTGCTGAGAGCAGCCGCTGCTGCGAAGAAGGAGAAGGAGAAGAAGAGGGAAGAAGAGAAGGAAAAGGAGAAGAGGAGAAGAGAAGTGGAGGAGAAGGAGAATAGAAGAAGGGAAGAGGAGGAGAATGAAAGGAGAATGAGGGAAGAAGAGGAGAAGGAGAAGAAGAGAAGGGAAAAGGAGGAACTGGAAAAGTGGAGAGGAGGAGGGAAGAGGAGGGGCAGGAGAGGAGGAGGAGGGAAGAGGAAGAGAATGAGAAGAGGAGGAAGATGTTGGAGGAGTTAAAGAAGAAGAGGGAGAAAAAGACGAAAGTGGCAGAAAAGGAAATTAGAAGGAAGGTTGAAGAGGAAAAGGAGCACAAAAGAATGAAGGAACAGATGGAGAGCAGGCTGAAGAGGAGAAGAAGAAAAAACTGGAAGAGGATAAAATCATGGGTTCTGAGTCTATTTTAAATATTACTGGAGAAGATATGCCAAGTTTTTCTCTGAATATAACTCAAATGACTCAAGAAATCTAAAGAGATAGAGCTTCTGAAGAAGAAATTCAAGAACATACTTCGCCTCAGAAGCAATCCTCAAAAGAAACTGTTTTGGAATGCTCTAAAGGAACTATTGAAATGGGAGTCAAAGAACACAAGCGCGCTGAAAGAGATCGCGATGACTCCGACTTCGTATATCCAAAACAGAAGAAGAAAAAAAAGGAACATTCTCTTCCACAGCCTGCGGCTGTGAGTTCTGCCACTGGTTTCGGCGACAAAGAGATTTCCTCTACTGAGCCAAAATCGAGAGAATTGAACGAAACCAGAGCATACAGAATTCTGCAGCCCCATCAACAAGCTCTTATAAAAAATTTCTTCGACAAGTCCTTCTCTGAGTAAGTTAATTCATATCAAAAAATCTGTTATACCTTTATATAAGAACATTTAAATTACTAACTTTGTTTTGAATATCTTGCAGCTCTACTGCGTATCAGGATACCGAAAACGGAATCATTATTACAAGGAATGACATTGAGGACCTGATATTCAGTAGAGACTTAGATGCAAATATCATTCATTTTTACATGCAGCATCTAGAGAAGGGAAAAGGATTAAAAAGCATATTCTTCCGGAGCGAAGCTTGGGTAAAAATCTACTTTCTCCTTTACAGTTTACTGTAATATCAATTGTGGAACAGATTACTTATATTCTCTATCTCTGTGTAGGAGTGTACTGCGACTAAGGTCTCAGCTGCGACTAAGGTCGCAGTTTATAATTAAAATGTACTGCTACTAACTATTGTACTGCGACTAAAGTCGCAGTTTATAATTAAAATGTATTGCGACTTAAATCATGTTCTCTATCTGTGTAGGTTCTCTATCTGTGTAGGCATGTACTGCGACTTAGGTCGCAGTTTATAATTAAGATGTATTGCGACTAACTCATGTACTGCGACTAAGGTCGCAGTTAAAAAAATATGCTAATAAGAAACGCTGCGACCTTGATCGCAGTGTCTTATCTTGACTTAATGACTTCTTATTTTAATTAATTTTTTCTTATATTTTAATTCATTTTGTATTTTATTTATTTTTTTCTTCTTGTCCGCAGCACGGTGTTGTAAATAAAAGTGAAGATTTAGAAGATCATTTCATCAAGCAGAAGCTGTTGAAAAACTGGACAGCTGATGTGCAGTACATGTTCTTCCCGATCAATCACAAACATAGTGCCGACGAACCGGGATTTCACTGGACCTTGTTGGTATTTGATGCCGATACACAAGAGTGGATTTTTTACAACTCTTTGTTCCAGCAGACAAAAAAAGTAGTATATTACATCTTTACCAAAAAGATGCAAAAACAATGGTGAGTTGAAATTTAATATTTCGATTACTGAAAACTGGCATTTAATTTTATTAAACTAAATTTTGTTTCTATTGACATTGCAGAAAGAAAGATTAATAAAGATTTTTTAGATTGATTTCAATAAATTAATGAGAAAAATAAATATAAAATACAGAAGATGCCCCCAACAAACAAACAGGTATATAATTTTTTAACATCTCCTTACCTTTCATATTTTCTACCTTTCATATATAATTTTTTGAAATCTAATTTCATTTAATGATACTCTGTGAAATTTTCAGTGTTGATTGCGGTGTATATGTATGCAAGTACATGGAAAGCATAGTGTCTGGTAGTCCATCAGCTGTTGATGATGTTACGGATGCTGATGTACAGAGACTAAGAAGTGAGCTTGCATACATAATACTTGCAGATAGAGAGAAGAGTTGGGATGAAGAAACAGAAATTATACGAAGGACAGTATTTAATGATTAACAGTTGAGAATTTATTGGTATAGAACAATTTTTTATTTTATAAATGTAAAAATAATTGCAATTGCAATTCATTGCATAATTTTTTGTTTGTATTGATTTAATTTATAAACATTTCTATAGATTTATTTATAATAAGTTCCATTGATTATTTTCATTCTACATTTGTTACAACTTAGAATTACTATTGCGTACTGATGTTAGAAACAAACATGCGTTCAGTAATTGTATTGCGACCAAAGTCGCAGTATTGACCTGTTTGAGATACAGCAACAAAACTGCGACCTTTGTTGGAATTGCTGGCGGGAGTCTTAATAAAAAACAACACTGCGACCTTGGTCGCTATGCATGTTAATATAAAGGAAACACCTAACTAACGTACTGCGACCTTAGTCGCAGTCCATGTAATCCGACCCTAGATTGCAATTGATGGCCATCTTTATCAATAACAACACTGCGACCTTGGTCGCAATTAACCATGTACACTGCGACCAAAGTCTCTGACTAACGTCGCAGTTTAAATGTACGCTGCGACCAAAGACTCTGACTACATTATATACCAAAAAATTAAACTATAGAGAAGAATTTTGTAGCAGTAAAACTTTAAAGTACAACTACATACAAAAAATAATACAGTAGAAATCAAAGAATGATAATAAATCTGATTATAATGACACGCCAGTGGCGGACTGCGACTTAATCTCTATACACTGTGCGACCATGGTAGCACTTCATAAAAAATTGAAGTCTTTGTTCCTTCGAGATGGAGGCAACCCAAACCTACTTTTTCTGCCAATAAAAAAACAAATAGTAAGAATTTAAAGATTAATCGGTATAAAAAAATGATTAACAGGTTTAATGTAATACCAGTAACGGACAACCAGTCCTGTAATGGCCCAGCTCTTGGCAGTTACCACATCTTCGATGCTTAACTTCCTTCTGATATATAGAATCTTCAAAATCAGACTTAAGCCTGGATGCAGCTCTAGGCCTCCCCTTGTTAGTACAGGACCAACTGGATCACGTATATTCAATTCTTCACCATCTCGCAATACGACAACGGATCCACTGGAACCAACCGCAGTTTTAGGCTGTGATGAATGATCATTTCCTAACATGGCTTTGAAAAACACCTAGAAGGGGGTGAATAGGTGTAAGTGCTAATCTAAGAAACTCAATGCAAACTAAGTGCGCTAAATGCGGAAGCTAATGCAAGTGTTGCACAAACTTGATACAATACAACAAGTGTAGCCGAATTCCCCTTGCGAGGCTCTGGACTAACTCCTCTTGATTCCCCTTGAAATGGGTTGAGGTGCTATGTGAAGCTCTTGTTGGATGAGTACAAATTAGGCCCACACACACAAGCAATCCAAGCAATATGAAATGTGTGCACGCACAATCAAGCCAAGCATATAAGAATGAATTGCAATATAAAAGATGCAAGGCAACACAAGCAATGTATAAGATATGTATGCAATGAATGAATGATGCTTGCACAAAGTAAAGAGAGTAAGGGTTAGAGAGACAATGGATCAAACGCTAACACAAAGATTTGTTTCGAGGTTCGAGTACCCAACTCTACATCCCCGCCTACACCACCGTGTAGGATTTTCCAATCCACTATAGGAGTACCAAACTCCTCTCTCAACTTTACAAAGCCACCGAGGCTATACAACCACAATCCACCTCTACCGAAGAGGGATACGGCCCGTAGCCAACTACAACAAACACCTCTACCTAAGAGGCTCACAAACCAATCACCCGATCACCTCTACCGAAGAGGGATACAACAAGAATAAGGGTGTACAACTTAGAGGTTTACAACAACAACCTCAAACACTCTCTTTTCTCTTTTTCCACAAAAACAAGATCCTAATAGTTTAGGATAGAAGATATGGCTCAAGTGTGGAAACTAAGTGTTTTTGGAAACAAGCAACAAAGAAAAACTACTTGGGAAATCTTGTATATGATAGAAATAAAAGATCAAATCAAAATCCCAAAACCTAGTTTTCTTTGATTTTCCAAAAACCCAAAACAAATAAGATGAAATCTTTTTGGCTTAAAACCCTTTTAAAAACCCTTTTAAACACTAGAGAAAGTCTGAAATTTTAGCTCTAAAAATCTTAGCCAAAACAATGGAGAAATGGGGTATATATAGCCCCTAGGAAAACTAGCCGTTAGGCTGATGTGGCAGCCTGACAGGCGTCGGTCGACCGGCCCGGTCGACCGCCAACGGTCAGAAAAGTGACCGTTGGGCACTAGCGGTCGACCGGCCCGGTCGACCGAAACATCCTGAGAGTTGAACTCTCAACTCGGTCGACCGGTCCGGTCGACCGACTACAATGTGTAGCCAGCGTGCACGTCTGTGCACATCGGTCGACCGACCCGGTCGACCGGCCACTTGGTGCGGTCGACCGGTCCGGTCGACCGAACTGGCCTGGCAGGCACAGTGCAGAACTGCACAGATACGGGATTTGAAAATAGGTCTTTTCACTCAATAAAAATCCCATAAATTCACAGTAAATCCACTAAATAGTTTTAATCACAATAAAAACTGTTTTTCTAAAAATATGTTTTTCTAAAACTTGTTTTTCCATAACTTCACAAAATACAAAAACAAGATATTTTGAACTTATTAAAGCATAGTGTGTATGGATATGATCCACTACACAATCATAATGAAATATCTATGTTTTTGATATCTAGCATATAACAAGGTTTTGGTTTAAAGGATATGCATGATAGAAATACCAAAAACCAACTCTTGTATTTTTATCATAAACAAAACTTGTATTTTATCAAACTAGAATTTTCCAAAACATGAATAGGATAGTCAAAATAAGTTTGTCTAGCAATTTAAAGCATGTATGTATATCTAGAACATATCTAATATACATAGGTATAAGGTAAACTTGTTTTGATCTATTATTCATGAAAACCAAAAACCAAATCATGAAACGTGTGTGTTTGTGCACTGAGCATATCAACTAAACTAAGCTTTACAAATAGATCTAAAACTCTATCTAAACTAGGATACCTAAGTCTTCTTGACGATCTTCATATTCAAGTAGACTTGCTCAAACTCCGTGATTCTCCAAGTGCAAAGGTATGATCTTTAAGCTTTGGCACCGGAATCATCAAGAATAGCTTCTAATCATCTTGTTGAAGCTAATCACCAACCTAATATCCTGTTAGTGATCTGAAACTTAGAAACACAAGAATATTAGTAAACATAACTACATGAGTGTTGATCATCATCAAAACTAGAGTGGAAGGCCATTGGGCCAACAGGCTTTGTATTCTCTAGTGGTATCTTGGGCAAAAACTTTTCAAAACTGCCTCCAACTTTGAAAGATGGATATCAGAATCAGCGACCATCTCAAGAATTGAATTAAATTTTGAACGAATTGTCCACAATCTAGCCGTCCGTGGAGTGCCCTGACTGGGAAAAGGATTCATGCCATTTTCAATTGCAACATTTTTGTAACGAGCATCCAACCTCTATCTCTGAAGTATATATGATTCTGGTATATGTGTAACGTGATTGCGCCACAAAATACACAGAATATGTCTACATAGGATACCCTCTGTTTCAAATAACGAGCAACTACAAGAAACATGAAGTCCCTCGCGCTTATCATAACTGACCTTTTCCCAGTTGTCTTTTGATTCTGAAAAATTACAACCAAATATATTGATCCAGGTTTGTCATGTTCCACCTCTTCTGAAAATAGTGTCATTACAACTTCCCATTCCTTCTGAAACAACTGAAAAAATCTTCGGTGTATACAACTTCGAAACCTGAATCTCATATGGATTGGATGTACAATTGGGCACAGAATTCAAACCCCAAAAATCTTGAAGAGATTCAGATGTACGACGGGAAGCAACAGCTTTATCATATTGGTGAACAAATTCCACTCGTTCGTGTTGAGTTAACAAAACCATCAAAAAAGGAATTAATACTCTCGGACCTCTGACTGGTGTCATTCCAGCACAGAAAATATCCTTGAGATATGCATTAACCCAATGTCCACGCAGCCTGTACATCTTCATCAACCAACTGTCATCTTCTTCTTCTAACTGATTTTTTCATTCATCAGACGCCATCGTTCCTCACAAGTGCTTATATCACGGGAGGTGTACCAAACATGGAAATCGGAGACCATGTCTTCTCCATACTTGTTTGCCATTGGGATTTGTTGCTCGCAATATGTTTCCGCACATGCCAAAAATAGTAACGGTGCCGAGAAGTTGGAAAAACAATCTTGATGGCGTCACCAATCTGCGCATCCTGATCAGTAATAATCAGCTTCGGTTCAACTCCATGCATGCACTTGAGCCATTTTTGGAATAACCAAACAAAAGTATCCCTCTGCTCATCAGCAAGCAATGCACAGCCGAACAAAATTGACTGCCGGTGATGATTTACTCCAGTGAATGGAGCAAATGGAAAGCTCAAGTGATTAGTCCTGTATGTTGTGTCAAAAACGATCACATCACAGAACCTCAGATACGAGAAAATAGCTCTTCCATCAGCCCAAAAAATGCTTCTAAGTGTGCCCGCGTTATCGATTTCACTTGAAAAGAAGAATTCTGGATCGGTCGCGGCTTTCTCTTGAAAATATTGATAATAGCAATAAACTCATGACCGCAGTTATTTCTACGTTGACGAGTGAAATCAATAACTTGTTGAGGGCTCACTTCTTCACAGCCTTCTCCCTGGCTCATTGCATTAACAACGCGGGAAATATTTGAAGGCCGCATTCCAACATCAATCAGATTGCTCATATTGCTTCTGCTAATTTTTGAACGATGATTCTGGTGAGAGTAATGGTGATGTACCTTATCCGGGCTTGACAATTCATGTGAATGAGTATCAACAAATTTGTGATAACCCAATGTCTTTTGTCCAAAAAAACGAAGACGGATATGCATCTCAGCAGGACAAGCTACTCTAGTGTTAACTCGACGATGCACTGTAAGCCCCTCTTGTCTTTGTCACACAACTTCTTCAGACCTTCCTTGTTGCAGCAAAATTTTCTGCAAATAATCTCATAAGGAGGCTTCCGTGACTTATCTGTACCTTTTTTTCTCACGCTAAAACCTCTATTCCTTGCAAAACAATCGTAGAAATTGTATGCTTCCATATCCGACAGGAACTGTTTCCCTATAAACTTATCTGAGCTTCCAGACGTTTCTCTATGTGCATTCGTATCCTACAAAAAACAATTACACGAATTAAATGAATATAAATATTTTTTAGATATCACTGTATTATAAAATATAAGTTATATAAATGCGACCAAGGTCGCATAAGAGATGAAAACTATATTACTTCTTATCAAGTACCAGTACTGCGACCTTGGTCGCAGTTATCCATATGAGAAGAAATCTATATTACTTCTTACTAAAGACTGCGACCTAAGTCGCAGTAAATAAAATTAAGATTTCACATACGACATGAAATCTATAATACTCCTTTAATGAAGATTGCGACCTAAGTCGCAGTTATCCGTATGTGAAGAAATCTATACTACTCCTTACTAAGACTGCGACTTAAGTCGCAGTTATCCGTATGTGAAGAAATCTATATTACTCCTTACCAAAGACTGCGACTTAAGTCGCAGTTACCCGTATGTGAAGAAAGCTATATTACTCCTTACAAAAGACTGCGACCTAAGACTCATACCAAAAAAAAAAAGATTTCACAACCGGAGATTATTTTCAAATAAAATTGCGACCGGAAATTAAAATGGTCGCATTTCTGAAACTTTAAATCATTTGTTATAGGTCGCAGTACCTCATAGACTTAAAGAGAAAAAATTTAATATTTAAGAAATTGTTTTTAAAAAAAATGAAACAATTAAAACCTGTTGATCGGCATGCAAAGATGTCAACCCTTCAAGATTTTTAATATTCTGAGAGAAACTAGAACCAGATGCAATATCTTCCATATTTAGATCGCCAGTAGACTGCTCAGACGTCGACATTAAATATTTTGGAGAAAAAATTGATCTCAAAAGATTTATATTTTCAGAAAAAAGTTTATCGCAGGCTGAAAAGGAGAAACTAGATTTTTCAAAAAGAGTAAGGAAATAGGGGGAAAAGTAATTCATATAGAATAACCTAAAACCTATAAAGAGCGGCAAAAAAAGGGAGAAAAATAATAATAAACAATAGGAAGGTTACCGAAAGAGTTGCTTTTCATAAGGGGTATTTGGTAATTTAACTTCTTCCTAAAAGCGTGCCGCAAGTTAGTGAAGTGACAAAGTGAGGCACGTCACCGCAGACTGAGAGAGTACTCTCAGCCCGCAGGCTGATATACATTTTTCTCATATATATATATATATATATATATATATATATAGACTTGTATCCTTCAAAAGGTTTTGATCCCGGATCCTTCCCACTCAAATTCAACCCTCCAACATTCGAATACAAGATCCACTCCGTTGAAGTTGATCTATACTATTTCAAGTATCTATAAACCAAAAATCAAGTATTTTAAATACTTTTTGCTCATCCATCAAGTAGGGGAAAAACGGCCGGCCTAAATAGTGAGTTGGTTAGTTTAACGGTGTAGAACATTTGAAATCTAACAAAAATTAGTTTATAGGGGTTTTTAAATGTTTAGATCATAATGAAATGCCGGATCGAGAATTGTATGTCTAAAGACATAGATCTAACTAACTCACTACTTTCGGCCGTCCATTTTGCGTCGCTTGATGGATGGGCAAAAAGTATTTAAAACACTTGATTTTTGGTTTATAGATACTTGAAATAGTATAGATCAACTTCAACGGAGTGGATCTTGTATTCGAATGTTGGAGGGTTGAATTTGAGTGGGAAGGATCCGGGATCAAATCCTTTTGAAAGGATACAAGTCTATATATATATATATAATATATATATATATATATATATATATATATATATAGAGAGAGAGAGAGAGAGAGAGAGAGAGAGAGAGAGATGTCCTTCCAAAAGGATTTGACCCCGAATTCTTTCCGCTCAAATTCGACCCTCCGACATTCGAATACAAGATCCACTCCGCTGAAGTTGATTATATTATTTCAAATATCTATAAACTAAAATCGAAAGTAGTGAGTTAGTTAGATTTATGTCTTTAGACATACAAATTCTCGATCCGGCCATTTTATTATGATCTAAACATTTAAAGACCCCTAAACCAATTTTTATTAGGTTTTAAATGTTCTACATCGCCAAACTAACCAACTCACTATTTAGGCGTCCGTTTTTTTCCTACTTGATGGATGTGCAAAAAAGTATTCAAAACA
>JAVJIF010006390.1:0-117469 GCA_038442645.1 Agave tequilana | reverse complement strand
CAAATGGATTCCTGTGGAAGTCACAACAAATCCTAGGAATTTGCCACTGGCTACCCCAGGAAGGACTTGGTGGGATTCATCTTCAATTGATGAGCCCGCATGATGTCGAAGACCACCTTCAGGTCTGCTACGTGATCGCCTTTAGCGCGGCTTTTACCGCGATGTCATCAACATAACATTCCATCGTTTTGCGTATCTGCTGATGGAAAATGGCATTCATGGCCCTTTGATATGTTGCCCCTGCATTCTTCAGTCCGAAGGCATGACGGTGTAGCAATACACTCCTAGGGGTGTCCTGAAGGAGGTGTGCTTTTCATCATCAGGATACATTTGATTGGTTGTATCCTGAGAATCCGTCCATGAAGGACATTCATTCGAATCCACAAGTATTATCAATCATGACATCTGTGATTGGCAATGGGAATTCGTCTTGGGGCAGGCCTCGTTTAGATCACGGAAGTCGATGCAGATCCTGATCTTCCCGTTCTTCTTGGAAACGGGGACGATGTTGGCTACCCAGTCGGGATGTTGTTCTCCCGGATGAAGCCAGAATCGATGAGCTTTCTAACTTCTGATTGAATTGCTTCCATTATTTCGGGACGGAACCGTCGCTACTGTTGTTTGACAGGTTTTACGTCCGAATTGATGTTGAGGCGGTGCATGGCCACTTGTGGATCAAGCCCTGGCATGTCCTCATAGTTCCAGGCGAAGACATCTATATATTCTTGTACAAGAGATATTAGATCCTTCTTCTCTGAAGGCGACAGGCCGTCACTTATGAAGATGGGCTTAGGGTTAGCCTCATCTCCTAGGTTGATCTGAACAACCTTGTCTTCTGTGGGGGCTCGCGCTGTTCAAAGCGGATGTCCCAAAGAGCGTTTAAATGTTTGATCCAAGGATCTTGTATCAGCTTGGATCATTTCTTCATTTTCATCTTCCAGGTGGCTTGTCGAAATCATGTTTACTGACAGTTCTTGAAGATGTTGCCGACACTGACATCTGACTCCCAAGATGATGTGTCTGAAGAGTAATCGTTGCTCGACGATCTTGAGAATCGGAGGCTGATGGGACCGGAGTTGATACATAGCCCAACCCCCTGCGCGTCCGATGATAATAATCGGGGGCCTTCCCTTTCGGCACAAAGGAGTGAAGTAGCGTTCTTCTTCCTTTGCCGAAGTTCAACCCGGGTCTGTTGGTTAGATCATACCCCATGCACTTCATCATTTTGAGCGCTTTTGGTTGATAATGACTGAGCTGAGGGGATTCCTCCTCACTTTCCGATTCTTCACGGGGCGTTGGTTCAGTCGTCATTCATCAAAAGGATGGGTTTTTGGCCTTTTCGTCTTGTCGGAACTATGAATATAGATTCCTGCGCATCGCCATTATCCTGGTATGTCCCGAAAGATGATTTTACTGGTACATGCAATGATGTCAAAGCATCCATTGCCGACCAGATGTCATCGTCTATAGTGTAGTATGTCTATCGGTATTGATCCGACGGTATTGAATCGGATGCACACGCAGAAAAATACTCAAAGTCTAGATTCTCATTAATATACCAACCGCCTGCATCGTCGGTGGTATTATCCACATCGAGCTTATTAGTGCTCTTTACAAGTGGTTCCAACTTCCACAAGCACTCTTCTTGCTCGTTTCAGTGTCAGCCTCATTACCAGAGTCTGGCACCTCCAGTTGCGGGGTTTCATCCACCGGATCCTGATATAAGAGGGAATCCGTGAAATAATTCTCGACCCCCTTGAACGGATACCTTTCGGCAACCAACGTTTGCACCTTCCCACTCGCGTCAATGTATTTCATGACTTGGTGAAGAGTGGAGGGAACGATGGAGTTGCGGTGGATCCATGGTCGTCCCAGCAGCAGATTGTAGGAAGTGTCGGCATCAATGACGTAGCACGTCACCTCCGACTTGAGGCTCCCAATCTGGCACTTGAGCTTGATCTTCCCCATCGGACGGGTACCGTTGGCATTGAACCCGTAAATGGTCGTCTGTGTAGGGCTCAGACGGTGGGTAGGGATGCGAGGTGTTGCATGACTCGGCGGGGCATAATGCTCAATGCGGACCCTGGATCTACCTGAATGCGGTTCACCTCAGATGATCCGATGTAACCTGTGAAGTACAGGGGTCGGTCATGCTTCCCTTTCACCTGCATATCATCTGCCGTGAAGGTGATGCAGGGGGCATTCTGGGAAGTGTGAGGCAATCCTCTACATCTTCCTCCTTCGGCACCTGGGGTCATGAAGACCTCAGCATTTGCCAGAGCTTCTTGCAGAGCTTCCCTGGTCGACTTTGATAGTCTAAGAAGTTCATACAAGGTAATGCGTGCCGGAATGTTGGCCAGCTGAGCCAGGACATCAAAGCGGTAAGGTGCCGAAGACCCTTCCGCGATGCTCTTTGAAGGGCTCGAGAGAATCGAGTCTCCTTCTGCTTCTCCACAGGTGGCTTCGTGGAGGGCCTAGTTGGCTCTGCAGCCGGTTGTGGAGGGTTTGCCGCCACTTCGCCGTATTGCTTCAAGTAGGGCTGTCCTGAACGAGTCCCCGTCATTGGTTGGTTGGGCTCTGCGGCCAAGACTATTGTTTCCTCTTCTGAATCAGTCAGTGAGGGAACATCATCTTCTGCTTCTCGGGAGGAGGCACATACCACATGGCAGGACGAAGCTTTTGCCTTGCCTTTGGACTTCCTGTTGGTTACAGTAGTCCACTGCTGGTTGTCCACTAGGTCGGGGTGGACCCACATAATTTCCCCTTGAGGCGTAGGGACGGGTACCAAGCCCTTCTCCTGCTGCTGGTGAGGGTCTGTGTTGACCACTCTTAATTCTCCCTTTGGAATAGGAGTTACCCCCGCAGGCGTTGGAGGTTGTCTCCCGAACTGGAGAACCGACGTCACATTAGCCGTGACCTTCTTCTGCTCTGGTCGGAGCTTTAGCACCTCCGCGTCAATCAAAGCCTGAAGGATGTCTTTGAAGACGTAGCAGCTTTTGGTAGGATGTCCCAACATCCTGTGGTACATGCAGTAGTTGGGATTGTCGGTCTTGCCGACTTCCTCTGGGCGTCTAACTTCAGGGAGTTTCAGCGATTGCTCTGTTGAGTAGCTTGAAGAGCGAATCGACATGTTCCTCCTTGAAGGAATACTGCTTGCTGGGGCGTGGCTGGCTTGAAGAGCCACTTGCCCTGCCTGTTTGAGGTTTGGCGGGGGATTTGGTCTCCGTCGCCAAGTTATCCTTCCGCTTTATTTGGAGGGATGTGTCTGGTGCCGGTGCACGCCTTGTCGACCTTTCCGGCCGCGGCTTGCCTTCCTCCGCTCGGACGCGGGCGACAATCTCCTCAGCCTGTTCACCTTGTTGGACTAATTGTTTCCAGGTGCGGCTTTCAGCAACTCCTATTTGAGCAAGGAGTGAGGTTTGGAGATTGTGGCGGCATGTTTCCACCAGGGAGGCCTGGGTCATACCGCTTGGGCACCGGAGTGCCACGTTCCGAAATCTTTCCACGAAAGATTTGACGGACTCTCCCTTTCGCTGTCTCGTAGCCAACAGGGTGGGCATTGTGACCTCGGAGTCATCTTCGAAGAAGCGTGTTAAGAACAGCTTCTCCAGATCCCCCCAGTTCTTAATAGAACCTTCCGGGAGTTTCATGAACCACTCAAAGGCCAACCCTTTCAGGGTGCCGATGAATAGTCGCGCCAGGATGGCGTCATTATCTACTACATTCCTGGTTTGGGATTTGAAGTAGTAGATGTGCTGATTAGGGGACCCCTTCCCATCGAAGGCTTGGAGGGTTGGAGCCTTGAACTTAGGAGGGTATGGGACTAGATCCCACTCAGCTGGATAGGGCCGGACCACTCCAACTTCTTGGAGGTCTTTGCGACTGGCAAGGGCATTGAGGCGTTGCTCCAGTTGACTCATTCTTTTAGTATGAGCCTTTTCTGGGTCGTGCGACGAAGATTTGGACGAATTTGAAGTAGATCGTCGCGCCTCCTCAGAAAGATGAGCTTCCTCCCTTTCTCCTTTTGCCCTTTGACCTCCTAGGAGGAGATTTCCTCCTGTCTTCCAGCAGTTGTGCAATCGCCTGCTTGAGGGAGTCAATCGACGCCTGCTGAGAAATAATCATGTCCATTTGTGCTTTCTGGACCTGCTCTATACGTCTTGCCGTCTCCTCAGGAGTGCCTGTCATGTAGGCAGAGGTCTCCTTCTCGACGGAAGAGTTCGAAGCCCCTGATTCACTACGGCGGAGTGGGAATCATTCGCTCTAATGCCGTGGGCTAAGGCATTATAGTCAATTGGGGGAATGGCCCCCGTCCGGGTGCGAGTGTGTCGATACACCTTCCGGTTCAGAGTCAGACTCGGACTCGTCTGAGCTGACTGCAAGTTGTTTCCCCTTGCTCCTGCTTGTCATGTTCGCAGTAAGCTCGGGTATTCAATGTCAGAGAAGACTCTCCTTCTATGGGAGCGCCTTCTTTGGCTGACGGGGGAATCGAGGTCAGTTGTCCAGCCAAGGACTGCTGGTGCACACTCGACCCGCAACGGCACTCCGCAAGCATGGAGATAAGCCGTTGGCAGCAGCAAGATGAAGTGACCTGGTGGGCACTTCTTTTCTTTGTCAGATAATCCCTCAAATCCATGGAAGAGGGATCAAGAGACTAGCCTCACAACGTCGAAGACGGGAGGCATCCATGTGCTGTGCAGAATGGACGCAGACTTCAGGGACACGGTTTCCGCGTCGTGACTGTGGAACGCGCGTCTGGCTCTCTGTTGAGATGAGACGCGAGCATCGCGTTGCTGCCTGGTGCGTCCGGGCTGAGCCGCGTGAGAAAGAATGGGCTGCAGGGCGCCTCGTCTCTGGGTGCGTGCTTCCTGCGTTTGACGAGACGCAGAAGCTTCATTCTGGCGTTTGGTAAGTTGGTCCTCAGAGGACTCAACTTGAGGAGTTACGCGCTTGGGCCGCCAAACGCGGATTTCACGTACTGGACGCGAGACGGGCAAGGTGCGAGACTGTACGTCGCGTTCAGCTTCAGTTGGAAAACCAACGGTCCGACTTGCAGCTGACGCGCACGTCTCCTCTGTCGACGCTCAGCGTTTCGATTGCGTCGAGGAGGTGGAGAGAAACCAACAAACATCCTGATGTTGAACATCAGGGAGTTTAACCACGCGGGTCTCCTGAGAGACGCTGACGCGGGTTTTCTGTGCGCCGGAGTTGGTCGCAACAGCAACTGTGCTTGGGATCACGCGGGCCTTCTGAGAGGCGTTGACGCGTGAACTTTGCTGGGCACAGTGGGCAGCAGAGGAGCTCGAGAAAGCCACCGATCGGGCTTCGAGGCCATTCCCTGTCGAGACCCGGCGGCAGACGCGGGTCTTTGGGCTCTTGGAGCCAGAAGAGAGGAACTCTTCGTACTTCGCCTGGTCGAACTCGACAACGAGCGATTCGACCATCTTTCCCTCGTGGTGGACGTCATCTTGCGCCACAACATGTTCGTCGGTAACAAACAGAGTCCCCAGCGGAGTCGCCATCTCTTGTTTGACGCGGAAAAGGGGCTGGAGTAAAATTTCCTTGAATCAGATGAAAAATTACAGCCGGCTAATCTTCCGGTTACAAGGGAGGGAGAATATTGGATCTTGAATTCCCCCTTTGTTTAGTGCTGGGTTCTTCGTGTGGCGGTGGAGAGTGAATCTTGTTCTCCGTTGACCAGATGACCATTCTGGACCGTCGAGGGATCTTCTCCTTGGCAGGTAGAGGAGTAACTCAGCTCCGTCTACCAAAACTCTAGAAGAGGAGGTAGGCAAAGAGCGGCTAGTACTCAGTAAGCTCGCTGAAGAGTCTTTTCTCTCTCTCTCTGTTGATGATCTCCTTTTTTTCCTTCTCCAAAATCCTCCTTACCCGATAATTGTCGTCCTCGTCTTCAATAGTGACGGGACTATTTATATGATTTTTAGGGGGTGATCGTGCCCCCTGAAAATGCTCCACAATGAGGGGCCAACTTCCCCGCTATATGGGCGGTGGATGGCGCCAAAATCGGGGTGGTTACAACCAAGGTGGGGGCACCTTGTTGCTGAGACGCGGGCGTTGAGCCAACGCGCCTGATGCTGAGATGCGGGCGTTGAGCCAACGCGCCTTGATGCTGAGACGCGGGCGTTGAGCCAACGCGCCTTGATGCTGAGACGCGGGCGTTGAGCCAACGCGCCCTGATGCTGAGACGCGGGCGTTGAGCCAACGCGCCTTGATGCTGAGACGCGGGCGTTGAGCCAACGCGCCTTGATGCTGAGACGCGGGCGTTGAGCCAACGCGCCTTGATGCTGAGACGCGGGCGTTGAGCCAACGCGCCTTGATCTTGAATCTCTGCGTTTTGGTGCTTGTCTTTGTGATTTTTAGACAGCCTACAGACCCTTCATTGATGAACATCTATATCACCAGAAAGTCATCCAATGAGCATGGATTTTTCGTCGATGTCACTTCTGGGGTAAGACTGGTGAAGGGAGAATCTGAGACCTTATAGGTGACGTCCTCTTTCTAGTGACCTGCAAGAGGACCATACCCACCACCATATCCACCGCCATACCTACTATGACCATGACGAGCCCAGGGGTACTGTCGGTGCATTATGTCAATGAGGTCTTGACAGATGTCATCAGTCACGCAAATCCTCGTCTCCCATAAACAGGAGCCATGACTTCTCCTCAATGGTCGACCATCGAACAAGTTCGCTAGCCGATATATTCTCCCAAGGGCCCAGTGAATATGTGAAAGGATGATTGAGGCTACTTGCGAGAAGTAAAAACCAGAAGGTTAGAATTCTAAAAGAGAAGATTGAAGAACAGACGCGGCTATAACTGTAAACTTCAGACGCAGGGATGACCCGCACAGAAAGTCAAATCCTGTGTGCGACAGAAATAGACGCGATCGAAGTTGTGGATTTAGATACACACAGATCTAAACGCGGTCTAGTGTTAGACCCGCGTCTAAAATAATTGACGCAAAGGGAACCAGACGCGAAAGTTACCACATTCTTGTTCGAGAAATAAGGGTTGCTACATCCAAATCTGAAGCCCTTGACCAGAATTAAAGTTCTTTGAAGTCAACAACCTCAAACGCGAGCTCTATATGCAAAGCTCATATCTCACAGTCCAGGTACAGAGTTCATCACACTTGCGTCTAAAGGACTTTAAGTTAGAGTTCAGACTCAGTCAATTCGCGCTTCATCAAGAAAACTAAAAGGCGTGACTTTCAAATAATGGGTACACCAGTCAGACCTCAAGAGAAGGTCAAGAGAGTGAATCTCTTCAAGAGACAGGAAACTAAAACTCATGTTGGGCTGAGTATGTCATGGTGACAATTAATTCCTACCCTCTGAAGAACCCGCTAGAGGTTGAACTTTCTGCATCAAGGCGCGGGTATAAAAGGTGCTCACAGGGACGCTTTTTGATCTTGAAATCACTTGACAGTGATAATCTTTAGGAAAGATTAAAGGAAAGCATGAAAGCTTTGGGTCTTCGCTGTCCATGGGGTCACATCCCATTGAAGAAAGAAGATTAAGTCAAGATGAAGTCCCTTAGAGCGCCTGCTCTTAAGGGAAGACAGTCTAAGCAATGGACTGTTAAGGGGGCGAGGCCTATTTATAGGCAACCCATAAGGCCTGTAATTAAATGGCGTAAAAATCAGAGCCATTGGCCTTAATTCCCGTACGAACATCGAAGCCCAATAAAGAGCTGATGCGTGGATTGCCGTTTCGGGAAACGTCAAGGACGCGAGTCCCCAATCGTCAATGCCGACTTGGCATTTAAGGATATTAACATCAAAGCCCAATGAAGAGCTGACGCGTGGATTGCCGCTTCGAGAAACGTCAAGAACACAAGTCCCCAATCGTCAACGCTGACTTAGCATTTAAAGGTTCAACCAGAACATTAAAACGGGTTGCATGTGACACTTGGGAGGTCGTGTCAAGTGCAGATTCAACGGTCGTGTCCTAAAACCCGGGTCCCTTCATAAACCCAAAGGCTGCGTTCTTTTCTGCTAAGAGACCCGCGATCGCGTTTCTGAGAGTGATTCAGAACCGCGTCTCCTCAGCGAATTGGATCCATTCAAAAATTGTGTCTTGAGTCCGCATCAACTTGAAAGCTGCATTTCGAAGCTTGCGTCCTCAACGACCAGAGAAGGCCTATATCATTCACGAGGAGCCTGAAACTACGTCTCTATTGCGAGATGATAGTCGTGTCTTTATCATAAACTCAATATAGCCTGAGTTTGCGCCTTATTAAGGGTCAGAGAGGCGCGTCTTTAAAGCAGCATGACCACTGCGTCTACAGGACTTGCATTCAGTTCTTACTTCTACAATTCAGTTTAACAGTACACTGGCACAAGCAGATGACTGTTTACCCCTGGTTCAAAGTACACCAACAACAAACTCAGAGCACTGGGGAGGTCTAGACTTTGTATCTAGATACTTGCCACGATCATTTCTGGCAGCTTCAAAGGGTTTCACAGTACACTCACGAAGACTATATTCCAGACAGGATCAAGATCAGAGCATCTTAAATGATTGTCAGTCCAATCATGAGAAGTATGAACTCAACCATCCAAAGTATTTCGAAATCCTCCCAGTCAACTGCGGAATATCGAAAACTTCGGAGGGATTTCTGTAGCCTGTCTAAAAATCACTAAAAGACAAGTCATCAAAAGCAAAGTCCAAAACTCCAGACGCAGTTGTAATCATAGCCATCACCGCAGCATCAAGACGCGAGGGTCAAAACCCGGGTCTCAGCATCACTGCAGCATCAAGGCTCTGCAGCATCAAGGCGCAAGGGTCGAAACCGTGTTCACTACAGTATCAAGATGCGAGGGTCGAAACCCGCGTTCACTGCAACATCAAGACGCGAGAGTCGAAACCCGCGTTCACTGTAGCGTCAAGATATGAGGGTCGAAACCCACGTCTCAGTATCACTGCAGCACCAAGACGTGAGGGTCAAAACCCGCGTCTCAGTATTGCTCAACACCAAGGCGCGAGGGGGCTGAAACCCGCGTCTCAGTTATAACTACCCTCGTTATTGGTCAATTGCCCATATAATGAGGAAGTTAACCCCTATTATGGAGCGTTTTTAGGGGGGAACGTTCACCCCTGAAACCTCTAAAAATAGCCTCTTTTTCTATGGAAAAGGGGTCGGTTGATCAGATAATTCTTGAAGAAGAATTTTGCTTGTGAGCTGTAGAAGTACCGAGACTTCCACCGAAAAGAAAGAGAGTTCAACTCTTCAAAAAACTTACTGCGTACAAGTTAATCTTTGCCTACAATCTCTTTGAGATCCTGGTCGACAGGAGCTATGTTACTCCATCTTCCATCCAAAGAGAGGATTCCCAAGAGGTCCTGATGTTCACCCGGTCAACGGAAAATAAGATTTACTTTCCACCGCCACATCAAGAAACCAACATTAAACAAAGGGGAGATTCAAGTCTAAACATCTTTTCTCCCTTGTCGCGGAGTGTTAATCTATTGTAATATTTCATTTGATTCAAGGAAATTTTACAAGGAACTTTCTTCCACCAAACAGGTATCAGAACCTACGCTCCTGATATTAGGTTTAACCACCTAGGAGTGTGATTTTGGTTTGCTAATCTACATTTGCATTTACATTTGCACACATATAGTTTGCTCTCATGGATAGCCCTCCCATGTTTGATATCTCTAGACTTGATATATGGAAGGTTACGATGAGTTATCATTTAAAAGTCCTAAGATATAAAGTTTACCTTGCCATTACTAAGGAATCCTACCTTAGTGATAGCAAGCATATAGAGGCCAATGCACTAGCCCTAAAGGCATTTCGAACATTCCTTGATAAAAAATATTTACATGTGTTTTCTCACTATGATTCCGCTTTTGCAGTATGGAACATTTTGACATCTCCCGAACTACCAACGCTTATCAATAAGAAGAGGGAATCTAGTCGAGACAAGTCCGACAAACATTGCTTCATGGTCCAAGGGAATGACTCCCTTGAGTTACATTCGAACACTCAACTAGATGTTAGTACTAGTTCACATTGCAATGAGTGTATGGATGCACAAGCCTTAAATGATGAACTTGCTAAAAATTGTGAAAATTTGATTTCAAAATATAAATTTTTGAAAAAGAATAGTCTTGGTTTAAAAGAAGAAAATAAAAATTTATCTTCTAGACTTAAGATTGCTTTGTAAGAAAGGGATGAGATTTCAAGTGAACGTGACTCACTTAAATCCCAACTTGATCTTGCCATAAATGAAAACAAGATTTTGAAAATAAAAATGATTGTAATGATATTTTGAAGAAAAATGAAAACTTGTCTTCTAATCTTGATTTTACTTTAAAAGAAAATGTTTCTTTGAAAAATAAAATTGATTTGATTTCACAAGAATTGGAAGATTGTTTAAAGAAAAATGTTTCTTTGAAAAATGATTTGTCTACACATGTTTGCCATGCTAGTGTAGCTTCACCATCTAGCTCACCTATTGCATGCACATCTTCTTCTAGGATTAATAATGATATATATTTGTTAAAGAAGAGTGTGGATTGTTTGGGCTCCACTTTGAGCCATTGTGCTTTGAACCACTCACGTTTGGAATCTATGTTTCGAAAGAAACAAGTTCCTCCTATGCATGCACACAAACCATGGCATACACATGCTTCTCACGTATACGCCCATCACACAATGTATGCTCATGTGTACACATGTACACATTGTGGACATAAGAGCCACCTTGCTAAGTTTTGTTATGACCCCATGGACCCAAAAGAGTGTGGGTACCAAAGACCACTCCTATTGTATTTGATGTAGGTGTGGGCTCTCGTATGACGTGAGGTAATGGTGCCTTGAGGTGGATGCGTTCCGAGCTAAAGAGGACAATTTGGATGTATCACTTTCAAGGGGAGTTTGGTGGGAAGACCATCATGGTTTGGAGATATAGAGATGTACCTTATCAGTTTGATAAGGTCTCTAATTCCTCATTTATGTTTGCATGTTTTTAGATCATTCATTTATAGCATGTCTTTTTTAATGCTTATTATGTCATATGTCATGCTTATTAGACCATTGACATACATGTATAGCATTTGAGATCATCCATGTTTGTATGAACCCATATTTTGTGTTCTCTCCATAGTTTAGCTATTATGTATATCATAACTCTAATTCATGGGCATTTGCTATATTGATCATATGAGTTTTGTTTTGATTTTTATACCTCATGTTTTGATTACATGTCTAGATGTTAGTTTTCATTAAAACTTGGATATTATACTTTTACAACTAGTAAGCCACAAATAGATTATTATATGTTTGTGCTTGATTGCTCTTTTGTACTTATTAGATGTACTAGTATAGTCTAATTTTGATGATTCATGCATTTGACTTGTATTCGCATATTGTATATGTTTTTCATGTTTATATGTTTAGTTTCATGCATATGCCCATTTTGTCTAAACTATTAGCTATACATATACATTCTTGAGCCACTTGCCTTCATGCATATACTTTTGTGGACTCGTTTATATTAGGATATGTATGTATACTTTAGTTTGTATGAGACATACATATACCTTGAAGGATTCTAGTTTTGATGATTTTCATGTTTTTAAGGAATTTCATATTGAGCTTGATTGCCTATTTTCTTGACTTTATATTTCACATTCTACTTATACACTCACATCATTTTTGTTTACTCATGATTTATTTTCATGAGACTATATATGCTTTATAGACCCTTGAGTGTTTAATAATCATGTGATTTTCATATTTTCATGAAAAATATATATTTTTTGTTTTATTCCTTGCTTGAAGGATTTCGTACTAGTTTATAAATTTTTCATATAAATAGTTCGTATTCTTCATATGGTAGAGTTTTCAATCATACTATATTTTCAAACTTATTTTTGAAAAGCCCTACCCATTCAAGGGTGGTTGGTTGGGCGACCATGCCTTGTATGCTTATTATTGAAAATCTATTTAAAGCATGTGCATGAAATGGGTGGTAAGAAGTATGAGTTATACACTTGATCTTATTATATTTTCAATTGGTATCATTGAATCTTTTCAATTGGTATCACTATTGACATTCCTTTGTATACTCATATATATATATATTTATATATGTATGCTTACACTTCAAATAGTATCATTTCGATTCGTATTCAATTTTTCATATATATATATATATATATATATATATATATATATATATATATATGTTTTATTTGTGCTTACTATATCTCTATATCTTTGAGCACAAATTTTGGTTACGCTAAGCTTGATTTCTTAAATGTCTATTATATTTCAATTGATTATGTTTCAATTGGTATCTTATACAAGTTTATGCATAATTTTGTTTGGTATTTCATAAAGGGAGAGAAAATTCATATTTCACCTTTTAATTGGTTTTGTTTACCTTTCGTATTTTACTCCCACACTTTATGTTGAAAATGATTGAAAAATGATATTGATTTTTTTTGTATCATATACTTCTAATGAAAAATTACTTTCAATTGGTATTAATTTTTACTATTGATATCAAGATTACCTATATGTTTACATCTTTCAATTGATACAAAATTTTTGGTCGATATCTTCAACATGTTTTATTTCAATTAGTATAATATAGACATGTTTATTTAAATTTATATTAAAAATATCTGTTTTATGTACTTTCAATTGGTTGTTTTATTTATTTTCAATCGATATCATGATGCACTAAATTGATATATTTTTTCAATTGGTATCATAATATTTTGATTTAATTTCACCCCTCATTGATTTTTTTGTTTAAGACAAAAAGGAGGAGAACATTGTTTTATTGTTTACTTTAACTCCTTTATTGATGATTGACAAAAAGGGAGAAGTATTTGAGTTATATGCATGCTTATTGTTTATTTGTAAGTTTATATCAAAGTTTATTTCATATTGATATCAAGAGAGTTTGGTTGATGTTTTGATGTTTAGTTTTATTGGTATCAAGAACTTTTGTTAAAATTTTTATTGTTGGTATCAAGAGCTTTTATTGATTATCTTTCAATTGGTATCAAGAGTTTTTATTGATTAGTATCAAGAGCTTTTATTAAAATTTTATTGTTGGTATCAAGAGCTTTTATTGATTATTTTTCAATTGGTATTAAGAGTTTTTATTGATTGTATCAAGAGCTTTATTTCTTTTATTGATAAAGCTTTCAATTGAAATTTTTATTGATATCGAGAGTAATTATTTAAAGAACATGTTTATTCTAAGTTTATATTTTCAATTGGTATTTAAGAACATGTTTATTTCAAAAAGAGGAAAAAGTAATTTATTTTAAAATTTTGGTATCAAGAGTATGTTTCTTTCATTATTTTATGCATGTTTATGCATATTCATGTCTACCATTCATTGCACATCTTAATATTTTTTGCTATGCATGAGTTAAGGGGGAGCTTCTTTGAAGCTTAACTTTAATCCAAGCATATATAACTCCATGAGTTTTGTCATCATCAAAAAGGGAGAGATTGTTGGCCCAGAGGCCTTCAACTTGAGTTTTGATGATGATTAACTCATGTAGTTATAGTTTACTAATAATCTTATGATATTTAGTTTCAGATATTTAATCAAGATATTAGTAGGTGATTAGCTTCAACAAAGGTGTTTTTGGAGTTTTCACATGGTTATTCAAGAGCCCGAGCGTCAAAGTTCATATCTAGCACTCGTTGGAGTCAAGCTAGGTGGATCACGTTTGGATCGAGTCGATTTGGAGACGGCGCTCTACAAGAAGACATCGGTTTGTTTTAGAATAGTTAGTTTAGATCCATTGTTAAAGATTAGATAGTGTGATATGCTCAAGTTCACAACACACACGTTTCATGTTTATTGATTTTCGGTTTTTGGTTTAACTGATCTTGGTTTTAATGAATAGATATTATATCAAAACAAGTTTACATGGCTTAATGTATATATACATGTATGCTTCATATTCTTAGAAAAGCTTATTTTGATAACCTATTCATGTATTTAAGTTTTGTATTTTAACAAAACGTATTTTCAGATTTAATGTCAAAAACATTGATATATATATATCTTTATATGAATATTGGATTCTATTCATATACAACATGCCTCAAAGTTGTTTCAATATCATGCTTTTGTATTTGCAAGTATTTTGGACAAAACGATTTTTCATTTCAAAAATTCAAGTTTTGAAAAATACGGATTTTGGTTTTCAGCAAAATTTGTAAGTCACAAAAATGGTTCAAAATGTTTGTAACATAGTTTGATTTTTACTCAAACATGTTTGTTTATCAAAGGATAATACTGGAACTATTTTTTGAAGATTTTTAGAGATTTTATGGGATTTAATTAGATAATAAAAACCCTAGTTTTTAAATCCTATAATTTGCCCTGCCAGGCTCTGGCGGTCGACCGGGCCGGTTGACCGGACCAAGAGTCAGTCGACCGGACCGGTCGACCGACGTGCACAAGGACGTGCACGCAGGCCAGCTTGCTTGGCCGGTCGACCGAGCGATCGACCGACTGAAGTCAACCCACTCTCAGGTTGGCCCGGTCGACCGGGCGGTCGACGGGCAAGCTCAACGGTTAGAAATTTGACCGTTGGCCGGTCGACCAGTCGGTCGACCGGAAGGTCATTTTTGACCTTTCTGCCTGCCAACGGGCAGAATTTTGTGGGGGTTATAAATACCCCACATTTGAGTTGTTTCTGAAGAAGTTTTTCAAGAGCCAAAATTTTGATCTTCTCTATTGTTTTTATACAAGTTTTCAAAAGAGTTTTTAGTGCTAAAAGATTAATCTTCATTTGTTTTAAAGTGTTTGTTAATTCAAAGAAAATAGTTTTTTATGAATTATTTTTGGTCTAAAAAATTCTATATTTATTTAGAGTTTTTCCCAAGTGATTTTCTTTGTTAAAAATACTTTGTTTTCTCACACTTGAGCTTATCTTTCTATCCTATCTATATGATCATTGTTAGTGAGAAAGAAATTTGCTTGTGGTCTTTTGATCACCAAGTTGTAAACCCTCCTTATTTGTGATATCCCTCTTGTGTAGAGATTGATTATTGGAGTGGTGGCTTTGTGCCCTATCCCTCTAGTGAGAGGTTGATTAGTTGTTTGGCTTTGTGCCCATCCCTCATTTGTGAGGTGGATTTGTGTTGACTTTGTGCCTAACATCTAAGTGTAGAGGTTGTGTTGTATTTGAGAGAGGAGTTGTGTACTCCCAGTTATTATATTACACCAAATCCTCAGTGGAGGTTCCCTGTGTGGGAAGTCCTTTGTGGACGAGTTAGTGGAAATCCTTCTGTGTGAAGGCGGGGACGTAGAGTTGGGTGCTCGAACCTTGAAACATATCCTTGTATTTGCGTTTGATCCATTAACTCTAACTCTCTCTTTTATATTGTGCCTTGCATTGATTCATATTGTCATATCATACTTATATGCTTGGTTGTGATTGTTTGTCTGCCTCACTTGTGTTTAACCATGAAAGCTTCATATAGTACCTCAACTCTTATTCAGAGGAATCAAGAGGAGTTAGTCCAGAGCCCTTCACCGAGAATTCGGCTACACTCGTTGGTTACACTAAGTGTGTTGCAATTAAGTTTTAATTTTCGCATTTTGTTCATTAGATTAGCCATACACCTATTCACCCCCCTCTAGGTGTACTTACATTATCTACCCTAGGGTATTGATTGAGAATCAAGCAATATGAATAAAAATGCTGGAAACCCTAATTAGTGTGCACAAATAAAAATTAAACTATAGTTCAACTTAATTTCAAAGTATAGAATAATAAAAGTCCACTTAAAATTATGCTATCAAAGTATTTAAATATGAACCATGAATAATCATTTAAAAAGTGTAACCCAAATTAGTTAAATTTAATTATTGATTCATCTTCAAGAACACCAATTTAGTCCTAGGGTTTCTAACAAGCATAGATGTCAATTAGCTCATCTTTTAAACTAAACTAGGGTTGATTGGGAGATTAGCAAACTATAAGTTTAATTAGTTATTCATATTTTTACTTTTATTTTCAATTTTTTTGAATAAGAAAAGTTGCATTAAAATTAAAAGAAGAAAAAACAAATAAGCTAAAGCAGAAAACTAAATTAAATTGCAAAGCAAGAAGAGAAAAAAGAATAAAAAACCTTATTTTATTGGATATCACCGGCTAATTACAAAGCTCTTCTGCTTCTTCAACAATCTTCTTCTCTAAATAAAAAACAAAAAATACAAGAAAATTCGACAAAAAAAGAGGATCTAAAGAAAACCCTGAGCTTGAGCTCTTTGGTTCCCTCCTCTGTTGCTGTGCAGGGGTATTTATAAGAGATTTAAGACGTAGAGTCCCAATACAACTCTTCCACGAAAACACGTTGCCAGATCTATCTAAATAGCCACAGAAAAGCGGTTATAGCCGTGTTTCCATGGCAAGAGCGTGGCCAATGGCCACGCGCATTTTTGTGTAGCCTCCTCTGGTCCGTCCATCTGGGCGCCTCCTCTTGAATTCTGCATCTGACCCTCGATCTTGAGAATTCGGGATAACTTAGGAAGCAAGTTATCAAAAATCTTAATTTGAAAATGATTTGGTCCCTTTATCTTTATCTTCAAGTCTTTCTCCCCTTTATCTTTATCTTGTAGTGCAAGCAACCAGTTTCAAGTAGAAGTCCATCTCTGTATTAGGATAAGGATCCATCTTATTCTATCCTTCTCCTCCTCCCCTTGATTTGAATAGCAAATAGGAGTCCTACTTTATCCTCCCTTCTTGATTTGAATAGCAATTAGGAGTCCTACTGTATCCTCCCTCAACATCTCCTAGATTTTAAATAATAATTTAAAATCTAAGTTTAGATTAGGTTAGATAAGATAGAAACTTCTAAATTACTAAAATAAATCATGCATGTGGGTTTTTTTTGGCTTTCGGGTTTCATTTGTTTATTCTTTAATTACTCAAGGCCTGCACAACATTAAACAATAAAACTTTACGTAGAAGTTCTTTATGAAAGAACAAGTAGGGAAATATGATGATAAATATGCATTTTTGACTACCTATCAACTGTTACCAACAGAAAGTCCAAAAGCAAGGCAAAAGCTTCATCTTGCAATGTGGTGTGTACTTCCTCCTGGGGAAGCAGAGACTGATGTCCCCTAACTAATCAACTCGAAGAGGAGACAATCGTCCTTGCTGCAGACCTGAACATACCGTTCGTCGTCAAAACTCATTTGGGTCAGTCATATTTGAAGAAATATGATGATATGGTGGCAAATTCGCCTAAACTCACCCCTGAACTGACCAAGCAATCTATGAAGCAACCCATGAAGAAACAAAAGGAGATTCGGTTGCCAAGGCCCTCCCGAAGATCAAAGTAGAAGGAACTTCAGCGCGTTACCACTTTGATGTCCTGGCTCAACTGGCCAACATCCCGGCCAGGATCATCCTTTACGAGCTCCTGAGACTCTCAAAGTCAACCAGAGAAGCTTTGAGAGAAGCTTTAGCTGATGCTAAGGTCTTCATGTTCCGGATCCTGCTGAACCATAGGAGGAAGATGAAGAAGACTACCTCTATGCCTCTCAACATGTCCCCTGCATCAACTTCATGTTAGATGACATGCAGGTTAAAGGAAAACATGATAGGCCACTGTACTTCAAAGGGTACATTGGATCGTCTGAAGTGAGCCACATTCAGGTGATGCAGGATCAGCGTTGAGCATTATGCCCCACCAAGTCATGCGGCACTTGGGGATCCTCACTCACCGATTGAGCACTAGCCAAACCATCATTTATGGTTTCAACGCCAATGGTACGCTCTCAATGGGGAAGATTAAACTCAAATGTCAGATTGGGGACCTAAAATCTGAAGTGACGTGCTATGTGTTGACGCCGACACTTTGTATAATTTGCTGCTGGGACGACGATGGATTCATCGCAACTCCATCGTCCCTTCTACTCTCCATCAAGTCATGAAGTATATTGACAGAGATCGAAAAGTTCGAACGTTGATTGCCAAAAGGCATCCGTTCAAGAGGGTAGAGAGCTACTTTACAGACTCCCTCCTATACTAAGACTCCCTGGAGATGAATGAGAATCCACAGCCAGAGGAATCAAACTCTGATAATGAAGCTAAAATTGAATCAGAGGCAGAGAAAGAATATCTTTTGGAGCTGAATCCACTGGTAACGAGCATTAATAAGCTCAATGTTAATAACACCGACAATGATGAAGGCGAGTGGTATATTAATGAAGAATTAGATTTGGCCTACTTTTCTGTGTTTGCTTCTGATTCCGTGCTGTCAGATACTAGTACCGATGTAGGTGATGGCCCCTGGTTAGCAATAGATGCCTTGACATCATTGCATGTACCAGTGAGGTCATCCCTCATGGTATACCAAAGCGTCAGTGAGGCACAAGAATTTATTCAAGGTCACAACAAGACACAAAGGCCAAAGAACAATCCTTTTTGGAGGAATCAAGTCCGAATTGATGCCTCGCGAAGACTCAGAAAGTGAGAATGAACCCCCTTAATACTCCCATTATGAGTCAAATGTACTTAGAATGATGGAGAACATGTGGTACGACCTGACAAGTGGTTCTGACTTGAAATTTGGCAAAGGAAGAAGAACACTGCTTCGATCCTTCATTCTAAAAGGGAAAACCCCTGATTATTATCATCAAACTCGCAGGGGATTGGATTATGTGTCAACTTTAATCCCGTCAGCCTCTGAGTCTGAAGAGTCATTATACTATAATCACTCGTCAGGCACATCATAGTGGGAGTCAGATGTCAGTGTCGGCAACATCTTCAAAAAATGTTGATAAACATGGCTTCAACAAGCCACCCGGAAGAGGGAGATGAAAAAATAATCCAGTCGGTACAGATCCTTGGATCAAGGGCCTAAACACTCTCTGGGACATTTGCTTCAAACAACGCGAACCACCCACGGAAGACAAAGTTACGCAGATTAATCTGGGGGATGAGGCTAATCCTAAGCCCATCTTTATAAGCGAAAGCTTATCACTCTCTGAGAAGGAAGATCTAATATCTCTTGTGCGAGAGTATATAGATGTTTTCATCTGAAACTACGAGGATAAGCCTGGGCTTGATCCTCAAGTTGTTATGCATCACCTTAACATCAATCCGGATGTGAAGCTCGTCAAATAACAACAGCGATGATTCCGCCCGGAGATAATGGAAGCAATCCAGTCGAAAGTCAAGAAGCTTATAGACTCCAGTTTTATTAGGGAGGAACAACATCCTGATTGGGTAGCCAATATCGTTCCTGTTACTAAGAAGAATGAGAAGATCTGGGTTTGTATTGACTTCCGTGATCTAAATGAGGCGCGTCCTAAAGATGAGTTTCCCCTTTCAATCACATATGTCATGATCGACAACACGTGTGGATTCGAACGGATGTCTTTCATGGACGGATTCTCAGGATACAATTAAATTAAGATGTACCCTAACGATGAGAAGCATACATCTTTTAGGACACCATTGAGGGTATAATGTTAACTGTCATGCCATTCGGATTGAAGAATGTGGGGGCAACAAGCCAGAGAGCAATGAATGCAATTTTTCATGAGCATATACACAAAACAGTAGAATGCTATGTTGATGACATTGTAGTAAATAGCCGTGCCAATGGCGATCACATAGCAGATCTGAAGGCAGTATTCGATATTATGCGGGCGCATCAATTGAAGATGAACCCCACCAAATCCTTCCTGGGGGTGGCTGATTAGTCTCCAATTTGCATAATTTGTATCACATCTTCACATTAATTTCATATTAAATTTTGCTAATAAAGCTTTGCTTGCTTGATTCTAGGTCCATGGTGTGCAATGAAGAAGAAGACCCCAAATAACCATTTAATTAGTGATTAAAAGCCTATTAAAGATAGCCATTGCTCTCTAAAGATAGCCATTGACCTAGAGAGCTGATTCTGTAAAAACAAGGGGCTGCAAAGAAGAAACCGGGTACAGAGCGTGACAGAGGACAGACGGGACAGCGCGCGGCCCCAGTATGGCCGCGGCCCCGATCGCGTTTTGGGCCAGGGCCTGTCCCCTGGCCCCCTCTTCCCTGGTGGCTATAAATACCCCCCCGGGGTTTCATAGCAAAGATATGCAGAGTTTTAGCAGTAGTTTCATTTTCATTTTGTAGTTTAGGGTAGTATAGTATAGTTTTTCTTCTTCTTCCTCCCTTGTATTTTTCATTTTTTGTAGATCTTGTATTAAGGAGAGAGAGTGGTATGTGTTGGGAAGCAAGAGTGCTTGTAATAGAAGGTGACAATCTATGAAAGGTGCTCTCTTACCTTATCTTTGTTTTCTTCTCTCTAATCTCTTTTACGTGTGTAGCTAATCTTTTCTCTCATGGCAACTAACTACTAACCACTAATTTACTAACTTCTTATGTGATAATCCACATGAATCTAATAGCCTCGATTTGGCCTTGCTCTTGCAAGAGCCATTGATGGCTCATGATGATGGATCTAACTCTAACTTCCTAACCACTAACAAGCTAACATTACTTTACTCTATGCTTACTTTTAGTTTTGATGGTTTAAGTGTAGCTTGAACATGTTTTGTTGAGTTGGGTTGTGATGAGTTACATATGGGTCATGCTTTGAATCGCTCTTGAACCAAGGACTAGTGATGGCCAATGATACATGTGAGGCAACTATCACTAAGAGGTTAGCACGTTGGTAGAGTCATTAGTAGTTAGTAGCCGTGAGTTTTCTTTCTCTTTCACTTGTTTTAGAAATATATCCAAAAATCACAAACATATTCTTTTCTATGTTTCCCACTTCTTTGTGTTTCACCGTATACTTCTCTTTCCACTCTTTGTTTTTCTTTCTTTTCATTCTTTAAAACTTTGAAGAACTTTTAACATACAAGTGAATCAACTGGTAAAGCTTTTATCGCCTCCCGTCCTTATGGATTCGACTCGTTTTAGCCTCTATGCTATAACGGAAGTATCGAGGAAGCCAAAGCACACACACTTTAAATCTTGATTTCAAAACATACACTTTTTGTGCGCGGTTTTACCCCGATCAAATTTTGGCGCCGTTGCCGGGGATGGGAACGGTTAGATTTCACAATTTTTTAACTTTTCGTTTTTGTTTTTTGGTGTGCAGGTTAAAGTTTTAGCATTGCAGAAGTCCACACTTGCTCAAGTGTGGTTGGGTAATTCTTGTATATTTTTATATTCTACTGCTAATTTTTGTTTATATTACCTGTGCACTATAAATAATTGTAAGAACTAAAATATAGAAATTGGATGCTTTAAAATGATTTAGACATTTGCATCTAGACACGTGTCAATTTTTATTCTAATATACTGTATTTTATTCTTATGTTGTTGTGATACTGATAGAAGGTGTTCATATTACATTGCATATAGTTAGGACAAACACTTCAGTGATTTACTCACTTTTTTTGTATTCATCTTATCTATATTGCACACTTGCACAAATTAAACTTAAGGGTAACACCCAATGCAACATAAGGTGGGAAAGTTATTACCCTCCCTTAGCCCAAAAATCACCTCCCCACTCACACAACCTAAGCCTTAATAAAAATTGCTAGACGTTAGCCCCTAGGGACATCTCGGACTCATCTAGGAGATTAACCTAAGGGAAAAGTTGTTAGAATTTGACTCTTACTAAATTGGTGTCTAAGGTTGGGGATTGAGAGGCGAAACCTCAAAGAACGGTGGTTTGGCATAATTAGGCCCGTTGCTCCGGCACGGATACCTCCCACTAATCTTGCCCCTACCTGGCCTCGTGGTCAGCTTCTGACAATATACCCCCGTGGACAGTCTAACCAGTTAGGAGTCGTCGAGGTCTAAGTCAACCCTAGCATAGGCTTGTTTTCTTTTTCTTTTTCTTTGTTGTTTATTTGTTTGTTTGTTTTTCTTTTTGTAAATTGTGATATGAATTTTAATAACAACAATTCTTTCAATTATAATATGAATCCATATTTCCCCCCGACCTCATTTGACTCGGATAACTCTGACCCAACAATGTACAACATAAACCAACCATATATGCCGGGTTGGGATTATCCGAATCAATATGACCCATATCCCCAACCATATGACCATAATTTTCAAAATAATTTCAACTCTTCACAGAGTTCATGGGGATTCACCTATCTGAGTCAAATTTTCAACCATCTTGTCCACAATTTTGACAATATTTATTCCCTATTTTTGATTCATATACTCCTTTTCCTGAACGACCAATTGAAGAAAAATCATCATTGGAAAGGAGTATAGAAGAGTCCCTATAACAAATGCAAAATTTGCTCAATTCACAATCCTTCCCACATCAAACTCCACATACTCCTTTTCTAGAGCATCCATCTGAAGAAGAATCTGAGCTAGAAAAACGTTTGGAAGTCTTTTGTGAAAGAATGCAAAACATGTTGGACTCATCATCTCAACCACATTTTCAAGAGTCCTACTTATCTTTTCCAGTATCACCTATTCAAAATGAACAAATACTGAACTTGAGTATAGAACCCTTGCGTGAGTCCGAGTAGCAATCGCAAAATCCAATGGACTCACAATTTCACCATAATTTCCAAAGTCGACTTTCATACTTATCTTTTCACGAAGAACCAATCGCAAAGAGTATGGAAGACATGATTCCAAATCCAAATTCTATCACCCGGCCTATCAGTAGGTTAGACTCACTTATGAGCGAATTGATCAATGAGAGCGAGAAAAGTCTTTCTTGTCAACCTTTGACCGATCCTTATATCCCTAAATCTACTGACTGGACCAAAGAATCATGTCATTTTGGGAAGCTAGATTCAATTTCAGAACACACATTTGAACTTGACCACACTCCAAGTTATGAAAGTCGCCTGGACATTCTGGCAAGTTATCCCTTTCCTAAAATTGAAATCGAAACTGACAGTGATCTTGAACCTAAAGTTGGTTATTCCTTTTCATTTTTGATTCAATAATGACCCCGGTATCTTTATCAGATTTTTTTTCTCTATTCTAGAGTCAACATTGAATCCTGTACTAGTACACCATGAAATGGAATCACTAATCTCTTATGATCACACTTCATTAATGGGGACAGTGTGTGAACATCAATTCTTTGGTCTAGACCCTATTTTTGAACCAATTTCGACTCTCATTGTTGACCCTCGACTTGATCTGAGTCAACTTTTCGAGTTGGTATCAGTTTTTCTTCCTGTTCCATTTGAGTCCAAATCAATCATCTCTCAAAATCACACTTCATTGTTGGACAAGAATGTTGAAGAAAATGACTCAATAATTATTTTTGAAAAATTGAAATTAGATGGGGATAAAATTTTCAATAAGACCATTCAATCAATCATTCTTTTATTGGGTCATGTTAGAGAGGTCATTGGTGGGTTCCTTCAAATTCCACGATATCTTGATTGGGTAGCAACGCTTGGCCCAGTCAGACCACCACCGGAACCACCACCATGAGGTTATCTTCCTTCCCTCTCCATTTGTTTCATGTCTATACACATTCACGATGCATTGAGGACAATGCATTAGATAAGTATAGGGGAGGGTTTACTAACATAGTTAGTTTTACATTTTCTTTCTTTTACACTTCTTTTTTAAAAAAATTACTCTTTTTCTTTTCTTTTTACAAAACTTTTTGAAAGAAGAAAAGTAGTTTTGATTTATTTTTAAGAAAATTAAGATTATCTTAGGAATTAGGAGACCTAAAGTTATGAAATTTTAAACCAAGCCAAAATAATAGATTTTGTTTAAATTTTAGGATAAGAAAGTAATATTGAAAAGATAATTTGATCTTGAATTTTTTGCCTTGAAATTATGCACTCCACACCTACACAATTTTTGGGATTGAAACAAAGACTGAAAATACCATAAAAATATATATATATTCAAAAAAATATGATAAATAAAAATCACTTATTGAAGTTGGGTAATTATACCTCAGGAAGCATGATTATTCATACCTAAAAGGGTGGACAAAAATAAATAATCCCCTTTAGTTTTGTGGCCTTGTTTACTCGAGTCCTTAAATACGAGGGATGTTTTCTCATCTGGTGCCCTAAGACCATCTGGTTTGGGAGTCACCGACTAAACGCTCATTACCCGAGTAAATAAGAAAGCCTAAAAAAACTAAGGGAAGAGAAAAAAAGAGAGAGAAAAAAATATATATAATATAAATAAATGGCATAAAAGTTGGAGTCGATATCCCAAAAACCTTCACTGTTCACAAAGTGCATATTTTCTAAGAGTTTTATGAAAGATCAAAGAGTCAATTTAATTTTAAATTCTTACATTTAATTTATAACAAGATTTTTTTGCATTTTGACTTGTTTAAGAAAGAACAATTTCTGGTTAACCTCTAACCTTGGATCACTTATATTTTCACAAAAATACTTCAACACTTTTCTCTATTTCAAAATGCGTTTTAAAAAATACTAACATTTGATTTCTTTCTTTATGAATTTTGTGGGTGTAATCCGTTGAAAACCCTCAGGAGACAAAACTCCTCCTCTAGGGGAAACTTAGAGGTTTAACGGCTTGTTGCACATGCTCAGTACAATCGCGTCACCTGCAAAAGTGGTGTAATAATTCCTTGGTTTTTTGTTTTGCTCGGGACGAGCAAAAGATAAGTGTGGGGGTGGAATTAGTCTCTAATTTTGTATAATTTGTCTCACATCTTCATATTAATTTCATATTAAATTTTGCTAATAAAGCTTTGCTTGCTTGATTCTAGGTTCATGGTGTGCAATGAAGAAGAAGACCCTAAATCACTATTTAATTGGTGATTAAAAGCCTATTAAAGATAGCCATTGATCTAGAGAGCTGATTCTGTAAAAACCAGGAGCTGCAAAGAAGAAACTGGGCACAGGGCCTGACAGGGGACAGACGGGACCGCGCGCGGCTCCAGTATGGCCGCGGCCCCGGCTGCGTTTTGGGCCAGGGCCTGTCCCCTGGCCCCCTCTTCCCTAGTGGCTATAAATACCCCCCTAAAGGTTTCAGAGCAAAGATATGCAGAGTTTTAGGAGTAGTTTCATTTTCATTTTGTAGTTTAGGGTAGTATAGTGTAGTTTTTCTTCTTCCTCCTCCCTTTTATTTTTCATTTCTTGTAGATCTTGTATTAGGGAGAGAGAGTGGTACATGTTGGGAAGCAAGAGTGCTTGTAATAGAAGGTGACAATTTATGAAAGGTGCTCTCTTACCTTATCTTTGTTTTCTTCTCTCTAATCTCTTTTACATGTGTAGCTAATTTTTTCTCTCATGGAAACTAACTACTAACCACTAACTTGCTAACTTCTTATGTGATAATCCACATGAATCTAATAGCCTCGATTTGGCCTTGCTCTTGCAAGAGCCATTGATGACTCATGATGATGGATCTAACTCTAACTTCCTAACCACTAACAAGCTAACATTACTTTACTCTATGCTTACTTTTAGTTTTGATGGTTTAAATATAGCTATAACTTGTTTTGTTGAGTTGGGTTGTGATGAGCTACATATGGGTCATGCTTTGAATCGCTCTTGAACTAAGAACTAGCGATGGCCAATGATACATGTGAGGCAACTATCACTAAGACGTTAGCGTGTTGGTGGAGTCATTAGTAGTTAATAACCGTGAGTTTTCTTTCTCTTTCACTTATTTTAGAAATATATCCAAAAATCACAAACATATTCTTTTCTATGTTTCCCACTTCTTTGTGTTTCACCGTATACTTCTCTTTCCACTCTTTATTTTTCTTTCTTTTTATTCTTTAAAACTTTTAAGAACTTTTAACATATACGTGAGTCAACGGTAAAGTTTCTATCGCCTCCCATTCTTGTGAATTCGACTCGTTTTAGCCTCTATGCTATAACAGAAGTATCGAGGAAGCCAAAGCATGCACACTTTAAATCTTGATGAAAACTACACCGTTCTCTTTGGTATATGAGTGTGAAGATATACTTCCATTAGAGATCTAGATCCCATCTTTGTGCGTCGCCCTGACGATAGAGATGACAAACGAGGAGAAGCATCAGCTGCGACTCCAGGAGCTCAAAGTTTTAAACGAAAACGCTTGCAAGCTCAATAGCAAATTGAGTTCTATCAAGCTCGAATTACCATAGCCTTCAATAAAAAAGTCAAGAAGCGGACTTTCAAGAAAGATGACATTTTCTTAGCTGTCAGAAGACCCATAGTAATGACGCATATGACCAATGAACAATTTCGGCCTAAATAGGAAGAATTAGTAGAGTCAGTCTACTCAATTAGAGCATACCGCCTTATAACCCCAGACGGCGATACGCTCATGATGCCGATTAACGGCAAATTTTTAAAGAAATACTATACTTAACAGAATTCTTCTTATGATCAGATTAACATTACTCCTCTGATCAAAACTGCCTGATCCAAAATGTTTGAAAGAGCGCCAAAGAAAAGCTTTTTTCTTTCTTCACTGGATCACATCACGGTCATCAGTATCGAACCAATTGAACGTTGGTTACATCGTGATGCAGATGTAAACATTGAAGAAGAAAAAAGGCGTGAAATTTTGGTTTTAGCTTTGTTACTCTTCTCTAGTTCACCTATAATCAGGTTAACATTATACCTCTGATTAAAACTTCCAGATCCAAGATGTTCAGAAGGGTGCCAAAGAAAAGCTTCTTTCTTTCTTTAATGGATCACATCATGGTTGATCAGTGTCGAATCGACTGAACTTTGGTTACATCATGATGCATGATGTAAACATTGAAGAAGAAACAAAGTGCGAAACTTCTATTTTTAGCATTGTTACTCTTCTCTAGTCTATCTATAAACATCTGATGCCTCTGACAGCTAAGGATTTCTCTAATCTATCTACGAACATTGGACGCCTCTGATGGCTAAGGATAGAGAAAAATGTTGGCTTTTAAGTCCAACATCAGTTCTTGACAACTCATCATGCTGAGGGAAATAGTATGGCTAACCCAACTCATCCAGTAGTTGGTAAAAGCATACCAAATCCGTTGATAGCTGAGGATTTGTTAAAAATCCTAAGGGATTCGGCCCAATCCTCTCCTCTAAAATATCTTACCAACTCTTACCAACAGAATGATAGGACCACAAAAATACCTGTATCCATTTCCCTGACGAAAGGAACAGAAACTTATCACGTTAATAATAAACCTTTGGCAAGCCATTTCTATTTTGATCCCCGGTGGTGTCAGTCAAGTTAACACTAAACCTCTGACAACAAAACCCATTCAAAATCTTTGCTGTTACGTTGATATTATACCTCTAACGGCAAACCTTTCATGTCCATAGGAAGTTAATGTTTGTCACGTTAAATATTATACCTTTGACAATTCATTCTATTTCCCACCAAAATCTCCTATCAATTCCCTCCCATGGAGTGATAGGTCTACAAGCTCAACCACTGCTATGTTAATACTATACCTTTAATAGTGAAAAAGTTTCAATACTTCCCAGCGAGTACGAATTTCCACTTGTCACTTCCTTACCTGTAGTCACAAGCTTTCAACCCTTGTCAAATTAACACTACACCTCTGACATTCCAAACTTCACTTATCAATTCTCTTCAATGGAATGACAAGTCCTCAAATTGCTCTTATCGCAAATCAACTCTTGTCATGTTGACATTATACATCTGACAAATTACTGCTAAGTTTAACACTACACTTTTAACAGTGGTAAGTTGCTGCCAAGTTCAATATTAAACCTATAATAGTCATTATTCCTTAGGCTTCCATATCAAAGCTGAGATGAGTAATGCTAAGTTTAACATCACACCTCTAGCATCAAGTTCATTGTTAAGTTCAACAATACACCTATGACAATGACTTTCCTTGAACTTCCGTATCGAAGTCAAGATGACTGATGCTAATTTGAACATTACGCCTCTAGCATTCCGTGGATTATTAAGTTCAACAATACACCAATGACAATGACCTTTTCTCGATCTTCCGTATCGAAGTCGAGATGACTAATGCTAAGTTCAAAATTATACCTCTAGTATTATCTCCACTACCAAGTTTAATACTACACCTATGACAGTGGTATTTTCAGTTTTCCCAAACGGAACTGAAATTCCTGTGGAGCTAAGTTAACATCACACCTATATCTCACATTCTTGTTAAGTTAATATCACACCTCTGATAAGATTAAATCCAACCCGTTAAGTTAATATCACACCTCTAATGGTAAAATTTTTCTAGATCCTCAAAGGGTCTAGTCTCACTTGTCATTCTCATCCATAGATTGGCAAGTCCACAAATCTACTACTCCACTCTTGTCAAGTTAATATCACACCTCTGACAGTAATTCCAAAATTTCTTAAATGAAATTTATTTAACTTTGACTTGCTAAGTTAAAATGTTACATTTCTAACAAATCAAAGGAAATCACTTCTGCTTGTCTGATTTTCAAAAAAAAAAAAAAGAATTCAAGACATGTAAGAAGACAAAAAAGTGTCACTTTTATTGATATTCAAAAATATGAAAATGTTACAAAATGCTCTCTTATACAATAAGATTGAGTGTTACAACAGAAGAGTACAAAGAAGTCCCTCTCACTCAGTGAAAGGTTGCACTCACTCCTTGAAATATTGACGATACATGAAGCTCGTCCTCCTGACTATGGCCGGGAATAACAGATCAACTTCCTCTCCTCTTGAGAACAATGGTGTTTCTTGAGGTCGAAATGCAAGGGAGCATTCTGATTCCACCCGACCATCTGGTGCGAAGGTCTTTGCAAGGCCGTAATCCTTCACTTAATGGGAAGCTCCACTGCCAGAAAGTCATCAATGAGCATAGTTTTTTCATCACTGTCACTTCTTTGAGTAAGATTGTAAAGGGAGGATCTGAGACCTTACTGGTGACGGCCTCTTTCCTGTGAGCTTTAGATGCGCCATACTAACTGTGACCCAGAAGGATCTAAGACATTACCAGTGCCATGTCTAATATAGTTTTGATGTGTATCGACAATGCGCGGATTTTCCTTGCCCTTGGACAGAAGTTCTGACTTTCGGAGTGCTCGCCAATCGAACAAGCTGGCTAGTTTAAATATTCTTCCATGAACCCGGCAAAGACTCTGGAACCAGCATCTTTGATATGGCCAAGACCTGCAAGAAGCAAAAATAAAATCAAGGGTTAAAATTCTATAAAGACAGATAACAGAAAGCCAGGAGCACAAACGCGGGGCTGAAGTCATAAACTTCAGACGTGAATTTGGCGGATGCGGAGATAGAAAATACGGATCCAAATGCAGTCTGATATTAGACTCACATTTGATATATGAGACGCGAGGCATATATCAAAGACAGGGATGAAGGTCTTAAAAACTTCTTGAAGTGACTTCAAGTGCAGAGTTTGCCACACTCGCGTCTGAGACACAGAGCTTGCCACATTCGCGTCTAGAGGTCACAAAAGTGCAAACTCAAAAATTTTTAAGTCAGGAACGCCAAATGTGAGCCTCATGTACAAAACCAGCGTTTCAAGTCTCAAAACGCGGAGTTCACCATACTGGCATTTGAAGAACTTGGGACTTAGACTTTGAAGCGAACAAGGCCGTGTTTCATCAAGTATGCGAAAGGCGCATTTGCAGAGCAGGACGGGTGAATCTCAAAAAAAAGGAAAGATTTCAGAAAGAGATCAAGAGACAGAGTCTCTTCAGGGATGACAGAACTTCAAAGAGACCGAGCCCTATCATGGTAAAAGCCAGTTCCTACCTGAAGAAGAATTCTCTAGAAGTTGGACTTTATTTGTCAAAGCACGATCGTGAAAGCACTTAAAGCAATACATTTTAATCTTGAAATCACTTAACAGTGATAATCTTCGAAGAAAATTGAAAGAAAGCAGTGAAGCTTTGAGTTCTTTTTGTTTTCTAGAACATATGCCCTTAAAGAAAGCCTTTGAAGGGGAATAATTAAGACGAAGTCCCTCAGAGCACATGCTCGCAAAAGAAAACAGTCAAAATGAATTACTATTAAGAGGTTGTAACCTATTTATAGGCTCGCTAAATGGCCTATAATTAATGGCAGAAATCAAAGCAACCAGCCTTAATTTCATACGAATATCAATTCTAGTATGGAAGAGACACGTGGATTTTTGCTCTGGAAAAATCCAAAGACACAAGTCTCCAACTGTCAACACCGACTTAGCATCGAAAGATCTAACAAAATCTTCAAGTTAGATTGCATGTGACGATTTGAAGACTGTGTCCTGAAGTCCGCGTCCATTCACAAGATTGAAGGCTGCGTCCTGATGTCCGCGTTCTTTCATAAACTCAAAGGCTGCATCCAAAAGTTCACATCTTTTCATAAGCCTGAAGGCTGCGTTCCCTTTATCAAATTGAATAACGCAGGCCTATGTTCTCTCAGTGATCCAGAGCCGCGTTCTCTCAGTGATCCAGAGCTGTCCTCTTCGTGATCCAGAACCCCGTTCCCTTAGTGAGCTAGAGCCGCATCTGAATATAAAACGCGGACATGAACCCCGCGTTGATGTTCAGCTCAGAAGAGACCTAAGAGTTAAGATAACTCTTCAAATCTCTTAATGGTAAAAACCAGGTCAAATGGTTATTTACTCGAAAAGGGGCCTCCTGCCTGGAAGAGCCGCCTATTTTGACCTCTAGAGCAGCTGCGCTCGAGGACGAAGCCACAGGTTTTGTTTTGGGGCCATTTTAACTGAGAATTCTTTGTAAAAGAAGGGAAGAAGAAGAAGCTCAGAGCTTTTCTTAAAGAGTTCTTAAAGCTCTTGACACAAAGCTCAGCGGAGAAGAAAAAGGGTCTAATGGTGACTCTTGAAAGATCGATGTCTTTAATAGACACATTAATCCACCAAGATGCGTGGCACATTGTTGGACGCGGAAAACTGTAAAAGCGGACTGGAGCAACTTTTCCTTGAATCAGATGAAAAGGTTACAACAGGCTAATCTTCCGGTTACAAGGGAGAATATTGAATCTTGAATTCCCCCTTTGTTTAGTGCTGGGTTCTTCGTGTGGCGGTGGAGAGTGAATCTTGTTCTCCGTTGACCAGATGACCGTCAATACCGTCGAGGGATCTTCTCCTTGGCAGGTAGAAGGAGTAACTCAGCCCCGTCCACCAAAACTCTAAAAGAGAAGGTAGGCGAAGAGCAACTTGTACGCAACAAGCTGGCTTGAAGAGTCGAGCTCTCTCTCTCTGTCGATGATCTCTCCTTTTTTTCTTCTCGAAAATCCGACCCCTCTTCAATAGTGACGGGACTATTTATAGGGTTTTTAGGGGGTGATCGTGCCCCCTAAAAGTGCTCCACGATGAGGGCCAACTTCCCCGCTACATGGGCGGTGGATGGCGCCATAATCGGGGTGGTTACAACTAAGGTGGGGGCACCTTGTTGCTGAGACGCGGGCGTTGAGCCAACGCGCCTTGATGCTGAGACGCGGGCATTGAGCCAACGCGCCTTGATGCGGAGACGCGGGCGTTGAGCCAATGCGCCTTGATGTGGAGACGCGGGCGTTGAGCCAACGCGCCTTGATGCGGAGACGCGGGCGTTGAGCCAACGCGCCTTGATGCGGAGACGCGGGTTTGGACTAGACGCGGGTTTGGACTTTCGCGTCTTGATTGTCACATTTAGCCTTGCGCCTGGATCTTGGATCTCTGCGTTTTGGTGGCTTGTCTTTGTGATTTTTAGACAGCCTACAGAACCCCCTCCAAAGTTTTCGATATTCCGCAGTTAACTGGGACGGATTTTGAAATACTTTAGACTCTAGCTGAGTTCGCCTTCATGACTAGACTGTTGATGCTCCGGGTTTAATCTTATCTGGAGTTGGTCTTCGTGAGTGTACTGTTGAACTCTTTGAAGCCCCCAGAGTTGATCATGTTGAGTGTCTAGATGCACAGTCTAAACCTCCCCGATTGCTTTTAGTCTGTCACTGGCGCGCTTTAAGCCAGGAGTGGTTGGTCGTCTGCTTGCGTCAGTGTACTGTTGAACTGATTTTGCAGAAGCAGGAGGCCGAACGCAGGTTCTTTTTCAAAAAGCAGAGATGGTACTGCTGTAAAGGCGCGATTTCTGTAAAGTGCGTCCTTTGGCAATGGAGACGCGACTGATCTTCATAAGGCAGACGCGATGTTCAGCTGAAGACGCGAACTTCGGAGAGACGCATCTTTTGAATATAGACGCGATTGTCTGGGCGCATTTATGGCGATGCTGACGGGGCATAGCCATCGAAGAGACATGGCCGTCGGGTGCGAGTCCGTGCCACGTCATGATTGCTCTGCCAGTTGGCCTGGGGAACCGACGGGATTTCGCCTTTTGGCGCGCGGATTTCCTGGCGCATTAAATGATCCGTGCCACGTGTCGAGCGACGGTTCGTGTAGAGTTGTGGCGCATGATCTTCTCTGTGCGTTAAAGTGATTTTGTTCCACGCGTCGAACAGAGATTCGCCGCAGAATTCATCGGGCCATACACTGCGTATCTTCGCGAATCTTTGTGCCTATAAAAGGCCACGGTTGGGAAGATTCCTCTTCTTCTCCGAACGCACTCGCTGATAAGATTAAGAAAGAGAACTTCCTCTTCAGTTCATCTGTTTGAACCTCGGATCGAATTGGCCATGGCTCCCAAGACCAAGCCGATTGCTTCTTCTTCAAAGGCGACCGTCGCCGAGGCCCGGAGGGGCAGCTCCTCCTCTGCGCAGGATGTTGTTCTTCAAGGTCTCCAAGGTAAATGCCTTTTAGGCGGAAGTTTCGCCATTAAAGGAAGTTCCAAGAACCTTTAAGAACCCTTAACACACGAATTTAAATCGTGTTTGATTCCCAGACGCAGTCTTTGGGTTGATAACCATGACGCGGGTTTGGACCCTCGCGCCATTGGGTCCTGCGCTTCAGATTCTTCACTTAGAATATTTTCTAATTGTGAAGGGTTCAGACGCGGACTTAGTTTACAGAATGCGGATTTGATCCTTGCGTTCTGTTTCATCAGCTGTTGATTTTGATGAATCTGGCACCCGAGTCCAAGCATTTTGACATCTGGGGATGTGAAAGGAAGGGAGTTACCCTCCTTAACTTCTGGCGATTATGGTGATGAAGGGTTAAGGTGGATAACTCCCTTCTTTTCGCACCCCAGAAGTGACATCAAGGAGAATGTTGTGGAGACGCCGATCCCGCAGGTCTGGACGCGGATTTGATAATTCCTGCGTCCAGTGCCTCTTCTGCGTGGATGCGCAGGTCTGGACGCGGATTTGATAATTCCTGCGTCCAATGTCTCTTCTGCGTGGATGCGCAGGTCTGGACGCGGATTTGATAATTCCTGCGTCCAGTGTCTCTTCTGCGTTCGGATTATGAACACTTAGCATTTTTTTTTCCTTGCTTTTGATAGAGTATCTAACTAAGTGTCCTTTTCTTTTTGCAGCGCCACGCCCTGCTACTTCACTCGCCAAGAAGTGCCACTTTGGACATGTAGGGGGTGCTGACCGGGACTTGACCTTTGTGTTACAAAGGACTGTTCCTGTGACAGCTGACAAGTCGCAGGCTCGTGGGGAGAGGCTCTCAAATGTTGACATGAGGACTCTTCGGGTGCTTATGACTGATGCAGCATTTGCAACGGATGCTGGCATCAAACTGGAGAAGCCTGCCTTCTTCTTCGGAGATCGTATCCACGATGGCGGCCATAGCGTATATGACGGGACTTACAAATGGCTCCGTCAAATAAGGGGTGGAAGATTCTTTCTTCCGAACATGGAGAGGATGTTCCCGCTATCCTACTTCCAGCACATGTCCGTCCCTCGGAAGATGGAATGGGACCTCTCTCGATATGTCCCTGAGATACTCTCGGTGATTTGGGCTCCCACAAAGTGCACCGTCATGATAGCCATGACAGGTCAGTTATCGGCCTTTTCCCTGGGTCGCGCAAGTCTGAAGTTCCGGCTGGGGAGATACCACAACTTGGCACTACCTTCCTCAACGCATTCATGGAAGCGGAGGGTGACTATCCGGTTGGGTTCCGTGCGCCCGGGTGGGTCCGTTCCACGGAGAACTATTGGTGGGGCAGGATGGTCGGCTTTGTCCTCACCGAGCTCGGGGATCTGCTAAAGCGTGTGGGACTGTACCCAGCGGTCAGAGCCGTGCAGTGGGGGATTCCTCAAAACTCTCAGAACTTCTTCGGGGTTCTAGAGCGTTATAATTCTTTGACGGGGACGTTCTTCACTCCGGTCGGGGAGATGGGCCTTGCTCTGCACGAGCTGCATGAGGTCTCGGGGCTGTCGACAGGGGACATTCCCTATGAGGAATATGTCCCGACCACGGTGGAGCTTCACCATTTGAAGGAGGAGTTTCCCCTCATATATGAGACCTACTGGGAAGTGCTATGTCACTTCCACATTTGCGGCCAGATAACCAAATGGCGGTCGCAGGGAGTCAAGCAACTGTCTTGGGCCAGCTACTTGTTCAACAACGTCAACACCAAAGACCATCGGATAACTCGATTGGCTCCCAGCTCTGATAGGGAGATTGAAGACAGGATCGACCAGGCTCTTGACAGTTTCTACACCACGGAGTCGAATGAGGACGGTTTCGACCCTGACTTGGTTTTTGAGAGCTTTCACCATCAAGCCCGGACCCCTATCTCCGATCGGGCGCTGTTGGCGGGCTTTCTGATGCTGTGGCTGAAACGCTGTGTGGTGCCCACGCTGCCACATGAAGTCATTGTTGCTGACGTGGTGTACCCGGCGGTGCTCCTGGATCATGGCAACCCCATAGCCCTTCTCCCGGCCGTGGCAGCTGGTATTTAGAGCGGGCTGCGGGCGCTCACTAAGAGTTTCTGCGAGCCACCGAAAACTGCAGACTCCGAGGGAAAGCCGTATGTTGACTCAGAGGGGAGTCCGACGGTGAAGCGTCCCAACCTTCGTGTCGAGCTGCCTTACACGTACCTCATGGCTTGGTACGTGATGCATTGTCCTTCCTTGATGACGGCGGTGCGTTGGAGGGAGAGTTCTGTCCCTTTTGTACAGCGATTGGAGGGTTCGAAATGGCGTGATCCTTATATATATTACGTCCGGAAGTGCCTTTCCGACCCTGCGAACTACCAGCTCAATCGTTGCCTCCCCCAGATCCCTGGTGCATCTCTCGGGGATCTACTTGTTGATTCTGTCGGCCCAGATGACTTCACGAGGTTATCCGCGGGAGCCTTCTGGTGGTTGCTCAATATCCGGCCCGGATATGTGCTTTTCCGACAAGGGACGTCATGCACCATTGAGCCGTACATGCCGAATCGCTTCGCTCGACAGTTCGGCTATGATCAGCTCTATGTCGGGAACCCCAATGCTCGACTCGCCTTCGAAGGGAACCTGTTCGAAGGTGCCCGGGCCTGGTACTATAGTGTGGCCGGAGGGACGGGAGTAACTTTCCGTCTACCTCTTGAAGGGCCCAAGTGCCGTACGAGCTTCAGCTTCTGCACTTGGTACTCCCAGGCCATCCAAACACCAGACTTTTTTCCGGCGTCTTCATGCATCGAGAGCATCAATGCAAGTCTCGAGGCAAGGACGGATTCTAGTAAACCGACGAAACTCGTAGAACAGTACCTGAAGGCCCAAAAGGAGGTCGGGCGAAGAATGAGAAGGGAGCCACGAGCCATGGAGCCACGACCACCAAGGGCGGAGCCACAAGCGACTAGGGCAGAGCCGCAAGCAACTAAGTCTCGACAGGCGGTGAGCAAGCGTCGTCAAGGCTCTACTCCCACTGCTGAACCCGCTCCGAAGAAGGTTCGAAGAGACTTGACAACCGGAGTCTCTCGATCTGAAGAGCTCCCTGCTGTCGTTGAGGCACTGAGGGAGGAAGAGATAGCTGAAGAAGAAACTCCTCTAGTCCGTGTTCCCAGGTCACTTAGCAGAGGCCACGGGTCTGCGGAGGAAGGGGAGCTCGTTGATCGATCCGCCGCCACTGACGAGGATGAGCAGCTAGAGGTTGATATAATGAGCGGAGGCAATGTCAAGATCCCTGGGATCTCAGCTCAGCCTGAGTCTTCCTCAGCTCAACAGCCCGGGTCTCCTTCTGTCTTCATTTCCAGCCCTCGGATGGCTGACCCCAGCCCTACCACTGGGGTAGTTGGGGGCAAGGCTCCACCTGCAGGGGTTTCGCGCGAGGCGCTATCGTCTTCCTCACTCTCAGGGGAAAGCGAGTTTGAAGACGATGTTGATTACGGTGATGAACCCACTTTTCCTGATCCGAGAAAGTTCTCCCATAACTCGGAGGAAGAAATATACGAGGGTGAACCATCAACGGTATCGCAGCCGGCGGTTGTTCCCTTGTTAATTTTGAAGAGGAGGCTTTAACATTCTCCCTTTTATATTGCAGGATTGGCTGAGAATGTCGAGGCTGCACCCTCCTCGCAGATCGAGGAAATGGTACAAGAGTTGACCTAGCCAGAAGGGGTCACGGCTTTGGTTGCCGAGATAACTCCAGCGGGGGCAACTACTGATGCCGGGGAGGTTTCTCCTTTGCCGGAAGAGGAGACAACCCCTAAGGCCGGGGAAGAACCCACTCTGCCGGGTGAAGGGGTTACTATTGAAGCTAGGGAGACTTCCACTCCGCAGGACTTGCCCAAGGATTCAGCGTCTCTGGACCTCCTAGATGGTAAGAAAGTTCTGATATTTTAAATGTTCCGCTTTTCTCCTTTGTGGCTAATGTCACAATAACTTGCAGAGAGGACTGAGGGGGCTCAGATGGAGAGTCCGACGGTCGGAACCTTTCCAGAAGGCCACGGAGCTCAGGTCTCGGCTGAAGCTTCTGAAGAGGTTGCGCTTACTACTCCATCATTAGCTGTGGAGGTTCCTGCAGAGACAACACCTCCGGAAGCGCCAGTGGCTAGTCTCGCTCTTGACGTATCGACGGTCAGCACGACTCTTGCGCAAAAAGAGCCGGCTTGCACCGTGACAGAAAAGGGGTCGGGAAGCTTCCCAGGTGGTGACAATATGGGGGAACTGGCACGCCAGATGGTGCAACAATTCTTTGCTTCGATGGGATCATGTATTGATCTCATCTTACGTGGAAGCAGCTCCTTCAATTTTGCCCGGACGCTTCTCAGAAATCTGGCCGAGAACGTCGAATTAACCGGAGGCCCCTCACTTGCCCAGGCGTGTCTGCGGGTGGTGGAGCAACTGGGAGACGACCTGCACGAGCTGAATTCTTTGGAAAATGCCAGCTCTTCTAGTGAGGCCCAGGCCACTCTAGCCCGGCTCTTAGCTGCTCAAGAACAAGAGCGACAGGAGGCAGAGGCACAAATAGATGCAGAGATCCGTAGCCTCGAATATTCCCAGGAGACTCGTGGGGAATCTAGGAAAGTTTGTTACCGTCAGAGGTGTGATATTAACTTAACGGGTTGAAAGTAGTCTTGTCAGAAGTGTAATGTTAACTTGACAAGGATGTGAGTTGATTGGTATCCAATATTGCATATTTTACATCATAACTCCCATGCATATTACAAATAAATATGTGATTTTTACTCCTCTTCTCTACATATTTGCAGGTACACACTTAAAGGAGAAATATCCAAATAATCACTTAATTAACACTAATTAAGTGATTAATCAAGATTAAAGATAAAGCCAAATTCAAATCCAGATCTAGAGAAATCCGCGCAACAAACGAAGATTCCAGATATACCACGTGGCCAAACTAACTTGTAACAACCCACAACAGAAAGTTGTTGGGCAACTGAAACAGTTGGGCCGCGGGGCGCGACTTGGGCGCGGCAATCCTAGGGCCGTTGAGCCCCGGATTTTGTGGCAACAAACTAGGCTCTCGAAGGTTCTCTCCCATGCTATAAATACTGGACCTTGACCTGCGAGCAAAGACTGATCAGAGAAGAGAGAGAGATTAGTGAATAGATTGTAATTTTGTTAGGTTTTGTTTAGGATTTTTAGTTCTCTCTAGGATCTTCTCCTCCCTAGATTTCATTGCAAGAGAGATTTGTATGAGAGAGAGAGCTTGTATCAACAAGGAGTGACAACTTGGAGCTATACAAGGATTGATCCATTCTCTACATATCTACTTGAGCTTGATTCTAGTTTGTCTTCTTCACTTGCTTTTATTTTGCTTTGTTACTTGCTTTGTTAATTTCTAGCAATTCAATCATACTTTGCTTTGCTTTTGTAATGTCTAGTAGCTAATTTCTTGTTCCATGTACTAGCTAACCACTACTCTTACTAACTCCTAACTCATGGGTGATTGCTTTACTTCATCTTGCAATTTGTATGATCTTCTCTTCTCCGATGGGTTTTGTTTCATTTCTTGGCAAGAATCTTGTTGTAATTCTCCATATGATTCATGTGTGCCTCATGTAGAGCCTAGTCTTCGAACTAGTGCCTTGATGGAACATGGAGATGGAGCACCAATATGCTAATTGATGTACAACTTCACTACTTCCATTAGTGAAAGTTGTATGTTCTTCATTTGCATCCCTTGAGTGTATCTCTTGTGATTCCATTAGTGAAAGTCTATCTTGTAGGCCGATGACCATCTATGGAGGCTACAAGACAAGTCCAAGAATGAATCCCCATCATCTTAGTGGGAAAGTAATTAGATCACAAGCAAGACAAATACATGCCGATGAATCAACATGAGGCACGCATCACTATCACGGAGTTTAGTTAGTTTAGCAAGGTAGTTAAGGTTAGCTAGTCATGGATTTCTTTCATTCAAAGTTTTCTTGATTTTACTTTCTTTTTAGTTGTTAGTTCAAATCCATCTCAATCTTGATTTCTCCCGATTTCCACCATGAACATAGCCACTAATTCTTTTATTTGTTTTTCTTTTGATTCTTTATTCTTGTAAACAAAGAAGAGTTCTCGTTTTATCTTCTCACGTGTATCGTAACGTTTCTACACTAGCTCTCCCTGAGATCCGACTCGGTATAGCCCTAGGCTATAGCGGAGACAAGAAAGGGTACATCAATCACATTCTATACATATAATAAGTACGCCCTTTTCCAGTCTAATCAATTTTTGGCGCCGTTGCCGGGGAGAGCGACGGTATTATTTTTAAAAGTGAGAAACTAAACTATAATTCTTCTCTGTTGCAGGTACAGGAGAAGAAAACAGGAAAATATTCACAGCAGAATCATATAAGTGGACCTGGGACTCTGCTCAAGAAAGCAGAGCCCAGGATCCCTCTGGAGTGCCGCGGATCCACAAGCTTTGCCGTGGAAACGCGGCACAACAGAGTGCACTTCTAACCAAATTTTTGCAGGGGCTTCTGCTCTGCAAGATACTGCTGCCTATATACTTCATTTCCTGTATACTTCACTGTATTCCTGTTAATTAATTCAACAGTAAGAAATTGGTTGATAATTGCTAAAAAATTGTTAGACATCTTGCATTATAGGCACGTGTCTTTCAATTACTTTAAATTTACTGTTGAAGAGTGCGTGGGACAAGGTACGTGATTCATTGCATATAGACTAAGACTCACTCTTTGTTTGATTTTTCTTACTTGGAGTGAACCTTGTTTGTTTCTATATCGTACACTTGCACAATTAATTCTAAGGGCAATTCCTGTAAATAACATAAGGTGGGGGAGGTCATTACCCTTTCCTTAGCCCGGAAATCATTTTCCCCACGTACTCACAATCCTAAGCTTGTAAATAAAATTTGATAGACGTTGGCCCTAGGGACATCCGGACTCACTTAGGAGATTATCCTAAGGGGGAAAAGTGTTGGAAATTGACTTCTGTAAAATCGGTGTCTAGGAAAGGGGTTAAGGGCCGAAAGCCCGAAGGTTGTTGGTTACTTAATTAAGGAACGTCTTCGGACGGAAAACCTCCCACCAACCTTACCCTTCCCTGGCTGATTTGCTTATAGTCAGAGTCCACACCAAACCTCCTGTGGACAGTCTATTTAGGAGTCACCTAGGACCAGAAACCCTAGACAAGCTTGGATTGATTTTTTCTTTTGTTTGTTATTTTTCTTTTTCGCTGGTGTGATCGGTGTACGTTGTTTGTGATTGTATATACAATAGTGGTTTTGTGATCCTAATTCTTTCTACACTTACACTTCCACAACCACTTCATCATGACCAACAACGTCTCACTTCAAGATCGATTCTATCCGATTCGCACCTCCATTCCTTCATGCATTCTTCTCCCCGAGCCTAATGGAAACAATTTTGAGCTGAAACCACAATTCATTAGTACACTTCCCCACTTCCATGGTTTAGAGTCTGAGGACGCGTACCTCTTTATTCGTGAGTTTGAAGAGGTATGCCAAATGATGAGAATATCCCAACTTTCTGAGGATGCTGTTAGGTTACGGTTCATACCGTTTGCACTTAAAGATTTAGCTAAGAAATGGCTTTATAATCTTCCAGTCAGTTCCATATCTTTATGGGAGGATTTTGTTAAAGTCTTTCTTAAGAAGTTCTATCCTATCCACAAAACAGCCCTCATGAGAAAGAATATAATGCAATTCAAGCAGGACCCAAATGAACCTTTCTGGAAGTATCTTGAGCGTTTCAAAGACCTCCTTGCCCTATGTCCCCATCATGGCATAGAGAAATGGCGGCTATGCCAGATTATCTATGATGGATTAGATTACCAAACGAAAACACTTTTAGAATCCATGTGCCAAGGGGAATTTCTGAAGAAAGATGAACATCAGGGGTGGGATCTCTTTGAAACCCTAGCTGAGAAAACCATTCAGTGGGAGTCATGCCCTGATAAATCGACTCCCACCACTTCCAGAACTGGTACACAATCCAAAGAATCCTCTCTAGCTTCAGAAACCAAGATCACACAATTAATGAAGAGGATAGAGTTGCTTGAGTCAATAGGGAATTCTGTGGTCAACCAGGTCAACCCATTGCCTTTGATTAGACCAGGTTGCACCAAATGTCAAGACCTTAGCCATGTTGTTGAGGAGTGTCCATTGTATCAGCCCCCATTTCAGGAGAACATGAATGCAGCATTTACCAGACCCCCATACTCCAATACTTACAATTTAGGATGGCAGAACCATCCAAATTTTCCATGGAGTCAGTCTGGTACTGAGCATCATATGCCACCATTTCCACATCTGTACAATGCTCAGTTTCATCCATCCAGTTTCGATCAGAATTCACTGTATATTCATCCATCTCAAAGTCCACCACAGTCATATCAGGACCCACCACCATATTACCAATCACAGTTCCAATCTCCATATCCTCAACATCCACCCCAAAATAATTCTGAAATATCTGAGTTGAAACAAATGATAGAAACCTTAACAAAGAACCAGCAACAGGAGTTGAATGAAATGAAGGTCCAGATCAAGCAATTGGCTGAGAATCAAAAAAGTTTTTTCCCAAACCAGCCATTGCTAAATCCCAAAGTTGAAAATTCAGGACCCAGTCACTGTCATGCCATTCATACCCTGAGATCTGGTAAACAAGTTGACAATAAGGTTTCTAGTCCACAATCTCATCCAGTACCAAAGCAAACTTCTCATGTCCCAATGTCACCAACTTCTGACAAACCATCCTCTAGTGCAGAGCCATCCACATCTCAAGCCAAGGGGAAAGAAAAGGTAGATGAGCATACATACAAGCCTATAGTTCCATATCCAAATAGGCTTCTAAATAACAAGTCAAATGCTCACATGGAGAAAATAAAAGAAACATTCAATAAGGTCCAAATCAATGTCCCTCTTCTTGATGCCATTCAACAAGTGCCTTCATATGCCAAATTTTTGAAGGAAATGTGCACCAAGAAGAGGAAGACCCAAGTCCCTAAAAAAGTCTTCCTTGCATCATCCATCAATGAGCTGCTCACTGGTCCAATTCTGTTAAGTATAAAGACCCAGGGAGCCCCACCATTTCATGCATCATAGGACAGACTACCATCAATAGGGCACTTCTTGATTTGGGGGCCAGTATCAATCTCCTGCCTTTCTCTGTGTACCAACAATTGGGGTTAGGTGATCTCCTCCCGACCCAAATGACCATCCAATTGGCTGACCGCTCTGTTACTAAACCCAAGGGGGTAATTCATGATGTCCTTGTCAAAGTTGGAGAATTCTTTTATCCTGTTGACTTTGTTGTCCTTGAAACAAAAACCAGTGTCAAATTCCAATCAAAGGGCACAAATTCCTGTCATTCTGGGTCGACCATTCCTGGCTACTGCAAATGCAATCATTAATTGCCGGAATGGATCAATGAGGTTGACTTTTGGTAACATGACACATGAACACAATGTCTTCCACACACAGCCTCACAAAACAAAAGATCAAACATTTGAGGTTAATTTCATTAGTAACAATTGTGAGGAGGAAGGTGAAGATCCAAAAGATGAGTCACAATCTTGTGATTCTCTTATTCGAGTACCCTTTCAAACGGGGAAAGTTGATTTGGATACTTTCACTTTCAATGAGCCAACTGAGACTGTATTTGAACCTCCAATTGATATATCATTTGAAGACTTGTTTGCTGATGAGATTATGTGCTTAGATGAGTCAACTCGGGGTAAGTTAGCTAATTGTCCACTGCCGGATGTTGACTTGAGCTTTGAAGAATTATATGGAGAGGAGTTAAATTTCTAAACACTGGAAGTGATGAGATTCTGAGTGAGAGTGGTGATAAGGACTTTGTTTGTGAACGATGTGGTGGAAAGAGTATGAATGAAAATAACAACAAATTGAAACTGGAATCACCTAGGGTAAGAACAATTCAGACCGTTTCCCAATGGAATTCAAGAAAGAGAACACATTGGAACGATGGGAAACGGGCCAGAGGGAAGCGACCAAAAGCCCAGGTGAGAGTTACATTTGTATATTCCTTGTAAATAATTTTTCCTACCTCTTACCTGTTTCATGCATACATATATCATAATGCATTGAGGACAATGCATGAGATAAGTGTGGGGGAGGGTTTACTAACTTAGAATTTTTAGATTTTCTTCCTTTTACACTTCTTTTAGAAAAATAAAAATAAAAAAATAAAAAAATAAAAACTTTTTGAAATAAGAAACAAAGTTTTGATCTATTTTTAAGAAAATTAAGATGTATCTTAGAAATTAAGAAAGCCTTAATTATGACATCTTAAACTTAGTTGAAATAATAGATCTTGTTTGAAAATTATAGGCTAAGTAAGTAAAATTGAGGAGATATTTTTATCTTGCATTTTTTGCCTTAGATAATATGCACTTTACACTTACACATTTCTTGGGATGGAAACAAAGACCAAAAATGCCATATATATATATATAAAAAAAAAAAAAGAGAAAAAGATAAAAGAAAAAAAATATATAAATAAAAGATCACTTATTAAGCTGGGAAATTGTGCCTCAAGAAGCATGATGACTCACGCCTAACAGTGATCTCACTTATTAAGCTGGGTAATTGTGCCTCAAGAAGCATGATTATTCACGCCTAACGGTGATTAAGAATAATCCCTCTTAGTTTTGTGGCCTTTTTCACTCGAGTCCTTAAACCCGAGGGATGTTTCCTCATCTGGTGCCCTAAGACCATCTGGTCTGGGAGTCATCGGTTATAGGCTCGCTACATGGGTGAATTAGAAAGCCTAATAAAACTAAGGGAAGAAAAGAAAAAAAGAATATATATAAATAAATGGCTTGATGGTTGGAGTTGAAATCCCAGAAATCTTCACTTACACGGTGTGCATATTATCTAGGTTTTATGAAAGATAAAATATTCAATCCAATTTTGAATTCTTACCTTAATTAAAAACAAGATCTTGCATAGAGACTAAGTTTAAGGAAGAATGATTATAGGTGGACTTATGACTTAGGATCACTTATATTTTCGCAAAAATAGTTCGTAAACTTGTCTCTTATTCAAAATGCGTTTTCGAAAATACTAACATTTGTCTTCTTTCTTTATGGATTTTGTGGGTGTAATCCGCTGAAAACCCTCAGGAGACAACACTCCTCCTCTAGGGTAACCTAGAGGTTTAACGGCTTGTTGCACATGCTCAGTGCAATCGCGTCACCTGCGAAAGTGGTGTAAATAAACTGGTAGTATAGATTTTCTTTTTCTTTGTTTTTGCTCGGGACGAGCAAAAGAATAAGTGTGGGGGTGTGATTGGTATCCAATATTGCATATTTTACATCATAACTCCCATGCATATTACAAATAAATATGTGATTTTTACTCCTCTTCTCTACATATTTGCAGGTACACACTTAAAGGAGAAATATCCAAATAATCACTTAATTAACACTAATTAAGTGATTAATCAAGATTAAAGATAAAGCCAAATTCAAATCCAGATCTAGAGAAATCCGCGCAACAAACGAAGATTCCAGATATACCACGTGGCCAAACTAACTTGTAACAACCCACAACAGAAAGTTGTTGGGCAACTGAAACAGTTGGGCCGCGGGGCGCGACTTGGGCGCGGCAATCCTAGGGCCGTTGAGCCCCGGATTTTGTGGCAACAAACTAGGCTCTCGAAGGTTCTCTCCCATGCTATAAATACTGGACCTTGACCTGCGAGCAAAGACTGATCAGAGAAGAGAGAGAGATTAGTGAATAGATTGTAATTTTGTTAGGTTTTGTTTAGGATTTTTAGTTCTCTCTAGGATCTTCTCCTCCCTAGATTTCATTGCAAGAGAGATTTGTATGAGAGAGAGAGCTTGTATCAACAAGGAGTGACAACTTGGAGCTATACAAGGATTGATCCATTCTCTACATATCTACTTGAGCTTGATTCTAGTTTGTCTTCTTCACTTGCTTTTATTTTGCTTTGTTACTTGCTTTGTTAATTTCTAGCAATTCAATCATGCTTTGCTTTGCTTTTGTAATGTCTAGTAGCTAATTTCTTGTTCCATGTACTAGCTAACCACTACTCTTGCTAACTCCTAACTCATGGGTGATTGCTTTACTTCATCTTGCAATTTGTATGATCTTCTCTTCTCCGATGGGTTTTGTTTCATTTCTTGGCAAGAATCTTGTTGTAATTCTCCATATGATTCATGTGTGCCTCATGTAGAGCCTAGTCTTCGAACTAGTGCCTTGATGGAACATGGAGATGGAGCACCAATATGCTAATTGATGTACAACTTCACTACTTCCATTAGTGAAAGTTGTATGTTCTTCATTTGCATCCCTTGAGTGTATCTCTTGTGATTCCATTAGTGAAAGTCTATCTTGTAGGCCGATGACCATCTATGGAGGCTACAAGACAAGTCCAAGAATGAATCCCCATCATCTTAGTGGGAAAGTAATTAGATCACAAGCAAGACAAATACATGCCGATGAATCAACATGAGGCACGCATCACTATCACGGAGTTTAGTTAGTTTAGCAAGGTAGTTAAGGTTAGCTAGTCATGGATTTCTTTCATTCAAAGTTTCTTGATTTTACTTTCTTTTTAGTTGTTAGTTCAAATCCATCTCAATCTTGATTTCTCCCGATTTCCACCATGAACATAGCCACTAATTCTTTTATTTGTTTTCTTTTGATTCTTTATTCTTGTAAACAAAGAAGAGTTCTCGTTTTATCTTCTCACGTGTATCGTAACGTTTCTACACTAGCTCTCCCTGAGATCCGACTCGGTATAGCCCTAGGCTATAGCGGAGACAAGAAAGGGTACATCAATCACATTCTATACATATAATAAGTACGCCCTTTTCCAGTCTAATCATGAGTCAGAGGTGTGATATTAACTTAACTCAGAAGTGTCACTGTCATAGGTGTAATGTTTAACTTGACAATGAGGGAATGCTAGAGGTGTAATGTTGAACTTAGCATTGGTCATCTCGACTTGGATAAGGAAGTCCGAGGGAAAGTCATGGCTATAGGTGTATTGTTGAACTTAGCAATGACTTGGATGCTAGAGGTGTGGTGTTAACTTAGCATCATCCATTTCAGCTTCGATATGGAAGTCTGAAGAAGAGTGACTGTCAGAGGTGTAATATTAAACCTGGCAGAAACTTGATTACTGTTTAGAGGTGTGGTGTTAAACTTTAACAGTAATTTGTCAGAGGTGTGATATTAACTTGACAAAGATTGACTCATGATAAGAGCAATTTTAAGGACCTGTCATTCTATTGGTGAGAATTGATAAGTGAAAATTTGAAGTGCCAGAGGTGTAGTGTTAACTTGGCAAATTTGAAAATTTGGTACTCCGTGTAGAGTTGACAAGCAAAATTTGTACTCGACAAGGAATATTGAAAAGTTTTCATTACCAGAGGTATAGTGTTAACTTAGTAATGGTTGTATTTTTGTGGTCCTACCACTCTGTGGATGAGAATTGGTAGGGGATTTTGGAGGAAGGAATGGAGGTAAGTCCACTTAGGATTTTTAGCAAACCCTCAGCTATCAACGGATTTGAGGTGCCTTTACCAACTACCGTTTGAGTTGGGCTAGCCATGCTATTCCCCTCAGCATGATGAGTTGTCGAAGACTTATGTTGGGCTTAAAAGCCAACATTTTCCTCTATCCTTAGCCGTCGGGGGCGTCAGATCAAATGGGAATGTGTCCCTTAGGATTTTTAGCAAATCCTCAGCTGTCAACGGGTTTGAGGTGCCTTTACCAACTACCGTTTGAGTTGGGCTAGCCATGCTATTCCCCTCAGCATGATGAGTTGTCGAAGACTTATGTTGGGCTTAGAAGCCAACATTTTCCCCTATCCTTAGCCGTCAGAGGCGTTGGATATCAATGAAGAAGCTCTTCTTGTTTTGATCAGAGGTGTACTTTTAACTTGATCAGCAGAAGAATACCATCTAAGGATAGTATTTCTTTAGGAACCTGCCATTGATCGGCATCATGAGTGTATCGCCATTTGAAGTTATGAGGCGATATGACCCATTTGAGTAGACTGATTCTACCACAAATGGTCCTTCCCATTTGGGTTGGAATTTTCCTTTTGTCATGTGCGTCATCACCATGGGTCTTCTGACGGCTAAGACAAGATCGCCTTTCTTGAAAGTTCGTACTTTAACTTTCTTGTTGAAAGCTCTGGTGATTCGAGCTTGGTAGAGCTCGATTTGCTGTTGGGCTTGTAGACGCTTGTCGTCTAAGGCCTCCAGTTCCTGGAGTCGCTGTCGATGCTTCTCCTCTGTTGTCATCTCCGCTGTCAAGGCGACGCGTAGAGATGGAATTTGAATTTCTAATGGGAGCACGGCTTCACAGCCGTATACCAAAGAAAACGGCGTGGCTTTAGTTGGGGTTCGCACAGTTATGCGGTAGGCCCATAAGCATTCACCCAGTTTGTCGTCCCAGTCTCGTTGACTTTTCGAGACGAACTTCTTGAGAAGCTTGCCAATAGTCTTGTTGAAAGCTTCTGCGAGGCCATTGGCGGCAGGATAGTATGCCGTTGAGGACACACTCTGAATTCTGAACTTAGCGCAGAATCTCTGGAAAGCCTGGCTAATGAACTGGGGTCCATTGTCATGGACAATTCGCCGAGGTACGCCGAAACGGTAAATAACGTGATGTTTCACGAACTTGATCACGTTCGACGACTTTACCTCCTTCAAAGGGATGGCTTCAGCCCATTTGGAGAAGTAATCGGTTATCGCCAGAATGAACCGATGTCCTTTTGATGATGGCGGGCTGATAGGACCAACCACGTCCATGCCCCACATTTCGAATGGCCAGGTAGAGGCCGTAGAGTGGAGATAGCCTGGCGCTTGATGGATAAAGTCGCCATGCACTTGGCAGGCGTGACATTTCTTGGCATAAGTGACGGCATCGGCAATCATCTTAGGCCAATAGTAACCCAATCTTTGGAGTCGATGTGCCAGTTTTGGGCCAGGTTGATGGGCTCCACACATACCGTCGTGGGCCTCTTTCAATACTTCTTGTGCTTCGTTTGGTGAGAGGCACCGGAGTAAGATCCCGTCATGCGATCGACGATACAATGTTCGCGTAATCGCATTATAATAGAATTTGGGGCCTTTCCTTCGAATGGCAGCCGCTTCTTTGGCGTCTTCAGGTAGGATGCCATACAAGACATAGTCGATGTAGGGGAATCGCCAGTCTTTAAGTTCTGGACCGGCCGACAATTCCAGCACTTCTTTGCCTCGACAATCTCCCTTTGACTCCTGATAATCCTCGAGAGCATTTCTCGGGCAATACAAGTCGTGGCTGTAGACGAATATCTTCTCCATTGCTCCAGCTGGAAGAGCTAAGGAGGCAGCCAGGGATGCGAGTGCATCTGCGTGCGCATTTTGTCTGCGTGGTACATGGTCGACGTAGAAGCTTGCAAATCCCTCGGCCATGCGGATAGTTGCATTGTAATAGGGTACCAAGTCTTCATGTGTGACTTCGTACTCCCTGCGAACTTGGCTGACGATGAGCTTGGAGTCGCCGTATGCCTCAAGATTTTTAACGCCAATCTCATCGGCGAATTGCATCCCAATCAAAAGAGCGTTGTATTCCGCCACATTATTGGAACAAGGCTCGGTCAGTGAGACAGCTCGGGGGATCACATAATTTTGTGGGGAGACAAGTACTACTCCTACCCCCGCCACTACGTGTCCCTTGGGGTTTGTCCTTGATGCACCGTCGAAGAAAAGTTGCCACACTTGACTTTCGAACGATGTCTGAGTCAGGTAGACTTCAGCCACTTCGTCTGGGAGATCCTCGTAGAGTTTGACTGCCCTCGGATCTGGGTGTTCAGCTAAGAAGTCCGCCACCGCTTGTCCCTTAATAGCCTTTTGTGGCAGAAAATGCATCTCATATTGTGAGAGCAATATGACCCATTTTGCCAGTCGGCCATTTAGAGATGAAGGTTTAGTCATAAGTTACCTCAGAGGGTTGACTTTTGATATGACATTTATAGTTTGGCCTACCAGATAGTGTCGCATTTTCTGGATAGCGAACACCAGTGCCAAACATTCCTTCTCGATCGGGTTATACCGATGTTCGGCTCCGATCATTGTTCTACTTAGATAGTAGATTGCTTGCTCATGTCCCTGATCGTCATTCTGAGCTAGTAGAGCTCCCAAAGAATGATCCATCGCTCAGACGTACACCAGAAACGGCTTTCCGGATACTGGAGCTGCAAGGACTGGTGGTTGGGTGAGGTATTGCTTGATTTCCTCGAACGCTTGTTGGCAAGCGTCATCCCAAATGAATGAGACACCCTTCTTCATCAGCTTAGCGAAGGGTTGGCATCTTCCGGAAAGGTTTGAGATGAACCTGCGGATGTACGCCAATCGTCCTTGTAATCCCCTGAGCTCCTTGAGGCTTTTCGGGGGTTGCATCTCCTGGATAGCGCGGATCTTTTCCGGGTCCAAATGGATTCCTGTGGAAGTCACAACAAATCCTAGGAATTTGCCACTGGCTACCCCCAGGAAGGACTTTGTCGGATTCATCTTCAATTGATGAGCCCGCATGATGTCGAAGACCACCTTCAGGTCTGCTACGTGATCGCCTTTAGCGCGGCTTTTTACCGCGATATCATCAACATAACATTCCACCGTTTTACGTATTTGCTGATGGAAAATGGCATTCATGGCCCTTTGATATGTTGCCCCTGCATTCTTCAGTCCGAAGGGCATGACGGTGTAGCAATACACTCCTAGGGGTGTCCTGAAGGAGGTATGCTTTTCGTCATCAGGATACATTTTGATTTGATTGTATCTTGAGAATCCGTCCATGAAGGACATTCGTTCGAATCCACAAGTATTGTCAATCATGACATCTGTGATTGGCAATGGGAATTCGTCCTTGGGGCAGGCCTCGTTTAGATCACGGAAGTCGATGCAGATCCTGATCTTCCCGTTCTTCTTGGAAACGGGGACGATGTTGGCTACCCAGTGGGATGCTGTTCTTCCCTGATGAAGCCAGAATCAATAAGTTTTCTGACTTCTGATTGAATTGCCTCCATTATTTCTGGGCGAAACCGTCGCTACTGTTGTTTGACAGGTTTTACGTCCGGATTGATGTTGAGGCGGTGCATGGCCACTTGAGGATCAAGTCCTGGCATGTCCTCATAATTTCAGGCGAAGACGTCTATATAATCTTGTACAAGAGATATTAGATCCTTCTTCTCCGATGGTGACAGGCCGTCACTTATGAAGATGGGCTTGGGGTTGGCCTCATCTCCTAGGTTGATCTGAACAACCTTGTCTTCTGTGGGTGGCTCACGCTGTTCAAAGCGGATGTCCCAAAGAGTATTTAGATGTTTGATCCAAGGATCTGTATCAGCTTGAATCATTTCTTCATTTCCATCTTCCAGGTGGCTTGTCGAAACCATGTTCACTGAAAGTTCCTTGAAGATGTTGCCGACACTGACATCTGACTCCCAAGATGATGTGTCTGAAGAGTAATCGTTGCTCGATGATTCTTGAGAATCGGAGGCTGATGGGACTGGAGTCGATACATAGCCCAACCCCCGGCGTGTCCGATGATAATAATCAGGGGTTTTCCCTTTTGGCACAAAGGATCGAAGTAGCGTCCTCCTTCCTTTGCCGAAGTTCAACCCAGGTCTGTTGGTTAGATCGTACCCCATCCGTTTCATCATTCTGAGCGCTTTCGATTCATAATGGTCGAGCTGAGGGGATTCCTCCTCGCTTTCCGATTCTTCGCGGGGAGTTGGTTCAGTCGTCATTCGTCCAAAAAGGATTGGTTTTTGGCCTTTTCGTCTGGCTGGAACCATGAAAATAGATTCCTGCGCATTACCATTATCCTGGTATGTCCCGAAAGATGATTTTACTGGTACATGCAATGATGTCAAAGCATCCATTGCCGACCAGATGTCATCGTCTACGTCGGTACTAGTATCCGACGGTATTGAATCGGATGCACACGCAGAAAAATACTCAAAGTCTAAATTCTCATTAATATACCAACCGCCTGCATCATCGGTGGTATTATCAACATCGAGCTTATTAGTGCCTGTTACAAGTGGTTCTAACTCCCACATGCACTCTTCTTTCTCGGGCTCAATATCAGCCTCATTACCAGAGTCTGGCTCCTCTGGTTGCGGGATTTCATTTGACTCCTCAGGATCCTGATATAGGAGGGAGTCCGTGAAATAATTTTCGACCCCTTTAAACGGATACCTCTCGGCTATCAACGTTTGAATTTTTCCACTCCCGTCAATGTATTTCATGACTTGGTGGAGAGTGGATGGAACGATGGAGTTGCGGTGAATCCACGGTCGTCCCAGCAATAGATTGTAGGAAGTGTCGGCGTCGATGATGTAACATGTCACTTCCGACTTGAGGCTCCCAATCTGGCACTTGAGCTTGATCTTCCCCATCGGACGGGTGCCATTGGCATTGAACCCGTAGATGGTCGTCTGTGTAGGGCTCAGACGGTGAGTAGGGATACCGAGGTGTTGCATGACTCGGCGGGGCATGATGCTCAGTGCGGACCCTGGATCTACCTGAATGCGGTTCACTTCAGACGATCCGATATAACCTGTGAAGTACAGGGGTCGATCATGCTTTCCTTTGACCTGCATATCATCTGCCGTGAAGGTAATGCAGGGAGCATTCTGGGAAGTGTGGAGACAATCCTCTACATCTTCCTTCTTTGGCACCTGGGTCATAAAGACCTCAGCGTTTGCCAGCGCTTCTTGTAGAGCCTCCCTGGTCGACTTTGAGAGTCTTAGAAGCTCATACAGGGTGATCCGCGCTGGGATATTGGCCAATTGAGCCAAGACATCAAAGCGGTAAGGCGTTGTGGATCCTTCCGCTATACCCTTTTGAAGAGCTCGGGAAAATCGAGTCCCTTTTTGTTTCTCCACTGGTGGCTTCGTGGAGGGCCTAGTTGGCTCTGCAGCCGGTTGTGGAGGGTTTGCCGCTACTTCGCCGTACTGCTTCAAGTAAGGCTGTCCTGAACGAGTCCCCGTCATTGGTTGGTTGGGCTCTGCGGCCAAGACTATTGTTTCCTCTTCTGAATCAGTCAGTGAGGGAACATCATCCTCTGCTTCTCGGGAGGAAGCACATATTACATGGCAGGACGAAGCTTTTGCCTTGCTTTTGGACTTCCTGTTGGTTACAGTAGTCCACTGCTGGTTGTCCACTAGGTCGGGGTGGACCCACATAATTTCCCCTTGAGGCGTAGGGACGGGTACCAAGCCCTTCTCCTGCTGCTGGTGAGGGTCTGTGTTGACCACTCTTAATTCTCCCCTTGGAATAGGAGTTACCCCCGCAGGCGTTGGAGGTTGTCTCCCGAACTGGAGAACCGACGTCACATTAGCCGTGACCTTCTTCTGCTCTAGTCGGAGCTTTAGCACCTCCGCGTCAATCAAAGCCTGAAGGATGTCCTTGAAGACGTAGCAGCTTTTGGTAGGATGTCCCAACATCCTGTGGTACATGCAGTAGTTGGGATTGTCGGTCTTGCCGACTTCCTCCGGGCGTCTAACTTCAGGGAGCTTCAGTCGATTGCTCTTGTTGAGTAGCTTGAAGAGCGAATCGACATGTTCCTCCTTGAAGGAATACTGCTTGTTGGCGCGGGGTTGGCTTGAAGAGCCACTCGCCTTGCCTGTTTGAGGTTTGGCGGGAGATTTGGTCTCTGTTGCCAAATTATTCTTCCGCTTTGTTTGGAGGGATGTGTCTGGTGCCGGTGCACGCCTTGTCAACCTTTCCGGCCGCGGCTTGCCTTCCTCCGCTCGGACGCGGGCGACAATCTCCTCAGCCTGTTCACCTTGCTGGACTAATTGTTTCCAGGTGCGGCTTTCAGCAACTCCTATTTGAGCAAGGAGTGAGGTTTGGAGGTTGTGGCGGCATGTTTCCACCAGGGTGGCCTGGGTCATACCGCTTGGACACCGGAGTGCCACGTTCCGAAATCTTTCCACGAAAGATTTGACGAACTCTCCCTTTCGCTGTCTCGTGGCTAACAGGGTGGGCATTGTGACCTCGGAGTCATCTTCAAAGAAGCGTGTTAAGAACAGCTTCTCCAAGTCGCCCCAGTTCTTGATAGAACCTTCCGGGAGTTTCATGAACCACTCAAAGGCCAACCCTTTCAGGGTGCCGATGAATAGTCGCGCCAGGATGGCGTCATTATCTACTACATTCCCAGTTTGGGATTTGAAGTAGTAGATGTGCTGATTAGGGGACCCCTTCCCATCGAAGGCTTGGAGGGTTGGAGCCTTGAACTTAGGAGGGTACGGGACTGAATCCCACTCAGCCGGATAGGGCCGGACCACTCCCGCTTCTTGGAGGCCTTTGCGGTTGGTAAGGGCCTCAAGGCGCTGCTCCAGTTGACTCATTCTTTTAGTATGAGCCTTTTCTGGGTCGTGCGACGAAGATTTGGATGAATTTGAAGTAGATCGTCGCGCCTCCTCAGAAGGTTCAGAAGATGAGCTTTCTCCCTTTCTCCCTTTGCCTTTTGACCTCCTAGGAGGAGATTTCTTCCTGTCTTCCAGCAGTTGTGCAATCGCCTGCTTGAGGGAGTCAATCGATGCCTGCTGAGAAATAATCATGTCCATTTGTGCTTTCTGGACCTGCTCTATACGTCTTGCTGTCTCCTCAGGAGTGCCTGTCATGTAGGCAGAGGTCTCCTTCTCGACGGAAGAGTTCGAAGCCCTTGATTCTGCTACGGCGGAATGAGAATCATTCGCTCTAATGCCGTGGGCTAAGGCATTATAGCCAATTGGGGGAATGGCCCCCGTCCGGGTGCGAGTGTGTCGATACACCCCTTCCGGTTCAGAGTCAGACTCGGACTCGTCTGAGCTGACTGCAAGTTGTTTCCCCTTGCTCCTGCTTGTCATGTTTGCAGTAAGCTCCGGGTATTCAATGTCAGAGAAGACTCTCCTTCTATGGGAGCGCCTTCTTTTGGCTGACGGGGGAATCGAGGTCAGTTGTCCAACTAAGGACTGCTGGTGCACACTCGACCCGCAACGGCACTCCGCAAGCATGGAGATAAGCCGTTGGCAGCAGCAAGATGAAGTGACCTGGTGGGTACTTCTTTTCTTTGTCAGATAATCCCTCAAATCCATGGAAGAGGGATCAAAGAGACTAGCCTCACAGCGTCGAAGACGGGAGGCATCCATGTGCTGTGCAGAATGGACGCAGACTTCAGGGACGCGGTTTCCGCGTCGTGACTGTGGAACGCGCGTCTGGCGTCTCTGTTGAGATGAGACGCGAGTATCGCGTTGCTGCCTGGTGCGTCCGGGCTGAGCCGCGTGAGAGAGAGTGGGCTGCAGGGCGCCTCGTCTCTGGGCGCGTGCTTCCTGCGTTTGACGAGACGCAAAAGCTTCGCTTTGGCGTTTGGTAAGCTGGTCTTCAGAGGACTCAACTTGAGGAGTTACGCGCTTGGGCCGCCAAACGCGGATTTCACGTACTGGATGTGACGCGGGCAAGGCGCGAGACTGTACGTCGCGTCCAGCTTCAGTTGGACAACCAACGGTTCCAACTTGCAGTTGACGCGCACGTCTCCTCTGTCGACGCTCAGCATTCCGGTTGCGTCGAGGAGGTGGAGAGAAACCAACAACATCCTGATGTTGAACATCAGGGAGTTTAACCACGCGGGTCTCCTGAGAGACGTTGACACGGGTTTTCTGTGCGCCGGAGTTGGTCGCAACAGCAACTGTGCTTGGGATCGCGCGGGCCTTCTGAGAGGCGTTGACGCGTGAACTTTGCTGGGCACAGTGGGCAGCAGTAGCGGCGCCCAAGAGAGCTTTAGGTCGGGCTTCGGGGTCATTCCCCGCCGAGACCCTGCGACAGACGCGGGTCTTTGGGCTCTTGGAGCCAGAAGAGAGAAACTCTTCATACTTCGCCTGGTCGAACTCCACAACAAGTGTCTCGACCATTTTCCCCCTACGGAGGAGATCATCCTGCGCCACGGCTTGTTCGTCAGTGACAAAAGTGTTCCCCAGCGGAGTCGCCATCTCTTGTTGGACGCGGAAAACTGTAAAAGCGGACTGGAGCAACTTTTCCTTGAATCAGATGAAAAGGTTACAACAGGCTAATCTTCCGGTTACAAGGGAGAATATTGAATCTTGAATTCCCCCTTTGTTTAGTGCTGGGTTCTTCGTGTGGCGGTGGAGAGTGAATCTTGTTCTCCGTTGACCAGATGACCGTCAATACCGTCGAGGGATCTTCTCCTTGGCAGGTAGAAGGAGTAACTCAGCCCCGTCCACCAAAACTCTAAAAGAGAAGGTAGGCGAAGAGCAACTTGTACGCAGCAAGCTGGTTTGAAGAGTCGAGCTCTCTCTCTCTCTGTCGATGAACTCTCCTTTTTTTCTTCTCGAAAATCCGACCCCTCTTCAATAGTGACGGGACTATTTATAGGGTTTTTAGGGGGTGATCGTGCCCCCTAAAAGTGCTCCACGATGAGGGCCAACTTCCCCGCTACATGGGCGGTGGATGGCGCCATAATCGGGGTGGTTACAACCAAGGTGGGGGCACCTTGTTGCTGAGACGCGGGCGTTGAGCCAACGCGCCTTGATGCTGAGACGCGGGCATTGAGCCAACGCGCCTTGATGCTGAGACGCGGGCGTTGAGCCAACGCGCCTTGATGCGGAGACGCGGGCGTTGAGCCAACGCGCCTTGATGCGGAGACGCGGGTTTGGACTAGACGCGGGTTTGGACTTTCGCGTCTTGATTGTCACATTTAGCCTTGCGCCTGGATCTTGGATCTCTGCGTTTTGGTGGCTTGTCTTTGTGATTTTTAGACAGCCTACACACATATTTCGAGCCCAATCTCCGCTTGACGCATGGTATTCTGCCTTAAACGCGAACCTCGCGTATTAAGAGAATGACGTCTCTTCAAGCTCCGCCAGACACATGGTAGAGTACCCAGAACATGAGCCTCGCGTTCCATAGAACCGCATCTCTCCAGCATTGAGAGGTCCACGTCTCCACCTTGAAGTTTGTGTTACTTCAACCTAATGAGAGCCACGTCTCCACTTCAATACTCACGTCTCTCTGATGAATGAGAGCCGCATAACGAGGCCCGCATTTCTAAAGCAACATGACCTTTGCGCCTATGAGACATGCGTCCAGTCTTTTCTTCTGCAATCAATAGTACACTGGCAAAAACAGATGATTATTTCTCCTGATCCAACAGTACAACAACAATCAGCTAAGAGCACCGAGGAGGTCTAGACTGCGTATCTAGGCACTCATAATGATCATTTCTGGTAGCTTCAAATAGTTTAAGAGTACACTCATGAAGACAAAAATCCAGACAAGATCAGAAGATTGCTAGTCCAGTCTTGAGAGTATTGCTACTAGAAGAAAAATCCAAAGTGTTTCAATACCCCTCCCAGTCAACCGCGGAGTTTTGAAAACTTTGGAGGGGGTTCTGTAAACTGTCTAAAAATCACTGAGGATAAGTCATCAAAAAATAGAGTCTATACTTCAGATGCAAGGCTAATCATAGCCACTCGAATAATGGACAAGAGGCAAAGCTCAAAACCTGCTTCTCGGCATCACTACAGTGGCCAATACGTAGAGCTCGAAGCCCGCGTCTCAGTATCATTGTAATGGCCAAGACGTAGAGCTCGAAGCTCGCATCTCAGTATCACTGTAATAGCCAAGACGTAGAGCTCGAAGCCTGCATCCCAGCATCACTACAATGGCCAAGATGTAGAGCTTGAAGCCCGCGTCTCAGCATCACTGTAATAGCCAAGATGTAGAGCTTGAGGCCCGCGTCTGGAAGGGTTCGAAGTTGGCATCCAACAGCACTATAATATAATGCCAGAAGCTCGCGTCTCAACTGCAGAGAAGCCCTGCATCTCGGTTATAACTGCACTCATTACTGGGTCAATTACTGCTCACATAATGAGGGGAGTTAACCCCCATTTTGAAGGATTTTTAGGGACAGTTTTACCTCTGAAACCCTTATAAATAGCTTAGTTGGCTATTGAGAAGGGGGAGGAATTGAATTAGTTTGTTGAAAAATCTAGAGGGAGATCGAATTGGATAAGTTTAATCAGAATCTTCAGTTGAGGAATATTAAAGAGTTCAACTCTTCTGTCAACTTGTTAAGTTCAAGTTTTTGCCTCATCTTAGAGATTTCATTGGACAGGAGTTGTGCTACGCCATCCATAATCCAAAGAGAAGATTCCCAGAAGACACTGACATTCACCCGGTCAACAAAAAACAAGATTCACTTTTCACCGCTACATCAAGAACCCAGCATTAAATAAAGAGAAGACTTGAGCTTGAATATCTTCTCTCTCTTGTAATCAGAATTGTTTGAGATTGTTGTAATCTTTCATTTGATTCAAGAAAATTTTACGACTTGTATTCTCATCTCAAATTTTTTTCCCGAGCAAACAAGCATCACGTGACTTCTCTAGCATCAAGTCCCCACCCAAATTTGATGGGTTAAACTTTCCCATTTGGAAGATCAAGATGAACCATTTCTTAAGTCCCTAGGAGTTAGAGATGTCAAGGCCATTACCAAAGAATTTGTTGAGCCTCACGGTGATGAGGATACATGGTCCGAAGCAACTGCTAAGGACTATGAGGCCAATGCTAAAGCCTAATATGCATTTATACAAGCATTAAATGATAATGATCTTTTTCATGTACTTAATTACAAATTCTTATATGAGGTTTGGAATGATCTTATTATTGCTCATGAGGAGACGTCGCAAGTCAAGAGATCTAAAGTTAACTTGCTCCGTTCTCAATATGAGAATTTTCACATGCTTGACAATGAAAATATTGATGAGATGCTTACTTGGTTCACCAAAATTACAAATGAATTATTTTCTTTAGATGACATCATTGACAATGACCAAAAGATTCTAAAGGTCATTAGAGTTCTCCCAAAGCTTGGAAAGTCAAGGCAACAGCCCTCAACGAGCTCAACGATAGAGAGGAGATGGACTTCTTCGGCTTCATTGAAAATCTCAAAACCCATGAGATGAAAATGAAGGTGAGGAAGAAAGAGAGACACTAAAGAAGAAAGCGATAGCTTTCAAGGCTACTCCATTATCCTTTGATGAAGAAGAATCGTCGAAAGATGGTGATAAGGACTTTGCCATGCTCATTAGGAAAGTGGGCAAGATGTTTTATAAAGAGGGAGGACAAAGCAACTTCCAAAGAGGAAGATATCAAGGGAGATTTGAAAAGAAGGAGGAGGAGATGGGTCCTTTCTTTCATTATAAGAAAACAGGCCATCTAATTACGGATTGCCCCTCACTTCAAGCCACAAGCTCCAAGAATGTGCATAAGAAGAAGAAGGCGATGTTAGTCATTTAAGATGATTCGAAAAAGGATTCTGAAGAGATTAATGCCACACACGTTTATTTCATAGAAAACGGAGAAAAAGATTCCATGATAAATCTCGAAACCTCTATAGAAGTTAATGATTTAACTATGGATAAACTTGCACAATTTTTTGAAAAATTACAAAATAGATATGAAATTTCTCTGGCACAAAATAAAAAATTGAAATAGAAAAATGATTTTCTAAAGAATAAGCTAAAAATTATTTTTAAAGAGAAAAATGACTTATCTATTTCTTTTAAAAAACGAAAAAGGATTTTGATAAATACAAACTTGTTTGTAAGGGTAGAAGCCCTAACATTACTTTTAACAAAAATGAATTTTTGGATATCTAAAAATGTATTGATGCTTTGGATATCACTTTGAAAAAGTGTGCATTTGACATGAACAAATTTAGCTCTATGTTTCTAAAGGAAAAAACTCAAAGAAAATATAAACCTCATTCATCTCACACACACCATGAAAAATATGCACAACATGCACATCCACATTAGCATAAGCATGCTTTCACGTATGGCAAAGTATACACATGTGCACATTGCAGCCGCAAAGGCCATTTAGGAAAATTTTGTTATGCTAAGTAAAACATGTTAAATAAAAATATTTGGGTTCGAGAAAATACTAACCCTATAGGACCCTTAAAGATTTGAATACCAAAGAACACACCCAACTTGATTGATGTAGGTGTGTCGTCCTCCTCCAAGACATAGGGGGGTGGTGCTTTGGTGGTGGATGCATTGAAGCTTAAAAGATCATCCGTCATATTGCATCGCTATCAAGAAGCATCTGTTTTGGAGATTGCCTATGGTTTGGTAGCTTCTCCACTTGAAAATTTCATTTCTAACTATATCTATACATGTATAGGATTAGCTAGCTTTTTTTGTATTAATATGCTTTAGTTGTGAATACATATTTTTTTTTTGTTTTTATGGCTTGCCTATATTTGAGCTAGTTCATTAACATTGCTTTTGTTCTTTACTAACCCATGATTTGATTGCCCATATTTATAGTATTTTTTCATGCTCACTTGGTTGATAGATATCTTTGCATGTATGTGTACATAGATTAATCTATTTGCTCATATATATGTATGTATGTATGTGTGTGTGTGTGTATATATATATATTGTTTATATATCTATTTGTGGTTGGGTATTGTATTTAAATCATATTTAAGTAATAAATCAAGATAGCGCGTGCCTCAACTCTTATCTAAAGGAATGATAAGGAGAAGTTCAGAACCCGTTAAGGGTATTCGGCTTCAATATCTTGTATTTAATTTCTTAATTGTTAAAAAAATATTGTTAATATGATAATAATAAAATAAAATAAAATAAATGTTTTGATATCATTTTCATGTGTTATTCATGCCTATAAGATTTTAGGTGTTATTTCTCTATTTTATGTATAAAAATATCCAAGTAAAATAATTTTCAAAAGCCTTAAATCCTATTTTTTAGAATTATTTTTAGGGTTGTCCCGGTCAACCGACCGGTCGACCGAGTTGACTTGAAATAGGTCCGGTTAACTGGGCGGTCGACCGAAGTAACCTGAAATACAAAAAAATATTTTGGCCTAAGCCAGTCGACCGTCTGTAAACGAGAAGCTCTCGGTTAGACCCCAGTCGACCGGGTGGTCGACCGTGAGTCGGGTTTGCTGCTATTTTGCCCATTTTATAAAGCCTAAAATCTTAAAATTTTCTCATTTCTTTCTTCCTCCCTATTCTTTTTCATCCCACTTCTCTCTAATCCTCCCAAATCACCTCAAATCTCCAATTAAACCCTAAAATTGGTTAGATTTCTCCTCAAAACTTCAAATCTGGTTGATTTCAAGGAGAGTTTTTGGGTTCTTCAAGGTATAATCCCTAATCTCTCAAAATCCTCTTATTTCATAATTTTTTTTCTAGAAATCTTTCTATATTTCATGCCAAATCCTTGTTTATCATCTTCATATCTTTACCATGTCAAAGAGGCTTAGATTTGAGAAGGGTAAATAACCAGAATCATCTTCTAACCACTTTGTTTCTCAGAATGCTTCTCATAGATTTTCTGTGATTCATTATAAGCATGTTATTTCTGGTAGATATGTTGTGCTCGCTGATTTTGAGCACCTGAATGTAGCAAACATCTTGAGCACAAACTCTCTTGAATATCTAGTTACCATTAAGAAACCCGTTTATCCTAAGCGCATTATTTTTACTCTAATCTGACATTCTAAAATAATCATGTCAGATCTAGGGTTCTGGACAAAGATATTATCATTTCTCTAGATCAATTTACCCATCTGCTACACCTCTCCTGTAAGAGTGTAGATATTTATAATATTGATATCCATGATTTTGAATATCCTAACGGTGAATCTGCCCTCACGCATCTCTTCTGCTTCACGATGATGACAACCTCACTTTAGTTAAAAACGAGAAGGTGAAGTATTATACACTCACCACCCAAGTCCTAGTCAAAATTGTATTCTATAATCTCTTGCCAAATTAGGAGAATATAGTCATGCACGAGGTTCTACTCCCCTCTTGATCTATTACCTTCTGAAAGGCATTAGAGTTAACATTCTCAGACTCATCATCGATTTTAGGTCTATGAGCACCTTCTGATCCCAAACTGACACTTACCATTTTGGATGCTCATCACTCGACTCCTCAAACAACTAAAATTTGATCTCTCGGCTGAAGGGTCCTTCGAACCATCAGTTAATATCAACAACACTCTCCTAAAGATGATGCGTGCTAGGAAGCGTGCTTCTGCTCCTCAGCCCCTCCTATAATTCTGCCGTTGCCCCTGGATCCTCTTCAGCCTCCTCAGCTTCTATTAGTTCATACTCAGCTCTCTCTCTCTATTCAGCTTCGGGAGCATGATCTGAAAATGACCGCAAATTTTGAGAGGATGGAGCACAAAGTTGAGAATAACCTACAATACATCGTGCTTCTATTCACTATCTCCAGACATGTGCTGACAAGGCCTACAGTAGGAACGCTTAGCATGTTCCACTTCCGAGAGGCCATGCACAACCCCTTCCTACGTCAGGTCCTGTGTTTCACACCTAGGTACCTCCTATAGCTCCTTCTGAGGCACTTGCTTCTTCTGAAGATCCCCGAGGCACTTGCTTCTTCTGAAGATCCCGACTTTTAGGAAGATTGACCCCTTTTCTGTTGATGACAAAAAGGGGGGGGGGAGAGAGAAATTATGTGGAGTAATATGAGAGTTTTCATTTTCATGACTTTATTTATGTACTTTTTATGTGGACATGTAGTATTTGGTGTTTGGACATGTGTTTTACATTGTAGTACTTATTTTGTGGATTGGAATTTGTTTTGAGGTTGGCATGAACCTCTGTATAGACAAATTTCTTTTATGATGTCACTATTGTCTTTGAAAAGTTATGTATCTCTTTTCATTGATATTTTGATACATATCTTTTGTCTGTGGTATGTGGTGTGTTTGTATTCTTATGTATCCTTTGTAAACTAACCATTTACCGCTTGATTTGGAAGTTAGAGGTTATTGGTTAGTCAAAGGAAATAGTTTGTGCACATACCTTTGTAATTATGTATTCTTGGTATGTATAGATTGGCTGCATATAGTTTGATTGACATATCTTATTCGTATGCTTTTATTGATGCATCTAACTTATATATATCACATTTTGATATATGCATGTGCTTAGGGGAGCTTTGCCTGAAGTCTCTTCCTGAATTATTTGTGATAACTCCATGTATTTTGTCATTATTAATAAGGGGGAGATTGTTGGCCCAAAGGCAATTAGCCCTCGTTTTGACGAAAACAAAACATATAGAGTTATGTTTTTAACAATTTCGTTTACATAGTTTCAGGATAACTCCTTGTTGCATTTCAGCTCCATCACAAGACTCACATGTTTGGAAGCCAAGAAGTTATAGATCCTAGAGACTAAGCACATAGAAGAGCTCAAGGATCAAGACTGCAAGAGAAGACTATATCAAGATTTGTATTTTTGCTTTTTACATTTTATTAGGATTTATAGTCATTTGTTAAAATCAAGATGATATAGTTTGATAGCTTTTGTGATTGACAAACACACACACACACACACACACACACACACACATCTTTCATGCTCCTAACATTTTTTGAAAAGAGTTCAAAACATTTCTTTTTGTTGTTTTCAAAATCAAGTTTCAGAAAAATGTGTTTCCAAAAATTAGTTTTTTGATTTAAAAAAGTGATTTTACAAAATATTGTTCTATCTTTATTTTGTGTTGATCCGTGAACACACACTGGTTCTATCAAGTCCTTAGGACTCTATTTTTTATTTGAAAACAAAGTTTATTTTTGTCAAAAAAAGATCGACTTCAAACAGATTTTCAATATGTACCTTTGGCTCTAGGTCGGTCGACTGACCAGTCGACCTTAGGCAGAGCATATTTGCTATGTCGGTCGATCGAGTGATCGACTGACACGCACCAAAGTGGATTTGTGCACTTCAGTCAACTGTGCGGTCGGCCGACTATAAGAGCTTTACTCCCAGTTGGGTCCGGTCGACTGCGCTGGTCGACCGACAGAGAGTTTTGCTCTCTGGTTTGGAATAATGGTCGACCGACTGGTCGACCGCTATACCCAACTGTCAGAAATTTAACCATTAGCGGTCGACCGACCAGTCGACTGGCAGAAGGTTTTCTTCTGAATTTTTCCCAACGGTTATATTCTGTTTTGTCTTTTCTGAGTCTTTTCCCAATGACTTTTTCGGGTTTTCTACTCATATTTTCATCCCCTATAAATAGTGGAATTGTAGAAAAACTCTCTAACAAGATTTCTAAAGTTTACATCAAGTTTTTACAAGTTTATATCTAGATTTAGCTTTTTCTTAAAAGATTTTCTTTTGAACTAAAATTCCATATCCTTGATTTTTAGCTTGATCCTTCCCTATACATCTTTACAAGCTATTTTTACTACACAATCCTAAAGAGTTTCACCTCCTCATCTTGGTTATATGATTGTATTTATGAGCCATTTTTGATCAAGTGAAGATTACCGATTTTTTTCTATTGTGAAGTTGTAGAGGTTGCAGCCCCAAGTGAATTAGTGAGCTCCGTGTTGGTGTTGTGGAATCGCGAGAAAGGACTTGTGAGTCCATTGAGTTCTATTGAGAACTTGTAATGGTTGACGATCTAGTGAGATCGGTCATAGTGAAAATTTTTCATAGTGTTGAAGGCGGGGACGTAGAGCAGTGGCTCGAGTCTCGAGACATATCATCGTGTTTATGATTGCTTACTCTTTCTCTCTTAACTCTACTCTCTCTTTACTTACATGGACACTTATCTTGTTTTCTTATTTGTAAGTATTTCTTGAATTGTGATTGGTATTTGCTAGGTTACTAGCAAGTAAATTTTAATTCCGCATTATTTGCAATTTAGTATAGCCATCACCTATTCACCCTCCCTCTCGGTGATTTACACACTCAAGAGAAGACATTGGGTCTTCTCTACCGAAGGAACAACTCCTCAGTTGCATTTTGCGTAGAAGATTAAGATTTTTGTTCCAGTGTACTCATTTCTATAGAACATTTTTAATGATTCTCGCATGGATTTGCTGGCCCTTGGGGAGCGCCCGCCCGTAGATGCCGCCCGGCAGGAGCTCGCCGTATATCTTAGGGCCGATTGGGGGGTCATCAGACTCCATTTGGTTGATCAGCGAGAAGGCGTAGTGGAGGAGGCCCTATTTGCAGAGAGAGAAGAGTTGATGGAGGTAGGCTTTGAAGAAATTTTGAAAGCTCTTGAGGTTCACTAGAGATTTTGAGGAGTGGGTTTGAGATTTTGGTGGATTTTGGGGGTTTTATGTTATTTTTTAGGGAAGGGAGAGGTTTTGTTGAGGTGGAGAGAGATAAAGAATCCATTGGAGAGGAAAGGGAAGGGGATAGGGTAGTTATGTTATTATATGCCATTATTACTAATATGCCGCCGTCGAGTGATGGAAACTAACTGATGGCAGCGGCAGTTAGAGGGAGATAGGAGGGCGGAGAGGGGGAAAGCGAGAGAGAGAGGGAGAGAGGAAAGGAGAGCTAGAGAGAGGGAAGGCGGAGAGGGGAGAGGGGAGGTGGAGAGGGGAGCTTGCGGGCGGTATATCAGAGCAAGGGAGGGAGAGGCGGAGAGCGTGAGAGAGAGGAAAGATAGAGAGACAGACAGATGGACACAATTTGTGAAGGAGTCACGGGAGGAAACCTGCCTTCGGCCGGTTTTGATTCTATATTGTGTAGTTGAGTCATAGTGTAAGGACTTAAAGTTTTTATTTAGAAAAGTTTCTATTTCTTAATGAGTCAAACTCTATTCATAGGTGTAGTAAGAGTTTCTATTTATTTATAGTTTCCTTGTACTAGTAGTTGTTTGGTTAGAAAAATGCGAAGTAAAATTCTTATTAGCTGCAAAAAAAATTACCATAGATGCAATTCGATTACAAAAGAGGGGAAAATATTTGAATCTTCTCTTTGTTTAAGGCTGAGTTCCTCGCATAGTGATGGAGAGTGAATCTTGTTCTCCGTTGATTGGCCGAATGACAAGCTTCTCTTGGATCATTTTCAGAATGCAAAAATAAGTCCACTTGGACACAACAAGTGTTGGAGTTCTCTTTTGAAGAAGAATTCTTTCTTTCTCTCTCCTTTTAAATGCTCAAAGTTTCTGCACTTTGAAGCTGTTTTGCTCCTTTTTTAAAAAGAAACAACCCCCCACTCAATAGCTTTTATGGATATTTATTGGGGTATCCAGGGGCAAAATTGTCCCCTAAAAATTCCTCCATAATAGGGATTAACTCCCTACATTATGTGTGTTAAATGACATAGTAATGGGGCAGTAACAACTGAAACGCGACCGTCGCGGGTTCTATTCTATTGTTGAAATGCGGAGCTCGTAGGCTCGCGTTTGAGTTAAGACACAGGTCTGGGTGAGATCAGCGTTTAAGATAAAAAGCGGGTCTGGCTCTGATCCGCATTTGAACCTAGACGCATGTCTAGTTAGGATCGACATTTGCGATGAAACACGGGTTTGGCTGTGCTCCACGTTTAAGCTAAAACGCGGGTCTGGATGAGATTCGTGTTTAGAATTAGACATGATGTTTGCATTTGTATTGAAAATGTTCACTTCACGTTGAAGTAAGGTCTATGTTTGAGGACTTGTTTTCATTGATTTTTATATAGTCTATAGAACCTCCTCTAAAGTTTTTGAAACTCCGTGGTTGACTAGGACGGATTTCAAAATACTTTGGACTTCACATTGATTTGATCTCTCATGATTGGACTGGCAATCTTTTGAGATGTCCTGAACTTTGATCTTGTCTGAATTTCGGTCTTTGCGAGTGTACTATTGAACTACTTGAAATCTACAGGAAAGATCATTGTGAGTATCTAAATACTCAGTCTAGAATTTATCGGAGCTCTGATTTGTTTGTTGATGTACTGTCAAACTGGTAGAATTATCAGTTGCCTTTGCTTTCTCTTTGCATTTGAAAATCAAACGGACTAGAGTGATGGAATTGCAATTACTAGAGGTAACAGTTAACTTATCAATTGTTAAATAACTCCATCGAAAGAGTTTGAAATCAAGGAAAATTACATGTCAAAGGTATGATATTAACATGATAAGAATTTATTTTGCGTGCTAGAGGTATGATATTAACTTAGAACTTGAGAGGTGAAATATTAACCAAAGATTCTTTCCCGCTAGGAAAATTGAAATGACTACTATTAGAGGTGTAATGTTAACATAACAATGATATATGTCAGAGGTGTGATATTAACTTAGCATTTGAAGAGTTATAGTATTAACCGTAGGATCCATTTTTCGCTTAGGAAATTGGTAAGGTTCATTGTCATAGGTATAATGTTAACTTGATAATAAGGAGAGCGCTAGAGGTGACGATTAATATAGCAATCCAAAGTTAGGTAATTCCATTAGAAAATTTGAGAGAGTTACTGTCGAGGTGTGATACTAACTTGACAGGGGTTGAATAAGTGATTTGAACAAATTTTGTGGACTTGCTATTCTATTGATGAGAATAACAAGTGGAGTTGATATACTGAGAATTTATGAAATTTTACCGTCAAACGTGTAATATTAACGTGACGGTTTGGATTTATAGTTTGAGCAAATTGAATTATCAGAGGTGTGATATTAACTTGACAAGAATGCATAATAGAGGTATGACAATAACTTAGCATTGAACGTCTGAGTTTCGATAAAAAAACTTGAGAGAAGATCATTGTTATAGGTGTGATATTTAACTTAACAATGAAATGGATGCTAGAGGTATGATATTAACTTAGCGTTGAACGTCTCAAAAATCGAGAGAATCACTGTCATGGTGTATTATTAACTTAACAGGTATTTATTTTGCGATATGAGAAATTTTGGTCAGAGGTGTAGTGTTTAACTTGGCTGGAAAACTTTGCGATTTGAGCAATTTTAGTGAACTCATCATTCTATTGAAGAGAATTGACAAGCTGAAATTATATCCTACTGGGGATATATTGGTTTTATTGCTAGAGGTGTAATGTTAATGTGACAGGTTCGATCTGTGATTATTTCATTAGGAACAATTACAGCTTTTTGTTGTTTTATCATTCCATGGACGAAAATTGGTAAGAGATTTTACATGAGAAGGCGAGATCAGGTCCCTTAGAATTTTGATTTCTCAACTATCAATAGATTTGGTATGTCTTTACCAACTATAATTTGAGTTGGGCTAGCCATGCTATTCCCTTCAGCATGATGAGTTGTCAAGGATTTTTTTTTGTTGGGCTTAAAAGCCAACTGTTTCCTTTATTCTTTAGCCGTTGGAGGCATTGGATTATTTTGTTACTTTAAGTAACGTGGTGTACCTTCTGAGTTTTCATTCCATAGATGAGTTCTAAAATCTTATTAGGGATCAAAGAAGCCAGTACAAACTTCGTGGGAGTTTTACTAAAGAAGGCACCATTTCCTCTGAATCAGCTTTTTATGTGCCGATTGGAACTCCGGTGATCTAGCTAAACCTACACAAGAAAAATACAGACTTTTAGAACAGTGCTAGGTCCTCAATTCTACCGTGTAGCCTAGAGCTAATGGGTCATTGTTTGGTGGGAGAAAATTCTTTGTAAAATTTCCTTGAATCAACGAAGAATTACAATGGATCAATACTCCGACTATAAGGAAGGGAAGATGTTTAGACTTGAATCTCCTCATTGTTTAGTGCTGGGTTCTTGATGTGACGGTGGAAAGTGAATCTTATTTTCCATTGACCGGGTGAACATTAGGACCTCTTGGGAATCCTCTCTTTGGATAGCAGACGGAGTAACACAGCTCCTATCTAACAGGAATCTTAAAGAGATTGTAGGTAAAGACAAACTTGTATGCAGCAAGTTGTTAGAAGGGTTGAACTCTCTCTTTCCTTTCAGTGAAAGTTCAAGAATTATTCGATCAACCGACCCCTTCTCCATAGCAAGTAGGGCTATTTATAGAGGTTTCAGGGGTGAACGTGCCCTCTAAAAATACTCCATAATGGGGGTTAACTCCCTCATTACGTGGACAGTAATTGACCCAATAACGAGGGCAATTATAACCGAGGCCCGGGTTTTGAGCCTTGCGCCTTGTTGCTGAAGTGATGCTGAAACGCGGGTTTCGACCCTCGCGTTTTGGTGCTGCAGTGATACTAAGATGCAGGTTTCGACCCTCGCGTCTTGGTGCTGCAGTGATACTGAGACGCGGGTTTCGACCCTCGTGTCTTGGTGCTGCAGTGATACTGAGATGCGGGTTTCGACCCTCGCATCTTGGTGCTGCAGTGATACTGAGATGCACTGATTAGCCCTGCATCTGGAGTTTGGACTCTGTTTTCTGATGACTTATCTTTAGTGATTTTTAGACAGCCTACAGAACCCCCTCCAAAATTTTTGATATTCCGCGGTTGATTGGGACGGATATCGATATACTTTGGACTCTGGTTGAATTCATACTTCTCATGATTGAACTAACTATCATTTGATATTCCCTGAGCCTGATCCTGTCTGAAATATGGTCTTCGTGAGTGTACTGTGAAACCCTTTGAAGCAACTAGAAATGATCGTAGCGAGTGTCTAGATACGCAGTCTAAACCTCCGCAGTGCTCTGAGCTTGTTGTTAGTATACTTTGAATCAGGGTGAACAGTCATCTGCTTGTTCCAGTGTACTGTTGAACTGAATTGCAGAAGCAAATGCTGAATGCAAGTCTTGTAGACACAGGGATCTTGTTTCTTTAAAAGGATGCAGTCCTCACTTGGAGCGGGGATGCATCTATTGGTTCGCTGAAGAAACGTGGCTCTTGTAGGGACGTGATCTTTGGGATAAAGACGCAACTCTCACTCTGTGAACTAGGCGCAGCTTTGGCCTTGCTGAAAAGACGCGACTTTTGGAGGGACGCGACACTGATTATGGAAAATAAAAGGGCGTCATTCTGAGACGCCAGTTTTGTGTTCTTCATTAAAGGGAACGCGGCCTTCATACTTATGGAAGGACGCGGATTCATGGACGCGGCCCTTGATTCTGTCAGGATGCAGTGGAGAGCGGTCTTAGGCTCCTCAAAAACTGACGCATGGATCTCAGCTAGTTGATGGGGACGCGACACTGGCTCAGTAGAGACGTGACTCTGGTCCCTTGATAAGGCGTAAACTCAGGCTGTATTGAGTTTATGATGGAGATATGACTTTCATCTCGCAATAGAGGCGCAGTTCCGGGCTCCTCAAGAATGACATGGGCCTTCTCTGGTCGTTGAGGACGAAAGCTTCAGAACGCAGCTTTCAAGTTGACGCGAACTTAAGATGCAACCTCTGAATGGATCCAATTCACTGAGAAGACGCGGCTCTGAATCACTCCTAGAGATGCGGTCGCGGCCCTTTCAAAAGGAATGAAAGGAACGCGGCTTTTCGGGTTCATGAAAGGATGCGGATCTCAGGACGCGACCTCCTAAGCGTCACATGCAGCTCATCTTAAAGATCTTGTTACATATTTAAATGCCAAGTTGGCGTTGACGATTGGGGACTCGTATCCTCCGATGTTTCCCGAAGCGAATTTCCATGCGTCAGCTCTTTATTGGGCTTTGACGTTCGTGCAAGAATTAAGGCTGATGGCTCTGATTTTTACGCCATTAATTACAGGCCTTATGGCTCGCCTATAAATAGGCTTCGCCTTCTTAACAGTCTATTACTTAGACTGATTCTTAAGAGCAGGCGCTCTGAGGGTTTTCATCTTGACTTAATCTTCTTCCTTCAATGGGATGTGCCCCCATGGACAGCGAAAACTCAAAGCTTTCATGCTTTTCTTTAATCTTTCCCGAAGATTATCACTGTCAAGTGATTTCAAGATCAAAAAGCATCCCTCTGAGTACCTTTTATATTCGCGCCTTGATACATAAAGTTCAACCTCTAGAGGGTTCTCCTGTGGGTAGGAATTACTTGTCACCATGAAATACTCAGCCCCACTGAGTTTCGGTTTTCCTGTCCCTTGAAAAGATTCACTCTCTTAACCTTCTCTTGAAGTCTAACTGGTGCGCCCATTATTTGGAAGTCACGTCTTTTAGACTTCTTGATGAAGCGCGAGTTGATTGAGTCTGAACTCTAACTCAAAATCCTTTGAACGCAAGTGTGATGAACTCTGTACTTGGACTTTGAGACGCGAGCTTTGCATATAAAGCTCGCGTTTGAGGTTGTTGACTTAAAAGAATTTTAATTCTTTTCGAGGGCTTCAGACTTGGATGTAGCAACCCTTGTTTCTCGAATAAGGATGTGACAACTTTTGCATCTGGTCCTCTTTGCATCTCATATTTTAGATGCGGGTCTAAAATCAGACCGCGTTCAGACCTGTGCGTATCTAAAGTCCACAACTTCAACCGCGTCTGTTTCTGTCATAACAGAATTTTGACTTTCTGCACTGGTCATCCCCGCATCTAAAGTTTACAACTATAGCCGCGTCTGTTCTTCAGCCTTTCTATTTTCGTCTTAACAGAATTCTAACCTTCTGGTTTTATTTCCTACAGGTAGCCTTAATCAGCCTTTTGCATATTCGTTGGGCCCTTGGGAGAATATATCAACCAGCGAACTTGTTCGATGGTTAAGTACTAGAGAAATCAAGGCTCCCACTTATAGACGACGAGGATTTGCGCAACTGATGACATCCGTCAAGACCTCATTGGACATGATGCACCGGTAGTGCCCCTGGGTTTGTCATGGTCACAGCGGGTATGGTGGTGAGTATGGTCCTCTTGTAGGTCACGGGAAGAGGACGTCACCTGTAAGGTCTCGAATTCTCCCTTCACCAATCTTACCCCCAGAAGTGACATCGACAAAAAACCCATGCTCATTAGTTGACTTTCTGGTGGTGGAGATGTTCATCAACGAAGGATCATGGCCTACACCAGTTGGTCGGGTGGAATCAGAAGGTTCTGCTGCATTTCAACCTCAAGAAACACCATTGTTCTTGGTCAACGATGGACTCCTTCGATGTTTACGTCATGCATCATGATGTAATCAGCATCTGATCGTCACAATAGTGCTCAGCCCTTCTTTGGCGCTATTCCAAACATCTTGTATTTGGAGTGATGAGAATGCTTCAAGGAGTGAGTGCAACCTTTTACTGAGAGAGAGGGACTTCTTTCTACTCCTTTATTGTAACACTTAATCATATTGTATAAGAGAGCGTCTTGTATCACTTTCATATGTTTGGATATAAATAAAAGCGAAACTTTTTCCTTGTCTTCTTCAATTGTCTTGAATTCCTCTTTTTTTTTTGCATTGAAAATCAGACGAATAGAAGTAAAGGATCTTTGACTCACTAAAAATATGATAATAATCTTAACGAGTCAAAGTTTATAGAAAAATCCTGTTTCAGGAATTCAACAATGCTGTCAGAGGTGTGATATTAACTTTACAGGAGTAAGATAATTCTTGTGGACCTGCCAATCTATAAATGAGAATGACAAGTAGAATTTGTACTCTGACAGAGGATTACAAATGAGTTTTCATCAGAGGTTTTTATTAACTTGACTAGAACTCAGCTGAGGAGTCAATGGAAGCACTATCAGAGATGTAATGTTAACCCAACAATGATTCGAAGTGGACTTGTTATTCTGTTAACAAGAATAACTAGTGAGACTAGACTCGCGGGGAATCTTTACCGCTAGAGGAGTAATATTAACTTAACGGGTTGAATTAAATCTTGTCAGAAGTGTGATGTTAACTTGACAAGGGTGTGAGTCAGAGGTGTGATATTAACTTCATGCAATAGTGTTTCAGCTTTATTTGGAAAAACTAAAAGTGTCACTATCATCGGTATAATGTTTAACTTAGCAGTGAGGATAATGCAAGAGGTGTAATTTTGTACTTGGCATCGATCGTCTCGACTTCGACAAGGAAGTCTGAGAGAAAGTCATTGTCATAGGTGTATTGTTGAACTTAGCAATGAACTGGACGCTAGAGGTGTGATGTTAAACTTAGCATCGCTCATCTCAGCTTCGATATGAAAGTCTGAGGGGAAGTGACTATCAGAGGTTTAATATTAAACTTGGCAGCAACTTAATCACTGTTAGAAGTGTAATGTTAAACTTAACAGTAATTTGTCAGAGGTGTGGTATTAACTTGACAGAAATTGGCTCGTGATAGGAGCAATTTGAGGACCTGTCATTCTACTGATGAGAATTGACAAGTAGAATTTGTAATGTCAAAGGTTTAATATTGAACTTGACAGTGATTGATTTGTGATATAAGCAATTTTGAAGACTTATCATTCTATTGATGAGAATTGACAAGTGAAGTTTGAAATGTCAGAGGTGCAGTGTTAACTTGACAAATTTGAAGGCTTGCTACTCCATATGGAGTTGAGACAAGTAATGTTTGTACTTACTAGGGAGTATTGAGATTTTTCATTGCCAGAGGTATAATGTTAATGTAGCAATGATTGCATTTTGTGGACCTACGATTCTGTGTATGAGAATTGGTAAGGGATTTGGAAATTTTCCGTTAGAGGTGTACTATTAACATAGCGGCGAGGGTTTTTAAAGAGTTTTGTTGTCAGGGGTTTTAATATTACCTTGACAGGGTCCACTGAGGATTGAAAAAATCTGGCTTGTCAGAGGTTAATGTTAACTTGACAGAATCCAGTCCATTTCATTAGGGAGATGAACATCAGTATTTTATGGTCCTACCATTCTATGGGTGAGAATTGGTAAGTGACTTTAGAGGAGAGAATGGGACCAAGTCCACTTAGGATTTTTAGCAAACCCTCAGCTATTAACGGATTTAGTATGCCTTTACCAACTACCAATTGAGTTGGGCTAGTCATGCTTTTCCCCTCAACATGATGAGTTGTTGAAGACTTATGTTAGGCTTAGAAGCCAACATTTTCCTCTGTCCTTAGCCGTCAGAAGCGTCGGATGTTGATTAGGAGAGCAATACTAAAACCCAAGTTTCGCCTTTTGTTTCTTTCTCAATATTTACATCATACATCATGGTGCAGTTAGTGCTCGATTAGCTTGACACTGATCTATTGTGATGTGATCTTGTAAAGGAAAGAAGCTTTTCTTGGATCTGGAGTTTTAATCAAAGGTGTAATACTAACTTGATCGGAGGAAAAGTACTATCAAGGATAGTATTTCTTCAAGAATCTACCATTGATTGGCATCATGAGTGTATCACCGTTTGAAGTTATGAGGCGATATGCTCTATTTGAGTAGACTGACTCTACTACAAATGGTCCTTCGCATTTGGACTGAAATTTTCTTTTGCCTTATGTGTCATTACCATGGGTCTTCTGACAGCTAAGACAAGGTCACCTTTCTTGAAAGTTCACTCCTTAGCTTTTTTGTTGAAGGCTCTGGTAATCTGAGCTTAATAGAGCTCGATTTGTTATTGGGCCTGCAGACATTTATCGTTTAAGGCCTCCAGTTTGGAGTCGCAGTCGATGCTTCTCCTCATTTGTCATCTCTGTTATCAAGGCGACACGTAGAGATGAAATTGAATTTCTAGTGGAAACACGGCTTCACACCCATATACCAAAGAAAATGGTATAGCTTTTGTTGGGGTTCGAACAGTTGTGCGATAGGCCCATAAGCATTCACCTAATTTGTCGTCCCAGTCACGCTGACTTTTCGAGACGAATTTCTTGAGAAGCTTGCCAGTAGTCTTGTTGAAAGCTTCTGCAGAACCTCTGAAAAGCTTGACTGACGAACTAGGGTCCATTGTCATGGACAATTCGTTGGGGTTCACCAAAACGGTAGATGACGTGATGTTTAACGAATTTGATCACATCAGATGACCTTACCTCCCTCAAAGGAATGGTTTCAGCCCATTTAGAGAAGTAATCGGTTATGGCTAAGATGAACCGATGTCCTTTTGATGATGGTGGGCTTATAAGGCCAACTACGTCCATGCCCCACATCTCAAATGGCTAGGGAGAAGTTGTAGAGTGGAGGTATCCTGGTGCTTGATGGATGAAATCACTATGAACTTGGCAGGCGTGATATCGTTTGGTATAAGTAATGGCGTCAGGGATCAGGTTGATGGGCTCCACAAGTTTTGGACCAGGTTGATGGGCTCCACACATGCCGTCATGCGCTTCTTTCAATACCTCTTGTGCCTCTTTTTGTGATAAACAGCGCAGCAAGATCCCGTCATGCGACCGACGATACAGTGTTCACGTGATCGCATTATAGTAGAATTGAGGGCTTTCCTTCTAATGGCAGCCGCTTCTTTGGTATCATCAGGCAGGAGCCGTACAAGACATAATCAATGTAAGGGAATCGCCAGTCTCTAGGCTCTGGACCGGTTGACGACTCAAGAGCTTCTTTGACTTGATAGTCTCCTGTTAGCTTCTGGTAATCCTCAGAAGCGATTCTTGGGCAATACAAGTCGCGACTGTGGACAAGTATTTTCTCTACTACTCTAGCTGGAAGGGCTAAAGAGGCAGCAAGAGATGCCAGTGCATCTGCATGCGCATTTTGCTGGCGTGATACATGGTCGATGTAAAAATTTATGAACCTCTCGGCCATGTTGATAGTTGCGTTATAATAGGGTACTACATCTTCATGTCTGACTTCGTACTCCCACGAATTTGGTTGACGATAAGTTTAGAGTCACCATATGCCTCGAGATTTTTAACGCCAATCTCATTAGCGATTTGCATTCCAATCAAAAGGGCATTGTACTCCGCTACATTGTTGGAGCAGGGCTTGGCTAATGAGAAGGCTTGAGGAATCACATAGTTCTGTGGGGAGAGGAGTACTACCCCCACTCCTGCTATGACATGTCCTTTCGGACTGTTCTCGATGCACCATCAAAAAAAGTTGCTACATTTGTCTTTTAAAAGATGTCTGGGTTAGACAAACTTTAGCGACCTCGTCTGGGAGATCCTCGTAAAGTTCGGCTGCCCTCGGATCTGGATGCTCAGCCAGGAAATCCACCACTGCTTGTCCCTTCACGGTTTTTTGTGATAAAAAGCGCATTTCATATTAGGATAGCAGTATGGCCCATTTTGCCAGTCGGCCATTTAATGACTAGGGCTTTGTCATGAGTAACCTCAATGGGTTAACTCTTGATATGACATTTATAGTTTGGCCTACCAAGTAGTGTCACATTTTTTGAATAGCGAACATCAATGCCAAACATTCCTTCTCGATTGGGTTGTATCGATGTATGGCCCCGATCATAGTCCTACTCAGATAATAGATTGCTTGCTCGTGTCTTTGATCATTATTCTGGGCTAGTAAAGCTCCTAGAGAATGATCCATCGCTCGGACGTATATCAGGAAAAGTCTTCCGGACACCGGCGCTGTAAAGACTGGTGGTTACGTGAGGTATCGTTTGATTTCCTCTAACGCTTGTTGGCAAGCATCATCCCAAACGAACGAGACACCCTTTTTCATTAATTTGGTAAAGGGTTGGCATCTTCCGGAGAGATTTAAGATGAACCTTCGGATGTATGCCAATCGTCCTTACAATCCCTTAAGTTCTCTGAGGTTCCGCGGAAGTCGCATCTCCTGGATAGCGCGAACTTTTTTCGGGTCCAAATGAATTCCTGTGAAAGTTACCACAAACCCTAAGAATTTACCGCTGGCGACCTACAAGGTCGGGATGAACCCACATAACTTCGCGCTGAGGTATGGGGACAGGTACAAGACCCTTCTCTCGCTGATGGTAAGGGTTTATATTGATCATTCTTAGTTCCCCTTTGGGATGAGGACTACTCAGAGGGTGTTGGAGGTTGTCTTCCAAACTGAAGGAATGATGTCATATTGGCCGTCACTTTCTTCTGCTCTGGACGGAGTTTTAATACCTCTGCATCAATCAGAGCCTGAAGGATGTCTTTGAAGACATAACAGCTTTTTGTGGGGTGTCCCACAATCCTATGATACAAGGAGTAGTTAGGATTATCAGTTTTACCTACTTCTTCAGGACGTCTAGGTTCGGGAAGCTTCAATCTATTGCTCTTGTTAAGTAATTTGAACAGGGAGTCAACATGTTCGTCCTTGAAGGAATACTGCTTGTTGGCATACGACTTACTTGAAGAGCTACTTCCCTTGACCAGTTGAGGTTTGACAGGGGATTTGGTTTCTGTCGCCAAGTTATCCTTCCTTTTTGTTTGAAGGGATGCGTTTGGCGTACGCCTTGTCGACCTTTCGGGTCAGGACTTGTTTTCTTCTGCCGTAACCCTGGCGATAATTTCTTCAGCCTGTTCACCTTGATGGACCAATTGTTTCCAGATGCGGCTTTCAGCAACTCCTATTTGGGCGAGGAGCGAAGTTTGTAGATTATGGCGACATGTTTCTACTAGGGTGACTTGGGTCATACCGCTAGGACATCAGAGTGCTACATTCTGAAATCTTTCTATAAATGATTTGACGGACTCCCCTTTTCGCTGCTTTGTAGCCAAAAGAGTAGGCATTGTGACTTCTGAGTCGTCTTCAAAAAAGCATGTCAGGAAGAGCTTCTCCAAATCACCCTAATTTTTTAATGGAGCCTTCTGGGAGCTTCATGAACCATACAAAGGCGAGCCCTTTTAGGGTGCTGATGAACAAGTGTGCCAAGATGGCATCGTTATCTACCACGTTCCCCATCTGAGACTTAAAATAGTAGATATGTTGGTTCGGTGACCCTTTGCCATCGAATACTTGGAGGGTCAGAGCTTTGAACTTGGGAGGGTATGGAACAAGGTCCCACTCAGCTGGATATGGCCAGACCACTCCTGCTTTCTGGAGGCCTTTCCAATTAGTAAGGGCCTCAAGATATTTCTCTAATTGTTTCATTCCTTTAGAATGAACCCCTCTATGGTCCTGGTTATCTTTCCTCTTAGATGAGGATTTAGACAAGCCAGAAGTAGACTGCTCTTTCTTGTTGGCCCAAGGTTACAATCACCCGGTTTTTGAGTTTTGATGATTACAAAACATATATAGTTATTTGTACTAATTATATTTTAGTGTGTAAGTGTGTTTCAGGGGTCTAAGGATTCAAGATGTGTTCTTCCCTAAAGGAAGGTATTTTTGACTCAAGTTGACACAATTTGGGATCAAGGATTCAAGCTATTCAACATTGCATATGGAGAAGCCCTAATTTGAAGATCTTGTAGTCACCTAGAACCATTGTAAGAATTAGTTTGTTAAGGAATGAGGTTATGATAAGTTGGCTTAAGAAAAACACACACTCTTTCATTTTTCAAAATACGGTTTTTGTTTTGGTTAGTTTGATTAGGTGCATGTCTTGATTGATATACATGTCTCTAAATATTTCATATTTTTACATCTAGTTTAAATCATGTATACCATCCCTTATAGCATGCTACTTAATAATCTACCATTTAAAAATATTTTAAAAATTCTTCAAAGTTCAAAATTTTCCCCAAAATAAAACTGTTTCAGGCGCAATGGTCGACTGGGCGGTCGACCGGATCTATTTCAGGCTTGATCGGTCGACCGCACCAATCGACCGGGCCTTGTGGCTTTGGCGTGCACGTTTGTGCACGTCTGCCGGTCGACCGGACCGGTCGACCGACTGACTGACCCTTGCTCTCGGATTTTGTCGATCGACCGGGCCAGTCGACCGACAGAACATACCATTATTCTTTTGTTTAGCTTGTAGTTGACCGACCGGTCAACCAAGTCCAATGGCTAGTTTGCCAGATAGACTGCCGATCGACCGGGCCGGTCGACTGACAGCCGCCAGCTGCCCCCAACAGCTAGTTTCTTGAAATCTGTTTTCTAGATCTGTTTTTGATATATCTTTCAGCTGTCTCTGAATTTCTTGAGGCTATTACCTGACCTATTAACCTAGTTTAAATAATGAAAAGATCTCTTCTAATCCCTATATATAGATGGCATTGGTCCCTTGTTTTTTTAAGAAAAATTCCCATTGTTTTGAGTTTCAAAAGAAAGAAAAGTTTTCAAAGCTCTCAATTTCTGAAGTGCTTTCTTGGTTAAAGTTTTTCAGTTTTTTTCGAGCTCTTTTCTTACTTCATTACAACTGAATTTTCTCACTTCACTTCTTGAGTCAAAAATCAATCCCATTCTATAAGGAGTACTAAGAGAGAAGTTTGTGGTCTTTTTTGATCACCTTGTTACTTGCATTTCTTTATGTTGAGATCCCTCTTATGTAGAGGTTGGATTGGTGAGAATTCGGTACTCGGTCTTGTGTAGACCTATTGTAATCCCCTTGGGTGTAAAGGTTCCGGTGTGAAAATTCCCTTTGCGGATTTAGTGGAAATCCTTCACGGTGGTGGAGGCAGGGACATAGAGCAGTGGCTCGAACCTCGAAATAAATTCCTTGTGTTTGCGATTAGTTTTCTTATTGCTTTTTCATTGCTTTATATTTCTATCTTGTGCTATCTCTTGTTTGCACTTCATTATTGCACCCATTTCATTTACTTACATTTTTTTGGTCTTTACTCATCTCAACAAGAAAGCAATTACGCGCCTCAACTCATAATCGAGAGGAATCAAAGAGGAGAAGTTCTAGAGCCCTTCACGGGGAATTCATCTTTAATTTCTTATTTTGAGTGATTGGTTGCATCATTCAGACATACTTGCTTAAAAAGATCATTAGATTAGAATTAACACCTATTCACCCCCCTCTAGGTGTTTTTTAATTGGTATCAGAGCCAGGTTCCTAGGCTCTTGGCTTAACAACCTTAGACAGATCCTAAATTGCTAATCACTCTATTCATTTTTCATCCTCATACACTTAGTAAAAATGGCCGAAGGAATTAAGACCCCACCCAAGTTTGATGTCCTTAACTTTCCCATATGGAAGGTTAAGATGACCGTGTTTTTGCAATCCTTAGGGTGCCGGGTTGCAAAGGCGGTGACCAAACCTTTTAGTGCACCCCTTGGTGATGAGGACACTTGGTCCGATATTGCCACGAAAGAGTTTGGCGCTAATACAAGGCACACTATGCCTTGTTTCAAGCTCTTAATGACGATGATATATCTAGAGTCATTCATTGCAAATCTGCTTATGAGATTTGGACTCACTTACTTGTCACTCATGAGGGAACTTCATAAGTAAAGAGGGTAAAAATCGACCTTCTTCATTCCCAATATGAAAATTTTTCTATCTAAGAGAATGAAACCATAGATGGTATGGTTACTAAGTTTATAAAGATTACTAATGGACTTTCTTCTTTAGGTGATGGCATTGACAACGACTAAAAAGTGAGGAAGATCATTCGTGCACTCCCTTCATCTTAGGAAGTCAAAGCCACAACTTTGAAGGAACTCAATGACAAGGAAGAAATGGAGCTTCTCTCAAGACCCATGAGATAGAAAGAAAAGCAAGAGAAGAGATGGCTCCTCCGAAGAAGAAAGCTATTGCCTTCAAGAGCTCTTCCACCTACTCCGACGAGGATGATGAAGAAGAGGATGATGAAGATCTTTCTCTTCTTGTAAAGAATATTCGGAGAATGTACAACAAGGCAAAGTTTCAAAATAGATGGAGATGGCAAGGTAAAGAAGAGAATAAAATCATTTGCTTCAATTGTCGGAAGCCGGGTCACATTGATGCGGAATGTCCAGAAAACAAAGGCAAACCCTCCACCTCCAAGAAGCTATACAAAAAGAAAGCTTTAAAGGCTACTTGGGATTCGAAGAGTGAATCCGATGAGGAAGTCGACACCGCCAACATGTGCTTCATGGCAAATAAAAGCACAAGCATGGTAACTCCTGATACATCCATTGATTGTGAACTATCTATAGATGAACTAGGAGAAGCTTTTGAAGAACTATCTCATAACTATGATTTTCTAAAAAGAAATACTTAAAAATGAAAAGGAAAATGAATCACTCAACTACAAAGTTTTCATTCTCACTAATGAAAAAGATGAATTGTTTTCAACTCTCTCTTCTACTCAAAAGGATTTTGATGAATATAAAATTTCTTACAAAGGTAAATTTTCACAAATTGATGAAAATGAGATTTCCTTGCTAAGGAAGAAAATTGATTCATTAGGAGTAGTTTTGAAGAAATGTGAGTTTGATAAAACTAGACTAGAGGCTATGTTTCCTAAGGAACATGTCCCAAAGAAACATTCACATGCTATTCATACTCATGTTCATAAATCACAACCTTTACATCATGCTAAGCACCCTAAACATGTCCACACTCCACACACTCATCATGCATTCATGTATGGTAAAATTTATGCATGCACATATTGTGGCCGTAAAGGTCATTTGGTTAAATTTTGCTATGATAAGATTAATGCATCGCATAATCTAGTTTGGGTTCGGAATACTAACATTCAAGGACCCAAGAAAGTTTGGGTACCAAAGTTAACAAATTTGTTAAATGATTTAGGTACATTCTAAAGCATAATGATGTAAGGAGTTGTGATATCTTGATAGTGGTTGCTCAAGGCACATGACGTGTGATATCAACAACTTTACAACCCTATCAAGATATCATAAAGGTGGCACCGTCACCTTCAGAGATGACGCCAAAGGAAAAATCATTGGTATTGGTAATGTTAAACTTGGTATATCTCCTTTAATAGAAAATGTTGTTTTAGTAGATGGCCTCAAGCATAATCTCTTGAGTCTGAGTCAACTTTGTGACAAAGGTTTTGACGTTATTTTTGATGACCTAGCATGTAAAGTTATTGATAGACAATCCAATACATGTATATTTTCTGAATTTCGTGAAAACAATGTATACATGATTGATATGTCTAAAATGCCATGTAATGCTACTTGTTTGAATGCCCTCGATGATGACTCTTGGTTGTGGCATAGGAGATTAGGTCACATTTCTTTTGACCATCTATCTAGATTAAACAACAAGGAAATGGTAAAAGGTATTCCTTTCTTGAAATTTTAAAAGGACCGCATTTGCGATGCGTGCCAACTTGGGAAACAAACCAAGTCCTCTTTCAAATCAATCAAGGATATCATGACATCACGACCTTTGGAGTTGATCCATATGGATTTGTTTGGTCCTACTCAAACCAAAAGTCTAAGTGGGAATCGTTTTGCCTTCATTTTAGCTGATAATTTCTCTCATTTTACTTGGGTTTTCTTTTTAGAACACAAAAATCAAGCCTTTTCATATTTTCAAGCCTTTAAGAAATGAGTTGAAAAGGAAAAAAATTCTTCTATTTTAAGAATAAGAAGTGATAGAGGTGGTGAATTCAATAACCAACCCTTTACCACTTTTTGCGAAGAACATGGAATTAAGCATGAACTATCTTGTCCTAAAACTTCACAACAAAATGGAGTCGTTGAGAGGAAAAATCGTACATTACAAGAGATGGCTAGGATAATGATAAATGAGTACGGTCTCCCTCATTATCTATGGGTCGACGCCGTTAACACATCTTGCTACATATCAAATAGGGTTTTCTTATGCAAAAACACTTCTAAAACATCTTTTGAAATTTATTTTTCAAGAAAACCAAATGTTTCATACTTTAAAGTTTTTGGTTGTAAATGTTTTGTTTTGAATTCTAAAGATAATTTAGGTAAATTTGATGCAAAATCATATAAAGCAATTTTTGTTGGTTACTCTAACACTAGTCATCCTAAGCTTCATGATCTTTGTGGGCACTATGCATTTATTTCTCATTTTGAACCAAAGTACATCCTCGAAGCCGAGGGTGACTCATATTGGTTGCTTGTCATGCGAGAGGAGCTCAATCAATTCGAGCGCAACCAAGTTTGGCATCTTGTTCTTAGGCCCTACGATAGACCAACAATTAGTACTATGTGGATCTTTAAGAACAAGTTGGATGAGTTGGAAAATGTTGTTAGGAACAAAGCTAGGTTAATGGCCCAAGGTTACTCTCAAGTTTAATGTATCGATTTTGAGGAAACTTTTGCACCCGTAGCACGGCTTGAAGCCATATGGATGGCACTTGCATTTTCTTCATATAAAGATTTTAAACTTTTTCAAATGGATGTAAAAAGTGCTTTCTTAAATGGATTTATTGAAGAGGAGGTGTATGTTGAACAGCCCCCCGGGTTTGTTGACCCTACACATCCGGATTTTATTTTCAAACTAGACAAAACTCTTTATGGTTTAAAACAAGCCCCTAGGGCTTGGTATGAAAGACTTTCTTCATTTCTTCTATCTAATGGTTTTAATAAAGGAAAAATAGATACTACTTTGTTTACCAAACATGTTGAAAATGATATACTGATAGTTCAAATATATGTTGATGATATCATATTTGGTTCTGCTAATGAAAATCTTTGCAAAGCTTTTGAATCATGCATGAAGGAGGAATTTGAGATGTCTATGATGGGCGAGCTTAACTACTTCCTTGGTCTCCAAATCAAGCAAAGAAAGGATGTGATTTTCATCAATCAAGCCAAGTACACGAAAGAACTTATCAAGAAATTTGGGCTTGAAGGGGCTAAGACAAGCAAAACTCCCATGGCTACTACCACAAAGCTTGACAAGGATGAACAAGGTACAAATATAGACATTAAACTCTACCGTAGCATTGTTGGTAGCTTGTTGTATTTAACGGCTAGTAGGCCGGACATCATGTTTTGTGTATGTCTTTGTGCTCGATTTCAATCGTGTCCTAAAGAGTCCCATTTGATTGCGGTAAAACGCATTATTAGATACCTTAAAGGTACTATTGAAATGATCTTGTGATATCCAAAACCTAGACAATTTCCCATGATTAGTTATTCGGATGCCGACTATGCGGGTTGTAGAGTGGATAGGAAGAGTACAAGTGGAACATGTCAATTTCTCGGTAATTGCCTTGTTTCATGGTCTTCCAAGAAACAAAATTCGGTAGCCCTCTCAACCGCCGAGGCAGAGTATGTTGCGGCGGGGGCTTGTTGTGCACAAGTCCTTTGGATGAAACATACTCTCCTTGATTATGATTTGCATTATGACCATATTAAGATATTTTGTGATAATACTAGTACTATTCATATGACTAAAAATGTAAATCAATATAGTAAGACTATGCACATTGACATTCGGTATCACTTTCTTAGAGATCATTATGAGAAAGGTGATATTGACATTGATTATGTTTCTACCGATTTTCAACTTGCCGATATATTTACAAAACCACTAGACTATACTAGATTTTCTTTTATTTGTGGTAAATTGAATGTTTGTGTTATGGAATCATGAAATTTTTTTTACAATATTTACCCTTTTTTTTGATGTATGACAAAAAGGGGGAGAAAAAATTAGTCTATTATTTTGAGTTTTTGAGTTATGAGTTTTGAGTTATGTATTTTGAGTTTTGAGTTATGAGTTTTGAGTTATGTGTTTTATGTTTTGAGTTATTGTTTGTTGAGCTATAAGTTTTGAATTCTTATGTCAAGTTCTTGGCTTTACTTTTCATTCATGTATATAGCCATTCATATATGTCACGCCCCGCTTCCCAAAATACGCTGGAGCGGAGACGCGACACGAGTCGGCGACGCATATACGTAAAGAAAATACCTCACGTATATGCGCTAAGCCTTAAGTAACCCGAAACAAGCTATAAATTTATATTATAATGAGTCAACAACTACTGCAATAATACATATAAGCATCCACGCATGATATCATATGAATAAAGAACTGGAATAACAAATGAATCTGATATAACGAGAATCAGGAAATAATATGAAGATAAGAAAGAAATGAATACCAGAATCGAATAGGGAGAAGCTCTAGCTCTTCGCGAAGCGTACCGTCTCCTCGAACACCTGCATAATAGAAACAAAGCGTCCAATATCTGAACATGCAAATCCAGGGTCGTCAGAAAGCGACCTAGTGAGTGTGTGTGTGTAAAGGGGAGAGTTCGTGCATATAACCAATGTGCACAGAATAATAACCAGATAAACCACAGACAGAAGATAACTAGATAATATGATAAACAGATAATTTCATAACAACATGAATGAAGATAAAAGTCAACTATCCCAACTGTAAACAAGTAACTGATATCTGAAGGTATACCAAGCATATATCACTAGTTTGGTGTACAATCCTATATCTATCATAGCTTATCTATATGTACAATCAGGTGATCAAGGTTAGTCACAATACATTAATAGTTTATTATTATTAATTATGTCAGCGAACACCAATTACCACATGTAATAGACGCATCCCATACTACGCCTATTACATGTGCCAATCGATGTCCTCAGTTATTGAAACTGATCGGTTGGAGACATTGTCCATGCTTTAGGTGGGTCCTGTGCATACCCAGGACCACGGCCCAGACTCCTGGCGCTGAACCAGGACCTACCGCAAGGTAGTCAGGAACATGTATAATAGGAATAGGTACATGTATAACATGTATAACAGGAACAGGACGGGGTGTCAGTCACCCCACGGGAACCTTGCAGTGGAACCCTTTTTCGGCTACGCAACCTAAATCCTAGGTCCACCCAAAATACAGACGTTGTCTCCTCCATCAATCTCCCCAATTCCAGTGTAAGTTGTTTAATATCATGTTATTAGTTTATCAAGATTACTTAATGTGGATGTTATTTGAATCACTGGGATAACTCGGTGGTAGTCAAGGTAACAATATCAACATGTGTAATCAGGATACCGGTATAACATGAATATATAATATCAATGAACAGGATACCGGTATAACAGGAATATGTAACAAGTATAACATGACGGTGTTGTTACCATGTAAAAATATTTTCCCAGCAATTAAGTAACATGGGCAATAATATCAGGTAGATATTATGTATAAACAATCAAGTTCCTTATGTAAATCAAGATATTCAGGATGAATAATGATCTACTGTCATGCATAGAATAATCCGGGCAATGTATATTATTGGTCGCTAATGTTGCATATTTAATATCATATGTCCATACTTATTATAGAATAAAAGCCTGCATTGTCCTAATTAATTGCTTAATTTATTTGCAGGCCCAATCTTTAAGGAGATGAAGAGAAATGAGCCCAAAGCCCACAAAATTCAGAAATAAATCAGAATTAATTCGCACTCAGAAAATCAGGGCAATGAGAAGAATCCTCTCAGAATCGATCGGTTAAAGCCAAGAATCAAAGGCCATTTCGTCAGAATCCGGGACTCAAACGAAGAAACCAACTAAAGATAAAAGCAGGAAGCCAAACCGGGAAACCCACCAACAGGGTGTGGCCATCTGGCCACACCCTGGCCGCGGAAACGCGGCCCAAGCCGTGTTTTCGCGGCTTTGTTGGGGAGTTAGGGGGAGCGTTTGCTCCCCCGACCTCCCCGGGATCCTGCTTACTGGGTTTTCTGCCTATAAAAGGCCATTCTTTGTGCTGAAAAGTGACGCCAATGCAGAGATAGGTTTAGACTAGTTTTCCATTTTGTAGTTTAGGTTTTTCCTTTTATGTAACTTGTATGTAGCTTAGGTTAGATGATGATTCATGTAAGTAAGAGAGAGAGGCATATATTGAGAGTGACACCGATGTACCCTCCTCCTTTCTTTCATTGTTTCAAGCAATAAAGGTAAACTTTTATTTATGTTTGTTTCTTTACTTTTATTTTCTTTTGTTGTGCTTTCCTCTTCCTCTTTCTACTTTACCTTGGTTGTATTTGTTGAGTCTACTAGTGAATTCCAAAGCAAGTATAACTAAGCTACGTGAGAGCCAGCGATAGTTCATGAAGACGTTCTCCTCTTCCAAGCTCCGCATCACTTCGTTCTTGATATGCTTGATGATATAATGTGCACGGGGACTGAGCTCGAGTTTATGATCTATGCGTTGAACGCCTCCGAAGCAAAAAGGTAGAACTTGCAAAAGGTTTCCAGGTAAGTCATCAATCAACCTAGGTAAGTATTTCTTCACTTTTCTTTCTTTCTTTTCTTTTATTTCTTTAGTATAGATCACCACTTCTTCCTCTTCCAAATAATTCTCTTTCGACTCACTTGTACATAGTCGCTTTCTTTCGCCGTTTTCTGATTTTTCCACCTTCTTCATCTCTCGCTTTCTTCTTAACTTTAACTATTAATTCTTTTCCATTTTCTTTTCTTTAAACAAAGAAGAATCTTCGTTTTCTTTTCTTAACGATTTCAATAAAGAACGTAAACGCTTCCATCGCAAAACCCTCCTTGTGGATCACGACCCGCATAGCCACTTGCTATAGAGGAAGAATTGAGCACTTGCACATTTCCTTTCTTAAGTTCTATAATCTCGTATTTTGTGTGCAGGTTTAGCCTCAATCAAATTTTGGCGCCGTTGTCGGGGAGGGTAACATTGTTTTTATTGAAATCTGAATTTTTTTTGAAAATTTTTTAGAACTAAATGAATTTTCTTCTCTGTTGCAGGTTACAAGGCAATCAAAGCAGGAAATTAATATTGCAGTGACATACAAGTGGCCTTGGGCCTCTGCTCTAGAAAGCAGAGACCAAGGGCCCTCTGAATTGCCGCGTTTCCACGGCAAAAGCCGCGGACCGCAGCAATGAAGAGTTGACTACTAGCAGCTTTTTGCAGGGTTGCTTAGTTTACAAAAATTCTAGTTTGCTGCAATTCTTTATTTCCTATATGCCATCACATAAGCCTGCTAATAATCAACAGTAAAACGTTTGCTGCAAAAGTTAAAAATTGATTAGACGTTTGCATTTTAGGCACGCGTTTTTTCAATTCATTTATTTTTACTGTTGAAGAGTGCTGGAGCAAGGTACGTACGCATTGCATCTAGAATAGGACTATCTCTTGGTTGATTTATATCGCTTTGAGTGCATCTTATTTATCTTGTACACTTGCACAAAAACTGATTTTAAGGGCACCACCCATTAACAAGATAAGGTGGGGATTTAATCACCCTTCCTTAGCCCAAAAATCAGAATCCAAGCACTCACTAACCCAAGCCTAACTTAAAATGAGTAGACGTTGGCCCTAGGGACATCTCGGACTCAATTAGGAGATTATCCTAAGGGGGAAAGATGTTGGAATTTGACTCTTGTCAAATCAGTGTCTAGGAAAGGGATTGAGGGCCGAAAGCCCGAAGGTTGGTGGTTATTTAATTAAGGAACGTCTTTGACGGAAAACCTCCCACCAACCTTGCCTTGACCTGGCTGATTGGCTTGTGGTCAAAGTCTGCATTGGACCTCCCGTGGACAGTCTAACTAGTTAGGAGTCGTCTAGGTATAGGTCTATCCTAACTTAGGTTAGAATTTTTTTCTTTTTCTTTGTTTGTTTATTTGTTTGTTTTTCTTTCTTTTTGTTTGTATTCCATTGTGTGATATGGCCTATAATAACAATTTTTCCAACTTCAATAATAATCTATATTACACATCAAACTCTTTTTCGGATATTACCAACCCGGCATATCATGACTTTAACCAACCTAGTGTGCCCGATTGGTCTTATCCGAATTAATATAACCCATGTCCCCCATCTAATTGAAAAGTCACCTAGAGGGGGGGGTGAATAGGTGACAATGCTAATCAAGGGGCAAATAAAAATTAAAGCTACAACTATCACCAAGCAAGAGTCACAAGATGAATGCAAGCAAGTAAGTATGATGAGCAAGTAATAAGTGCAAGCAAAGTAGAGTAAGAATTGCAAGAATGTAAACCAATCACAAACACAAGGATATGTTATCGAGGTTCGAGCACCCAGCTCTACTCCCCGCCTTCCCCAGAAGGATTCCGACCACTTCCACTATCACAAAGATCTCAAATACAATGGAGTACCCAACTCCTACAATCTCAAGAACAAGTAATTTCCTTGGTAGTCAAAAGACCACAAACTCTCTCTTTCAAATATCTCTTCCCTTACAAAGGTCCTTAGAGAATATTGAGTAGGAATGAAGCTCTTTTGTGTGTAAGGAAAAGAAATTGAAATCAGAGGAAAACTTTTGAAAACCCTTCAGAAATTGAGAGAATTTAGCTCAAAAACCAAGAACTTTGAAAGCCTTAAACTTTTGAATTTTTAGCAATAATTGTTGTTCTAACAAATCTCTCCCCAAACACCCCTATTTATAGGAGAGAGCTAGGGTTTAGGGATAAAACATATTTACTGATGTTTAGGAGGTAATTAGATCAAATATATCCTTAAACGAATTTTTAAACACAAAAGACAAAAATAAACAGCTCTTAAAAATCTGCCCGTTACTGTTCAACGGCTACATCGGTCGACCGGGCCGATCGACCGGTAGTACAAAATTCCGACCGTTACAGGCTATCGGTCGACCGACCCGGTCGACTGATACAAACTGTGACTCAAAAATAAATATCGGTCGACTGCCCCGGTCGACCGACAGACATGCACACGGATACGTGCATTCTGCCAGGACCTCGGTCGACTGGTCCGGTCGACCGGACCAGCCTGACACAGACTCGGTCGACTGTCGGTAGACTGCCGGTCGACCGGATCAGGTCAGAAAACGAAATAAAGACAGAATTTTGAGAAGAAAAATATTTTTAACAAAACTATTTTAAACAGGAATTCAGTATGTAACATAAAAAGAAATTTGTAGAAGAAAGATTTTGTACTAAAATATTTTTGTATATTTTATAGGAAATAAACTAAGAAATAGTATATGCGCAAAAACGTGTGTGATTGAGCTTCAAACCTAATCTCTATTCTTTAACAAGCTATAAAACTAAAAATACAAAAATCTTCACGTCTTTGAGCCATCCAATGCCTTGCTAGTGCCTTCTCTTCTATGATCCTTCCTTGATGAGCAAATTGCCTTCATAGCTATGTGGAACTTAGAAGTTTTTGCAACAGCGAAGCAAATGAACTCTAAACATGGTACAAAACCTGAAACTCATCTTAAACAAAATCATTAGTACCAAATAGCACTAATTTGGTTTGTCATTATCAAAACACAAAAACAATTTGAGAGTGTAACCTCTTGGGCTAACAATCTCCCCCTTTTTGATGATGACAAAACAAATAGGCTATTAACAAAAATATAGGGAGGAGAAAACTCCCCCTCAAATTATGCTATACATAAAACACAAGAATATGCTCTAGATACCAATAATTGAAATGATGCACCAATTATTGAAACTAATTAAAACAAATATATAAAGCTCAAAAATTGCTCTTGATACCAAAACAACTAAAACACAAGAATTCATAAAACCAAAACATATAAATTCATAAAACAAATCTTAAAATTAAAGCATATAAATTCATATGGAACCAAGACCAAATGAACTTATTTTTGTCATGTAAACTTATTCTCCCCCTTTTTGTCATACATCAAAAAGGGTTATGAAAAACATGTCTATTCAATAATACAAACATTAAGTTCTCCACAAATAAACGAAAATCTAGCAAAATCAAGAGGTTTAGTGAAAATATCGGCTAGTTGTAAATCCGTGGAAACATAATCAATATCTATATCACCTTTCTCAAAATGATCTCTAAGAAAGTGATATCTAATCTCAATGTGCTTGGTCTTACTATGTTGATTTGCATTTTTGGTCATGTGTATAGTACTAGTATTATCACAAAATATTTTTATATGATCAAAGTGCAAATCAAAATCAAGGAGAGTATGCTTCATCCAAAGGACTTGTGCACAACAAGCCCCCGCGGCAACATACTCCGCCTCGGCGGTTGAGAGAGCTACGGAATTTTGCTTCCTAGAGGACCAAGAAACAAGACAATTACCAAGAAATTGACATGTCCCACTAGTACTCTTTCTGTCTACTCTACAACCCGCATAATCGGCATCCGAATAACTAGTCATTGAAAAATCTATAGTTTTTGGATACCAAAGACCCATTCCAATTGTGCCCTTAATATAACGAATAATGCGTTTTACCGCAATAAGATGAGACTCTTTAGGACACGATTGAAATCTAGCACAAAGACACACACTAAACATGATATCCGGCCTACTTGCCGTCAAATATAAAAGACTTCCTATCATGCTTCTATATAATTTAATATCAACATTTTTACCTTGTTCGTCCTTATCAAGCTTGGTTGTAGTTGCCATTGGAGTGTTGCAAGCCTTTGATCCTTCAAGCCCAAACTTCTTTACTAGCTCCTTGCGTACTTGGCTTGGTTAATGAAGGTTCCGTCTTGCAATTGCTTGATTTGGAGTTCAAGGAAGAAATTGAGCTCACCCATGGAAGACATTTCAAATTCTAGTTGCATTACCTTCTCAAAATCCTTGCATAAAAGCTCATTAGTAGATCCAAAAATTATATCATCAACATAAATTTGCACAATTAAAATATCATTATCAACATGCTTAGTAAAAAGAGTTGTGTCTACTTTGCCTTAATAAAATCATTTGAAATGAGAAAACTAGAAAGCCTTTCATACCAAGCTCTTGGAGCTTGTTTCAATCCATACAAAGCTTTATCAAGTTTAAAAACAAAATCGGGATGAACATGATCAAAAAAACCGGGAGGTTGAGCAACATAAACTTCTTCATTAATAAAACCATTCAAAAATGCACTTTTCACATCCATTTGAAAAAGTTTAAAATTTTTAAAACATGCAAAAGCTAGTGTCATCCGTATGGCTTCAAGCTGTGCTACGGGTGCAAAGGTCTCCTCAAAGTCAATTCCCTTAACTTGAGTGTAACCTTGGGCCACTAACCTAGCTTTATTCCTAATGACATTTCCGGACTCATCCATCTTGTTTCTAAAGATCCACTTAGTACCAATTATTGGTCTATCGTGGGGCTTAGGAACAAGGTGCCAAACTTGGTTGCGCTCAAATTGATTGAGTTCCTCTTGCAAGGCAAGCAACCAATATGGGTCCGTCTCGGCTTCGAGAATGCCTTTGGGTTCAAAATGAGAAATGAAAGCAAAGTTACCACATAGGTCATGGAGTTTGGAGCGCGTTGTGACTCCTTTAGATGCATCACCCAAGATGAGCTCCTTAGGATGATTTGTAGCGTATCTCCAAGCTTTAGGAAGCGGTTGAGTGCTTTCCTCCTTATCCTCTTGAACTTCACCAATAGGATCTAGCTTTTCTTCTTGAGTGGGTGAGTCCTTCAAGGATAGTCTCTCCATGTCTTCACCTAATGGTTCAAACTCTACAACATTCTCAACAAACACATTAGATTCTTCAAACTTAACATGCATGGATTCTTCAATGGTTTGAGAAGATCTAATGAAAACTCTATATGCTTTGCTAGTAGAGGAATATCCAACAAAGATAGCCTCATAAGCCTTAGCATCAAATTTACCCAAATTATCCTTAGTATTCAAAACAAAACACTTGCATCCAAAAACTTTAAAATATGCAACATTAGGTTTTCTAGAATGATACATTTCAAAAGAAGTTTTTGAAGAATTTTTGCATAAATAAATACGATTCGATATATAGCATGCGGTGTTTACGGCCTCGGCCCATAAATATTGAGGGAGGTCATACTCACTTATCATTGTCCTAGCCATCTCTTGAAGTGTTCTATTTTTCCTTTCTACAACTCTATTTTGTTGTGGAGTTCTAGGACAAGACGTTTCATGCTTAATTCCCTTATCATCACAATAAGTCATGAAGAGTTGGTTAATAAACTCACCACCTCTATCACTTCTTATTCTCAAAATCGGAAAACCCTTTTCTTTTTCAACTCTTTTTCGAAAAATCTTAAAATGAGAAAAAGTTTGATCTTTTTTTTGCAAAAAGAAAACCCAAGTAAAACGGGAGAAATCATCAACCAAAACAAATGCAAATCTACTTCCATTTAAACTCTTAGTTTTAGTTGGTCCAAAAAGATCCATATGAATTAATTCTAAAGGCCTAGTTGACATGATATCCTTGATTGGTTTAAAGGAAGACTTGGTTTGTTTCCCAAGTTGGCACGCACTACAAATGCGGTCTTTCTCAAAAGTCAAGCAAGGTATACCCTTCACCAATTCCTTTGAATTAATCCTAGAAATATGGTCAAAAGATGCATGTCCTAGTCTTCTATGCCAAAGCCAAGAATTTTCATCAAAAGCATTCAAGCATTTAGTAGAACAATCTAAATTGAGCATGTCAATAATATAAACATTATTATCACAAAAACCGGTGAGAATACAAATATCGGATTTAACATCAAAAATCTTGCAAGAAGTATCATCAAATACAACTTTAAGTCCACGATCACAAAGTTGACTAATGCTAAGCAAATTATGTTTTAAACCATCAACTAAAACAACATTCTCAATAATAGGAGATGCACCAATTTGAATGTTACCTATACCGATGATAGTTCCTTTGGAGTCATCCCCGAAGGTGACGGTGCCACCTTCCATGTACCTTGATAGGGTTGTGAAGTTGTTGATGTCCCATGTCATGTGTCTTGAACAACCACTATCAAGGTACCACCGCTCCCTACGTCTTGGAGCTTTGGTGTGTACCTACATCAAACAATTTAAGACTTGATTTTGGTACCCACATTTTCTTGGGTCCTCTAGGGTTAGTGTCATGAACTCAAGCAAGATTATTTGTTGTATTTAGTTGATCATAGCAAAACTTAGCTAAATGTCCATTTTTGCCACAATATGTGCATCTATACACTCTACCATATTTAAAAGCATAATGAGTGTGTGATTTGTGAGCATGGGCATTGTGAGCATGAACATGAGACGTGTTAGGTGTAGTGTGAGCATGAGGAATCTTAGCATGAGATGTGTGCTTTTTAGAAAATTTTTCTTCAAGTTTCTTAGTATTAAAGGCACAATCTTTTAAAACTTTTTCAAAATCATTCATTTTGGATTTAAAGGAAGAAATTTCTTTTTCATCAATAATAGGAAATTTTGCCTTACAAGTACTCTTGTAGGCACAAAATTCTTTTTGCATGGAAATGAAATTAGAAGAAATATCATCTTTTTCTTTAGAAACAATGGCAAGTTGATTCTTAAGAAAAGCAACTTCTTTTTGTAATTTTAAACATTCAAGTTTCTTGTTATCATAAGTTTCAGAAAGTTCTACAAATGCATGTACTAGAACTTCCTTACTTACATCATCATCTTCATCATCAAGGGATTGAGGAGTTACCTTGGGTGTGTTTGCCATGAAACACATATTAGCTTGATCCACCTCCTCTTCGGACTCGCTTTCCGAATCCCATGTTGCTTTGTAGGCTTTCTTTTCCTCCGGCTTCTTTGGCTTGAAGGAGGAAGTCATTTTCTTCTTGCACTCCGGACAATCCGCCATGATATGTCCGGGTTTGCGGCAATTGTAGCATATGATCTTCCGCTCCTCTTTGCCTTCGAATTTTCTCCGAAGTTGAACTTGTTCTTTCGGTACAACCTCTTGACATTCCGCACAAGTAGAGTTAGCTCCTCATCTTCTTCTTCGTCATCTTCATCGTCATCATTGGTGGCTGAAGTCTTGAAGGCTATGGATTTCTTCTTTGAAGTAGTGGCCTCTTCTCTCGCCTTCTTCTCCATCTCATGGGTCTTTAGGTTCCCAATGAGACTAATGAGGTCCATCTCGTCCTTGTCGTTCAACTCCTTCAAGGTGGTGGCCTTGATCTCCCATGATGAAGGAAGAGCCCGAATTACTTTCCGCACCTTTTGATCGTTGGAGATGTCATCACCTAATGAAGAAAGACCATTAGTGATTTTAGTAAACCTTGTAGCCATACTATCAATAGACTCATCATCAAGCATTTTAAATGACTCATATTGGGACCTCAAGAGATCTATCTTAGCTCTCTTGACTTGTGAAGTCCCCTCGTGTGTGACCAATAAGTGTTGCCAAATCTCATAGGCGGATTGGCAATGAATTACCCGTGTAAGGTCATCCTCATTCAAGGCGGTTAATAGGGAATTTGGGCTTTGGAGTTAGCCTCATATAGTTTAAAGTCAAGGTCGGTCCAAGTGCTCTCATCACCATCGGGTGCTACATAGGGTTTAGTCAAGGACTTGGCCACTAAGCTACCCAAAGATTGCAAAAATATAGTCATCCTAACCTTCCAAATTGGGAAATTTAGGCCATCAAATTTAGGTGGGGATTTAATGTTGTCAGCCATGTTTACTAGTGATGAATGAATGAAATGAAAATGTTGATTAGCAATATTTTAAGGATCTCTCTATGGATGTTAAGCCAAACCTAGAGTCCAAGCTCTGATACCAATTGAAAAGTCACCTAGAGGGGGGGTGAATAGGTGACAATGCTAATCAAGGGGCAAATAAAAATTAAAGCTACAACTATCACCAAGCAAGAGTCACAAGATGAATGCAAGCAAGTAAGTATGATGAGCAAGTAATAAGTGCAAGCAAAGTAGAGTAAGAATTGCAAGAATGTAAACCAATCGCAAACACAAGGATATGTTATCGAGGTTCGAGCACCCAGCTCTACTCCCCGCCTTCCCCAGAAGGATTCCGACCACTTCCACTATCACAAAGATCTCAAATACAATGGAGTACCCAACTCCTACAATCTCAAGAACAAGTAATTTCCTTGGTAGTCAAAAGACCACAAACTCTCTCTTTCAAATATCTCTTCCCTTACAAAGGTCCTTAGAGAATATTGAGTAGGAATGAAGCTCTTTTGTGTGTAAGGAAAAGAAATTGAAATCAGAGGAAAACTTTTGAAAACCCTTCAGAAATTGAGAGAATTTAGCTCAAAAACCAAGAACTTTGAAAGCCTTAAACTTTTGAATTTTTAGCAATAATGTTGTTCTAACCAATCTCTCCCCAAACACCCCTATTTATAGGAGAGGGCTAGGGTTTAGGGATAAAACATATTTACTGATGTTTAGGAGGTAATTAGATCAAAACATATCCTTAAACGAATTTTTAAACACAAAAGACAAAAATAAACAGCTCTTAAAAATCTGCCCGTTACTGTTCAACGGCTACATCGGTCGACCGGGCCGGTCGACCGGTAGTACAAAATTCCGACCGTTACAGGCTATCGGTCGACCGACCCGGTCGACTGATACAAACTGTGACTCAAAAATAAATATCGGTCGACTGCCCCGGTCGACCGACAGACATGCACACGGATACGTGCATTCTGCCAGGACCTCGGTCGACTGGTCCGGTCGACCGGACCAGCCTGACACAGACTCGGTCGACTGTCGGTAGACTACCGGTCGACCGGATCAGGTCAGAAAACGAAATAAAGACAGAATTTTGAGAAGAAAAATATTTTTAACAAAACTATTTTAAACAGGAATTCAGTATGTAACATAAAAAGAAATTTGTAGAAGAAAGATTTTGTACTAAAATATTTTTGTATATTTTATAGGAAATAAACTAAGAAATAGTATATGCGCAAAAACGTGTGTGATTGAGCTTCAAACCTAATCTCTATTCTTTAACAAGCTATAAAACTAAAAATACAAAACCTAAGGACCTCTGAGCAATCTTCACGTCTTTGAGCCATCCAATGCCTTGCTAGTGCCTTCTCTTCTATGATCCTTCCTTGATGAGCAAATTGCCTTCATAGCTATGTGGAACTTAGAAGTTTTTGCAACAGCGAAGCAAATGAACTCTAAACATGGTACAAAACCTGAAACTCATCTTAAACAAAATCATTAGTACCAAATAGCACTAATTTGGTTTGTCATCATCAAAACACAAAAACAATTTGAGAGTGTAACCTCTTGGGCTAACACTAATAACTATAATGTCCATAATAATTTCAACTCTTCATCGAGTCAGTGGGGATTCACCTCCCCCGAGCATAATTATCAACCAACTTGTCCTCCTTCTCCACCTAGTCCACAATATTTTCAAGAGTCATACTCAGTTCCACCAGTCCAAAATAGAAGACCATCAATTTTGGAAATGAGTATGCGTGAGTCCAAACACAAATCCTAAAATCTGATGGACTCACAATTTCACTACCACTTTCAAGACAACTCTTCATCTTTTCATCAAAATAATGAACCCATCAATTATGAAAAGATGCTTGAAGCCATGACTCATGCTCAAAATGCTAGAAATCGTGACATAGATATGATGGTCGAATCTCTACGTTCTCACCGTTTGACCAGTTCTGATGTCACTAACCATCCTGTTAGAGTCGAAGAGTCATGTAGTCTTGAAAATCAAGATTCCATTTTAGAATAACCACTTGAACTTGACCAAACTCTAAATTTTGAAAAAGATATTGACAGTTTAGCAAGTTTTCCTTTTCCTGAAATAGAACTTGAAAATGAATATGATCCTGAACCCCAACTTAGTGATTCAATTCTACTTCCTGGTTCAATTATGACTCCGGTATCTTCACCTGATTTTAATCTTTTTCCTGAGTCAACATTGAATCCTGTGCCAATTCATCATGAAATTGAATCACCCATTCTTGAGGATCATATTAAACTTGACCAATTATACAATTTTGAAAATCCTATTGACAAATTGGCAAGTTCTCAATTTTTTGATATTGAACTCAATGAGATATGTGACCTAGATTCTCAAATATGTGATCCAGTTCAACTTTCTGAATCAATATTGACTCTTGTTGTGTTACCAAACTTGAGTAATATTTTAGAGTCAGTTTTGATTCCTCCACCTATCATTCCTGAACTGGAATCACCAACATTAAGTCACATTCCATTGTTAGAAAATACATGTGGACTAGAGTTTCAACTTCTTGACTTGGACCCGCTTCTTGAACCAATTTCGACTCCTGAACCTTTACTTGACTTAAGTCACCTTTCCGAGTCGGTATTAGTTCCTGTCCTTCCTGAGTCCAAGTCAACCGTTCTATCATTTCATACTCCATTCTGGGACGAGGTGGTTGACAAATTTGACTCCGAAATTAGTTATGGAATATGGACATTAGATGGGGTTAAATATTTAATAAAGATCCTTTATGGATACATCTTTTTAATGGGTTATATTAAAGATACTTCTGGTGGGTTCCTCCGAGACCCAAGAAAAGTTGATTGGGTCGCGTTTCGTGGACCAATCAGACCACCACCGGAACCACCACCTTAAGGTAACACTTTCCTTCCCTGTCGTCTTTTTCATGCATCTATGCATTAATTCATACATTGAGGACAATGCATGAGATAGGTGTGGGGGAGGGTCTAACATAACTTTTCTTTTTCTTTAAAAAAAAAAATTAACATTTTTCTTTACTTTTAAAAACTTTTTGAAAAATAGAAATAATATTTTGACATATTTTTTGTAAGAAATTAAGTTAATTTTAAGGAATAGGAAAATCCAAATTAGGATTTCTTATACTTGGTCAAAATAAGATTATTTGTTTGATTTTTAGGGTTAGGAAGATAATTTGTCAAAGTAATTTAGTCTTGATCTTTACCTTGATGAAATATGCACACTTCATACACTTACACACTTAGGGTTCAAAAACAAAGATTCTTATGCCTTATAATATATATATATATATATATATATATATATATATATATAAACAAATCTAATTATTGATTAGCTAGGTGCTTTGGCTTAAGAAAGCCTTAGTATTTATGCAAAAGATAATTAGATGAGTTTGGAAAACAAAAAAAAAGAAAAAAAGAAAAAAAACAAGTCTAATTATTGATTAGCTAGGTGCTTTGGCCTAAGCAAGTCTTAGTATTTATGCAAAAGATAATTAGATGAGTTTGAAAAAAAAAATGTGTATCCGCTGATTAAGCTGGGTATTTATGCCTCATGAAGCATAAGTATTCACGCCTAAAAGGGGTACATCGTATAAATAAAAACCTTGGTTTCGTGGCCTTATCTACTCGAGTATTTAAGTCCTTAAGGGTGTTTTCTCACCTGGTGCCCTAAAACTGTCCGGTTTGGGTGTCACCGACTGAATGCTTGTTACATGGGCAGATTAGAAAGCCTAATGAAAATTAGGAATAAAACAAAAAATATATATATATATAAATAAATAAGGCATAAGAGTTAGAGTTAATGAACCCTAAGTCAAAATTTTCACAGTCACGATGGTGCATATGACTTAGGGTAAAGTAATAGACTAGATGAGAAGTACAATTTGACTCTTTACTTTGATTGATAACAAATTTTTGAGTAGAGACTAAGTTTAGGAATGAAAAATTCAGTTTTCCTATAACTTATAGATTGCTTAGATCTTACAATTATATTTCAAATATTTTTCTCTTTCAAAATGCTTTTCGAAAATACTAACTCTTTATTTCTCTTTCTTTATGGATTTTGTGGGTGCAATCCGCTGAAAACCCTCACGAGACAAAACTCGTCCTCTAGGGGGAACCTAGAGGTTTAACGGCTTGTTGCACATGCTCAGTGCAATCGCGCGACCTGCGAAAGTAGTCTAATAATCCTTAGTATAGTTTAGTTGTTTTGCTCGAGGACGAGCAAAAGATAGGTATGAGGGTGTGAATGGTCGCTAATGTTGCATATTTAATATCATATGTCCATACTTATTATAGAATAAAAGCCTGCATTATCCTAATTAATTGCTTAATTTATTTGCAGGCCCAATCTTTAAGGAGATGAAGAGAAATGAGCCCAAAGCCTACCAAAATTCAGAAATAAATCAGAATTAATTCGCACTCAGAAAATCAGGGCAAAATCAAGAGGTTGAAAATCGGTTGAGAAGAATCCTCTCAGAATCGATCGGTTAAAGCCAAGAATCAAAGGCCATTTCGTCAGAATCCGGGACTCAAACGAAGAAACCAACTAAAGATAAAAGCAGGAAGCCAAACCGGGGAAACCCACCAACAGGGTGTGGCCATCTGGCCACACCCTGGCCGCGGAAACGCGGCCCAGGCCGCGTTTTCGCGGCTTTGTTGGGGAGTTAGGGGGAGCGTTTGCTCCCCCGATCTCCCCGGGATCCTGCTTACTGGATTTTCTGCCTATAAAAGGCCATTCTTTGTGCTGAAAAGTGACGCCAATGCAGAGATAGGTTTAGACTAGTTTTCCATTTTGTAGTTTAGGTTTTTCCTTTTATGTAACTTGTATGTAGCATAGGTTAGATGATAATTCATGTAAGTAAGAGAGAGAGAGGCATATGTTCAGAGTGACACCGATGTACCCTCATCCTTTCTTTCATTGTTTCAAGCAATAAACGTAAACTTTTATTTATGTTCGTTTCTTTACTTTTATTTTCTTTTGTTGTGCTTTCCTCTTCCTCTTTCTACTTTACCTTGGTTGTATTTGTTGAGTCTACAAGTGAATTTCAAAGCAAGTATAACTAAGCTACGTGAGAGCCAGCGATAGTTCATGAAGACGTTCTCCTCTTCCAAGCTCCGCATCACTTCGTTCTTGATATGCTTGACGATATAATGTGCACGGGGACTGAGCTCGAGTTTATGATCTATGCGTTGAACGCCTCCGAAGCAAAAAGGTAGAACTTGCAAAAGGTTTCCAGGTAAGTCATCAATCAACCTAGGTAAGTATTTCTTCACTTTTCTTTCTTTCTTTTCTTTTATTTCTTTAGTATAGATCACCACTTCTTCCTCTTCCAAATCATTCTCTTTCGACTCACTTGTACATAGTCGCTTTCTTTCGCCGTTTTTTGATTTTTCCACCTTCTTCATCTCTCGCTTTCTTCTTAACTTTAACTATTAATTCTTTTCCATTTTCTTTTCTATAAACAAAGAAGAATCTTCGTTTTCTTTTCTTAACGATTTCAATAAAGAACGTAAACGCTTCCATCGCAAAACCCTCCTTGTGAATCACGACCCGCATAGCCACTTGCTATAGTGGAAGAATTGAGCACATGCACATTTCCTTTCTTAAGTTCTATAATCTCGTATTTTGTGTGCAGGTTTAGCCTCAATCAGTATATAATCAACTCATATCCTCAAAGTCATCGATATATCCATTCTCTAAGTCATCAATAAATCTAATCGATCAATAGCTGTCATAAAACTCCGAACATGTAATATAGTCACCGGTATCAATGAAATCATTCATAATAACTCTATCTTCATAACTGAAATAGTCAAGAACCAATCATGAAGTAATATATATCCTCGAGATCAAATTAAACTTATCCAACCATAATCAAGATCGTCACACACTCTCACTCTATAAAGGTCAATCATAGGATCTCAAAATCAAATAACATATCAAGTATATATATCTCTCTAAAATCAGGTCAACCCAATCAACATCTATTTCTCAACCCTCAAGTCACTCCAAGCTAATTAAGTCTATTTGACAAGTCCAAGATCTCATCTATTAAATAAGAACCTCCTATTTAATCAATCGTCGATATCTAAATTAATCAAGATCATAATTAAAAGTGTACATCCTCGATCAACATAAAATCTAGATCACCTCTACATCTAGTGGTCAACATTGATAAAGTCATCACTATATCAGTCAAACTCACCAATGCGATAATCCAAAAATTATAACTCCTAACAGTCCAGAAGTCAGTCTCATCGTACATACTAGCGTCAAGGGTATCATATTCACACATATCCATACATCAATAAAACAGTCTATCAATAAAGTAACGCATGCCTAACACATCCTCAATATCCAAAGGAGTTCTAATCGGAATAGACACCAACAGTTTGTCCGATAAATATCCCGCATAAAATATGAATTTCTAGTCCTCAATCATCAATCAATCAGCCTCAAAATCAATATACTTATATTCTAAGATTTATCACCATCAGGTCAATTATAAGATCAAGTCAGGTCTACGGTATATCAATACTAGGCCTAAACTTATAACGGTCATCGAACAACACATGAAATAACGCTGATACAAGGTCACTACACAAATAAGTAGATCGATCAATAATGTCTCATAAAATGATACAAGTGATAATAATAGTAAAATATCTCTAACAGTCACATGAAATGATGAAAGTGAAACACTCACAAAATGATGAAGAGAAACACTCACAACATGATTAAATAATATTTAACAAAGAAGTAAGACACTCACCTGAACTCGATCAAAATCCAAAGCACTGAAATTACAAGGCCTTGATAAATCTACATGAATTATTCAATAGGAATTGTTAGATTTTTAAATGAATATTTTAAGGAGTTTAAATCTTGATTAATTAGTTTTGGAGTTACAGATATAATGCTTTATGTTTAATGAATTTAGTAGGTTTAGTTTAAACTAATTTCTGTTTTTTGTTGGATTTTTTTATGGGCTTTAAATCCTTAAAACACTTAATGTGTATGAATTTGCCAATAAGTGAAAAGGTTTAAAGTGGGTGAATTGATTTAATTTCATGTTGCTATTAGTCTAAAAGTTTTATCATGGAAACTAGAAATAATATATATTATTGTTTATATTTTTCTCCCATTTATTTTTTTTGATATTTTTAATAAATTATTTTTATTGCAAATGATCTATTCTTTCTTCCTTTCTTTTCTTTCTTCTTTTCGTTTCTCTCTCTATTTTGTTTTGTTTTGTTTTGTTTTTTTTTATATATATGCAACAACCCAAGCCCTCAGGCCCAGACTGAACCAGGCCAGGCCCAGGCCTGGTCCATTTTTTTCTTTTTCTTTTACTTTTTTTTGCTCTGCGCCTATCTGATGCAGCCTAGCCCGGCCAGACCCGGGCTAGGCCCGCCCAGGCTAGGCCGGGTCTGCTCCGGCCTTTTTTTTTTTTTGAGGTGGCTGCTGTGCAGTGGGCTGGCCTAGCCCACTGCGCAGCGTGGCTGCTCGCTCCCAGGCCCGGGTGCGGGTCTGCACCCGGTTCTGTGCGCAGGGTACAAGTTTTTTTTTGAAATTCTTTTTTTAATCTCAGAAAATTATTTAAATTAAATTATGAGTTGATATATCTACATGTTATTTTAGTTGGATTATAGATTTGGGTTTTGATATATAAAAATATTCATGGAGACTATAGCAGGACATGATTTTAGTAAACAATTTATATCAAATAATTTTTGATAAAATAAATTACTTACTTGATCTTTGATCCCCTAGCATGCTCCACAATTCGCACTTCAAGATCTTTTGTTCATGAGGAGAAAAGAAGGAAAGAGATGGGCAGAGTTGGGCCATGATTTTCTTTTGGAGGTAGAAAAAGAGAAGAAGTTTAGGGTCTTTATATAGGTTATAAGAGATTTTTTGAAAACTAAATTCCAATTAGGTTAGATAGCAATTTAGAATTCCAATTAGGTTAGGTTACTTAATTTAGCAATTTAGAATTCCAATTAGGTTTAGAATGCTTAAATTAGCAGTTAAGAAAAGAATTAAGGATTGCTAAAAAAATTATCAAAAGAGATTCAGTTTTGATTACTTAATTTAGTAATTAGGATTAGGATGAAAATTTGGTTTGGAATTTGAATTATGATTATATAACTAGATTAGATTATGGATTTGAATTTGGATTAGGATTAGAATTGGATTTTGGGTTAACGGGTAAGTATTTTATGGTAATGGGTTATAAATTATTGGGTTTTAGTTAAAAGAAATAAGTAATATGGAGAATAGGAAATTAGATAGTGGGCATGTGGGCTTAGTTTTTTTTTTTTTGGGCTTGAAGAAAAATAGGAAAAGGAGATGAAAATGAATGAAAATAAGAAGTGGGCTTGGCTCATGTAGGCTTAGCATAAAAAGGAAAAGAAAACAAAAAGGAAAGGAGAATGGGCTGAGCTTATTAGGCTTGGATGAAAATAATAATATTACACATTAATAATAATTTAAAATAACTCAATACAAGCACTAAGAGTCTACCAGTCATAAATAATATAATACTAATAATGAGACTAAATCAAGTTAATTAATAATCATAAGATAATAGATAGAATTTAGATAAATATTTAAAAATAATTATATGGTATTATTAAATAGGGGATATTACATTCTTCCCACCTTAACAAAAATTTCGTCCTCGAAATTTCAATAAAGTGGAGAATGATAAAAATCAAATTAGGAAGAAGATGAAGCTTCCACACCACTTCTCACTATATCGAGACTTCACCACGCTTCTGTTGTGCGCTCTGATCTCTGCTACCGGCTTCAACAAGGAGTACCAAACTCAGGAGGTAAAATCAGGAAAATAGAATAGAAAAGAAGATTGGAATCAAGATGGAACCTAGATTACTCTAGAAAAAGAGTTAGAATTAGGGATATCAAAAGATTCAAGAGATGGATTCCAAAAGAGAGAACGATCAATTCCAAATAGAGTCAATATCATCGTATTGATAGTATATGTATATTGTAGTGTAACTATAACTTGTTTCAAGTTACCGGTAAGATCTAGGTTCTCTTTTTATGTTGAACCTGGCTCTGATACCAAGAAAACCCTGTCATGCCCCGCTTCCCAAAATACGCTGGAGCGGAGATGCGACACGAGTCGGCGACGCAAATACGCAAAGAAAATACCTCACGTATATGCGCTAAGCCTTAAGTAACCCAAAACAAGCTATATATTTATACTATAATGAGTCAACGACTACTACAATAATACATATAAGCATCCACGCATGATATCATATCAATAAAGTACTGGAATAACAAATGAATCTGATATAATGAGAATCAAGAAATAATACGAAGATAAGAAAAAAAAGAATACCAGAATCGAATAGAGAGAAGCTCTAGCTCTTCGCGAAGCGTACCATCTCCTCGAACACCTGCATAATAGAAATAAAGCGTCCAATATCTGGAAGTGCAAATCCAGGGTCGTCAGAAAGCGACCTAGTGAGTGTGTGTGTAAAGGGGAGAGCTCGTGCATATGACCAATGTGTACTGAATAATAACCAGATAAACTACAGACTGAAGATAACTAGATAATATGATAACAGATAACTGCATAACAACATGAATGAAGATAAAAGTCAACTATCCCAACTGTAAACAAGCAACTGATATCTGAAGGTATAACCAAGCATATATCACTAGTTTGGTGTACAATCCTATATCTATCATAGCTTATCTATATGTACAATCAGGTGATCAAGGTTAGTCACAATACATTAATAGTTTATTATTATTAATTATGTCAGCGAATACCAATTGCCACATGTAATAGACGCATCCCATACTACGCCTATTACACGTGCCAATCGAGGTCCTCAGTTATTGAAACTGATCGGTTAGAGACATTGTTCATGCTTTAGGTGGGTCCCGTGCATACCCGGCACCACGGCCCAGACTCCTGGCGCTGAACCTGGACCTACCGCAAGGTAGTCAGGAACATGTATAACAGGAACAGGTACATGTATAACATGTATAACAGGAACAGGACGGGGTGCCAGTCACCCCACGAGAACCCAGCAGTGGAACCCTCTTTCGGCTGCGCAATCTAAATCCTAGGTCCACCCAAAATACAGACGTTGTTCCTCCATCAATCTCCCCAATCCCAGTGTAAGTTGTTTAATATCATGTTATTAGTTTATCAAGATTACTTAATGTGCATGTTATTTGAATCACTGGGATAACTCGGTGGTAGTCACGGTAACAATATCAACATCTGTAATCAGGATACCTTATAACATGTATATATAATATCAATGAACATGATACCATTATAACAGGAATATGTAACAAGTATAACATGATGGTATTGTTACCATGTAACAATATTTTTCCAGCAATTAAGTAACATGGACAATAATATCAGGTAGATATTATGTATAAACAATTAAGTTCCTTATGTAAATCAAGATATTCAGGATGAATAATGATCTACTGTCATGAATAGAATAATCCGCGCAATGTATATAATCAACTCATAGCCTCAAGTCATCGATGTATCCATCCTCTAAGTCATCAATAAATCTGATCGATCAATAGCTGTCATAAAACTCCGAACATGTCACCGGTATCAATGAAATCATTCATAATAACTCTATCTCCATAAATGAAATAGTCAAGAACCATTAATGAAGTAATATATATATCCTCGAGATCAAATTAAACTTATCCAACCATAATCAAGATCGTCACACACTCTCAGTCTATCAAGGTAAATCATAGGATCTCATAATCAAATAACTTATCAAGTATATATATCTCTCTAAAATTCACATGGTCTGGTCAACCCAATCAACATCTATTTCTTAACCCTCAAGTCACTCCAAGCTAATTAAGTCTATTTGACAAGTCCAAGATCTATCTCTTAAATAAGAACCTCCTATTTAATCAATCATCGATATCTAAATTAATCAAGATCATAATTAAAAGTGTGCATCCTCGATCAACATAGAATCTAGATCACCTCTATATCTAGTGGTCAACATCGATAAAGTCATCACTATATCAGTCAAACTCACCAATGCAATAATCCAAAAATTATAACTCCTAACAGTCCAGAAGTCAGTCTCATCGTATATACTAGCGTCAAGGGTATCATATTCACACATATCCATGCATCAGTAAAACAGTCTATCAATAAAGTAACGCATGCCTAACACATCCTCAATATCCAAAGGAGTTCTAATCGGAATAGTCACCAACAGTTTGTCCGATAAATATCCCGCATAAAATATGAATTTCTAGTCCTCAATCATCAATCAATCAGCCTCAAAATCAATATACTTATATTCTAAGATTTATCACCATCAGGTCAATTATAAGATCAAGTCAGGTCTACGGTATATCAATACTAGGCCTAAACTAATAACGATCATCTAACAACACATGAAATAACGCTGATACAAGGTCACTACACAAATAAGTAGATCAATCAATAATGTCTCATAAAATGATACAAGTGATAATAATAGTAAAATATCTCGAACAGTCACATGAAATGATGAAAGTGAAACACACACAAAATGATGAAAAGAAACACTCACAACATGATTAAATAAAATTTAACAAAGAAGTAAGATACTCACCTGAACTCGATCGCAAATCCAAAGCACTAAAATTACAAGGCCTTGATAAATCTACATGAATTATTCAATAGGAATTGTTAGATTTTAAATGAATATTTTAAGGAGTTTAAATCTTGATTAATTAGTTTGGGAGTTAGAGACATAATGCTTTAGGTTTAATGAATTTAGTAGGTTTAGTTTAAACCAATTTCTGATTTTTGTTGGATTTTTTAATGGGCTTTAAATCCTTAAAACACTTAATGTGTATGAATTTGCCATTAAGTGAAAAGGTTTAAAGTGGGTGATTTGATTTAATTCTACGTTGCTATTAGTCTAAAAGTTTTATCATGGAAAGTAGAAATATTATATATTATTGTTTATATTTTTCTCCCATATATTTTTTTTGATATTTTTAATAAATTATTTTTATTGCAAATGATCTATTCTTTCTTCCGTTCTTTTCTTTCTTCTTTTCGTTTCTCTCTCTGTTTTGTTTTGTTTTTTTGTTTTTTGTTTTATATATATATGCAACAGCCCAAACCCTCAGGCCCAGACTGAACCAGGCCAGGCCCAGGCCTGGTCCATTTTTTCTTTTTCTTTTTATTGTTTTTTTTTGTTCTGGGCCTATCTGATGCAGCCTAGCCCAGCCAGACCCGGGCCAGGCCCGCCCAGGCCAGGCCGGGTCTGCTCCGGCCGTTTTTTTTTTTGAGGTGGCTGCTGTGCAGTGGGCTGGCCCAGCCCACTGTGCAGCCTGGCTGCTCGCGCCCAGGCCCGGGTGCAGGTCTACACCCGGGTCTGCGCGCAGGGAACAAGTTTTTTTTTTGAAATTCTTTTTTTAATCTCAGAAGATTATTTAAATTAAATTATGAGTTGATATATCTACATGTTATTTTAGTTGGATTATAGATTTGGGTTTTGATATATAAAATATTCATGGAGACTATAGTAGGACATGATTTTAATAAACAATTTATTTCAAATAATTTTTGATAAAATAAATTACTTACTTGATCTTTGATCCCCTAGCATGCTCCTAAATTTGCACTTCAAGATCTTTTGTTCATGAGGAGAAAAGAAGGAAGGAGATGGACAGAGTTGGGCAATGATTTTCTTTTGGAGGTAGAAAAAGAGAAGAAGTTTAGGGTCTTTATATAAATTATAAGAGATTTTTTGAAAACTGAATTCCGATTAGGTTAGATAGCAATTTAGAATTCCAATAAGGTTAGGTTACTTAATTTAGCAATTTAGAATTCCAATTTAGAATGCATAATTTAGCAGTTAAGAATAGAATTAAAGATTGCTAAAAAAATCTCAAAAGAGATTCAGTTTAGATTACTTAATTTAGTAATTAGCATTAGGATGGAAATTTGGTTTGGAATTTAAATTATGATTATATAACTAGATTAGATTATAGATTTGAATTTGGATTAGGATTAGGATTAGAATTGGGTTTTGGGTTAATGGGTAAGGATTTCATGGTAATGGGTTATAAATTATTGGGTTTTAGTTAAAAGAAATAAGTAATATGGAGAATAGGAAAATAGATAGTGGGCATGTGGGCTCAGTTTTTTTTTTTGGGCTTAAAGAAAAATAGGAAAAGGAGAAGAAAATGAATGAAAATAAGAAGTGGGCTTGGCTCATGTGGGCTTAGCATAAAAAGGAAAAGAAAACAAAAAGGAAAGGAGAATGGGCTGAGCTTATTAGGCTTGGATGAGAATAATAATACTACACATTAATAATAATTTAAAATAACTCAATACAAGCACTAAGAGTCTACCAGTCATAAATAATAATAATACTAATAATGATACAAAATCAAGTTAATTAATAATCATAAGATAATAGATAGAATTTAGATAAATATTTAAAAATAATTATATGGTATTATTAAATAGGAGATATTATAATATATATAGCATGATTTGAGGGGGAGCCTCCAAGCTCCTTTTTCCATTTTTTCCCATTTTTTTGTTAAATAACTCATATGTTTTGTCATCATAAAAAAGGGGATATTGTTGGCCCAAGGTTACAATCACCCGGTTTTTGAGTTTTGATGATTATAAAACATATATAGTTATTTATACTAATCATATTTTAGTGTGTAAGTTTCAGGGTTCTAAGGATTCAAGATGTGTTCTTCCTTAAAAAGGAAGGTATTTTTGACTCAAGTTGACTAAATTCGGGATCAAGGATTCAAGCTATTCAACATTGCATATGGAGAAGCCCTAATTTGAAGATTTTTTAGTCACCTAGAACCATTGTAAGAATTAGTTTGTTAAAGAATGAGGTTATGATAAGTTGGCTCAAGAAAACACACACACTCTTTTATTTTTAAAAATACGGTTTTTGTTTTGGTTAGTTGGATTAGGTGCATGTCTTGATTGATATACATGTCTCTAAATATTTCATATTTTTACATCTAGTTTAAATCATGTATACCATCCCTTATAGCATGCTACTTAATCATCTATCCATTTAAAAATATTTTAAAAATTCTTCAAAGTTTAAATTTTTTCCCAAAATAAAACTGTTTCAGCTCCGACGGTCGACCGGGCAGTCGACCTGATCTATTTCAGGCCTGATCGGTCGACCGCACCGGTCGACCGGGTCTTATGGCTTTGGCGTGCACGTTTGTGCACGTCTGCCAGTCGACCGGACCGGTCGACAGACTGGCTGACCCTTGCTCTCGGATATTGTCAGTCGACCGGGCTAGTCGACCGACAGAACAAACCATTATTTTTTTGTTTAGCTTGCAGTCGACCGAGGTCGACCAAGTCCAACGGCTAGTTTGCCAGATAGACTGCCGTCGACTGGGCCAGTCGACCGACAGCCGCCAGCAGCCCCCAACAGCTAGTTTCTTGAAATCTGTTTTCTAGATCTGTTTTTGATATATCTTTCAGCTATCTCTGAATTTCCTGAGGCTATTACCTGTCCTATTAACCTAGTTTAAATGATGAAAAGATCTCTTCTAATCCCTATAAATAGATGTCATTGGTCCCTTGTTTTTTTAAGAAAAATTCCCATTGTTTTGAGTTTCAAAAGAAAGAAAAGTTTTCAAAGCTCTCAATTTCTAAAGTGCTTTCTTGGTTAAAGTTTTTAAGTTTTTTTCGAGCTCTTTTCTTACTTCATTACAACTGAATTTTCTCACTTCACTTCTTGAGTCAAAAATCAATCCCATTCTATAAGGAGTTCTAAGAGAGAAGTTTGGGGTTTTTTTGATCACCTTGTTACTTGTATTTCTTTATGTTGAGATCCCTCTTGTGTAGAGGTTGGATTGGTGAGAATTCGGCACTCCGGTCTTGTGTAGACCTATTGTTATCCCCTTTTGTGTAAAGGTTCTGGTGTGGAAATTTTCTTTGCGGATTTAGTGAAAATCCTTCACGGTGGTGGAGGCGGGGACGTAGAGCAGTGGCTCAAACCTCGAAACAAATTCCTTGTGTTTGCAATTGGTTTCCTTATTGCTTTTTCATTGCTTTATATTTCTATCTTGTGCTATCTCTTGTTTGCACTTCATTATTGCACCCATTTCATTTGCTACATTTTTCGGCCTTTACTCATCTAAACATGAAAGCAATTAACTCATAATCTAGAGGATCAAAGAGGAGAAGTTCTAGAGCCATTCACGGGGAATTCAGCTTCAATTTCTTGTTTTGAGTGACCGGTTGCATCATTCATACATACTTGCTTAAAAAGATCATTAGATTAGTATTAACACCTATTCACCCCCCTCTAGGTGTTTTACAATTAGTATCAAAGACAGGTTCCTAGGCTCTTGGCTTAACAACCTTAGAGAGATCCTATATTGATAATCACTCTATTAATTTTTCATCCTCATACACTTAATAAAAATGGCCAAAGGAATTAAGACCCTACCCAAGTTTGATGGCCTTAACTTTCCCATATGGAAGGTTAAGTTGACCATGTTTTTGCAATCCTTAGGGAGCCGGGTTGCAAAGGCGGTGATCAAATCTTTTAGTGCACCTCTTGGTGATGAGGACACTTGGTCCGATATTGCCACGAAAGAGTTTGACGTTAATGCAAGGCACACTATGCCTTGCTTCAAGCTCTTAATGACGATGATATATCTAGAGTCATTCATTGCAAATCCGCTTATGAGATTTGGACTCACTTACTTGTCACTCATGAGGGAACCTCACAAGTAAAGAGGGCAAAAATCGACCTTCTTCATTCTTAATATGAAAATTTTTCTATGCAAGAGAATGAAACCATAGATGATATGGTTACTAAGTTTACAAAGATTACTAATGGACTTTCTTCTTTAGGTGACGGTATTGACAATGACCAAAAAGTGAGAAAGATCATCCGTGCACTCCCTCCATCTTGGAAAGTCAAAGCCACAACTTTGAAGGAACTCAATGACAAGGAAGAAATGGAGCTTATCGGTCTCATTGGGAATCTCAAGACCCATGAGACAGAAAGAAAAGCAAGAGAAGAGATGGCTCCTCCCAAGAAGAAAGCTATTGCCTTCAAGGGCTCTTCCACCTACTCCGACGAGGATGATGAAGAAGAGGATGATGAAGATCTTTCTCTTCTTGTAAAGAATGTTTGGAGAATGTACAACAAGGTAAAGTTTCAAAATAGAAGGAGATGACAAGGTAAAGAAGAGAATAAAATTATTTGCTTCAATTGCTGGAAGTCGGGTCACATTGTTGCAGAATGTCCAGAAAACAAAGGCAAACCCTCCACCTCCAAGAAGCCATACAAAAAGAAAGCTTTAAAGGCTACTTGGGATTCGGAGAGTGAATCCGATGAGAAAGTCGACACCGCCAACATGTGCTTCATGGCAAATGAAAGCACAAGCAAGGTGACTCCTGATACATCCATTGATTGTGAACTATCTATAGATGAATTAGGAGAAGCTTTTGAAGAACTATCTCATAACTATGATTTTCTTAAAAGGAAATACTTGAAAATGAAAAAGAAAAATGAATCACTCAACCACAAAGTTTTCATTCTCACTAAAGAAAAAGATGAATTGTTTTCAACTCTCTCTTCCACTCAAAAGGATTTTAATGAATATAAAATTTCTTGCAAAGGTAAATTTTCACAAATTGATGAAAATGAGATTTCCTTGCTAAAGAAGAAAATTGATTCATTAGGAGTAGTTTGAAGAAATGTGAGTTTGATAAAACTAGACTAGAGGTTATGTTTCCTAAGGAACATGTCCCAAAAAAACATTCACATGCTATTCATGCTCATGTTCATAAATCACAACCTTTACATCATTCTAAGCACCCTAAACATGCCCACACTCCACAAACTCATCATGCATTCATGTATGGTAAAATTTATGCATGCACATATTGTGACCGTAAAGGTCATTTGGTTAAATTTTGCTATGATAGGATTAATGCATCGCATAATCATGTTTGGGTTCGGAATACTAACATTCAAGGACCTAAGAAAGTTTGGGTACCAAAGTCAACAAATTTGTTAAATGATGTAGGTACATTCCAAAACCCAACGATGTAAGGAGTTGTGGTATCTTGATAGTGGTTGCTCAAGGCACATGACTTGGAATATCAACAACTTTACAACCCTATCAAGATATCATGAAGGTGGCACCGTCACCTTCAGAGATGACGCCAAAGGAAAAATCATTAGTATTGGTAATGTTAAACTTGGTACATCTCCTTTAATAGAAAATGTTGTTTTAGTTGATGGCCTCAAGCATAATCTCTTGAGTGTGAGTCAACTTTGTGACAAAGGTTTTGATGTTATTTTTGATGACCTAGCATGTGGAGTTATTGATAGACAATCCAATACATGTATATTTTCTGAATTTCGTGAAAACAATGTATACATGATTGATATGTCTAAAATGCTATGCAATGCTACTTGTTTGAATGCTCTCGATGATGACTCTTGGTTGTGGCATAGGAGATTAGGCCACATTTCTTTTGACCATCTATCTAGATTAAACAACACGGAAATGGTGAAAGGTATTCCTTTCTTGAAATTTAAAAGGACCGCATTTGCGATGCGTGCCAACTTGGGAAACAAACCAAGTCCTCTTTCAAATCAATCAAGGATATCATGACATCACGACCTTTGGAGTTGATCCATATGGATTTGTTTGGTCCTACTCAAACCAAAAGTCTAAGTGGGAATCTTTTTGCCTTCGTTTTAGTTGATGATTTCTCTCGTTTTACTTGAGTTTTCTTTTTAGAACACAAAAATCAAGCCTTTTCATATTTTCAAGCCTTTAAGAAATGAGTTGAAAAGGAAAAAGATTCTTCTATTTAAGAATAAGAAGTGATAGAGGTGGTGAATTCAACAACCAATCCTTTACCACTTTTGCGAAGAACATGGAATTAAGCATGAACTATCTTGTCATAGAACTCCACAACAAAATGGAGTGATTGAGAGGAAAAATCGTACATTACAAGAGATGGCTAGGATAATGATAAATGAGTACGGCCTCCCTCATTATCTATGGGCCGAGGCCGTTAACACATCTTACTACATATCAAATAGGGTTTTCTTATGCAAAAACACTTCTAAAACATCTTTTGAGATTTATTTTTCAAGAAAACCAAATGTTTCATACTTTAAAGTTTTTGGTTGTAAATGTTTTGTTTTGAATACTAAAGATAATTTAGATAAATTTGATGCAAAATCATATGAAATATTTTTGTTGGTTACTCTAACACTAGTAAAGCTTATAGAGTTTTTAATAAGTCATCCTTAACTATTGAAGAATCTATACATGTAAAGTTTGAGGAATCTAATGCGTTTGTTAAGAATGTTATAGAAATGGATTCCCTAAATGAAGACATGGAGAAACTTACTTTGAAGGACCCACCTACTCTTGAAGACATGCCAAAGGGTGATGAAGAAAATGAAGTTCAAGAAGTTGAAGTGGAGACAACTCAACCACTTCCAAAAGATTGGAGATTCAATCCACATTATCCTAAGGATTTTATTATAGGAGAAGTATCAAAAGGGGTAACTACTCGTTCTAAGCTTCATGATCTTTGTGGGCACTATGCATTTATTTCTCATTTTGAACCAAAGAACATCCTCGAAGCCGAGGGTCATATTGGTTGCTTGCTATGCGATAGGAGCTCAATCAATTCGAGCGCAACCAAGTTTGGCATCTTGTTCTTAGGCCCCACGATGGACCAACAATTAGTACTAAATGGATCTTTAAGAACAAGTTGGATGAGTCCGGAAATATTATTAGGAATAAAGTAGGTTAGTGGCCCAAGGTTACACTCAAGTTAAAGGTATCAATTTTTAGGAAACTTTTGCACCCGTAGCACGGCTTGAAGCCATACGAATGACACTTGCATTTTCTTCATATAAAGATTTTAAACTTTTTCAAATGGATGTAAAAAGTGCTTTCTTAAATGGATTTATTGAAGAGGAGGTGTATGTTAAACAACCCCCCGGGTTTGTTGACCCTACACATCCGGATTTTATTTTCAAACTAGACAAAACTCTTTATGGTTTAAAACAAGCCCCTAAGGTTTGGTATGAAAGACTTTCTTCATTTCTTATATCTAATGGTTTTAATAAAGAAAAATAGATACTACTTTGTTTACCAAACATGTTGAAACTGATATACTTATAGTTCAAATATATGTTGATGATATCATATTTGATTCTGCTAATGAAAATCTTTGCAAAGCTTTTGAATCATGCATGAAGGAGGAATTTGAGATGTTTATGATGGGCGAGCTTAACTACTTCCTTGGTCTCCAAATCAAGCAAAGAAAGGATGTGATTTTCATCAATCAAGTCAAGTACACGAAAGAACTTATCAAGAAATTTGGGCTTGAAGGGGCTAAGACAAGCAAAACTCTTGTGGCTACTACCACAAAGCTTGACAAGGATGAACAAGGTACAAATGTAGACATTAAACTCTACCATAGCATGATTGGTAGCTTGTTGTATTTAACGGCTAGTAGGCCGGACATTATGTTTTGTGTATGTCTTTGTGCTCGATTTCAATCGTGTCCTAAAGAGTCCCATTTGATTGCGGTAAAACCCATTATTAGATACCTTAAGGGTACTATTGGAATAAGCTTGTGATATCCAAAACCTGGACAATTTCCCATGATGAGTTATTCGGATACCGATTATGCGGGTTGTAGAGTGGATAGGAAGAGTACAAGTGGAATATGTTATTTTCTCGGTAATTGCCTTGTTTCATGGTCTTCCAAGAAATAAAATTCGGTAGCCCTCTCAACCGCGGAAGCGGAGTATGTTGCGGCGGGGGCTTGTTGTGCATAAGTCCTTTGGATGAAACATACTCTCCTTGACTATGATTTGCATTATGACCATATAAGATATTTTGTGATAATATAGTACTATTTATATGACTAAAAATATAAATTAGCATAGTAAGACTAAGCACATTGACATTCAGTATCACTTTCTTAGAGATCATTATGAGAAAGGTGATATTGACATTGATTATGTTTCTACCAATTTTCAACTTGCCGATATATTTATAAAACACTAGACTATACTAGATTTTCTTTTATTTGTGGTAAATTGAATGTTTGTGTTATGGAATCATGAAAAATTTTTTTTACAATGTTTACTCTTTTTTTTGATGTATGACAAAAAGGGGGAGAAAAAGTTAGTTTATTATTTTGAGTTTTTGGGTTATGAGTTTTGAGTTATGTATTTTGAGTTTTGAGTTATGAGTTATGAGTTATGTGTTTTTTATTTTGAGTGATTGTTTGTTGAGCTATATGTTTTGAATTCTTATGTGAAGTTCTTGTTTTCACTTTTCATTCATGGTATATAGCCATTCATATATATAGCATGATTTGAGGGGGAGCCTCCAAGCTCCTTTTTCCGTTTTTTCCCATTTTTTTGTTAAATAACTCATATGTTTTGTCATCATCAAAAAGGGGGATATTATTGGCCGAAGGTTACAACCACCAGGTTTTTGAGTTTTGATGATTACAAAACATATATAGTTATTTGTACTAATCATGTTTTAGTGTGTAAGTGTGTTTCAGGGTTCTAAGGATTCAAGATGTGTTCTTCCCTAAAAAGAAAGTTATTTTTGACTCAAGTTGACTCAATTCGGGATCAAGGATTCAAGCTATTCAACATTGCATATGGAGAAGCCCTAATTTGAAGATCTTGTAGTCACCTAGAACCATTGTAAGAATTAGTTTGTAAAGAATGAGGCTATGATAAATTGGCTCAAGAAAAACACACACTCTTTCATTTTTCAAAATACGGTTTTGTTTTGGTTAGTTGGATTAGGTGCAATTCTTGATTGATATACATGTCCCTAAATATTTCATATTTTTACATCTAGTCTAAATCATGTATACCATCCCTTATAACATGCTACTTAATCATCTATCCATTTAAAAATATTTTAAAAATTCTTTAAAGTTCAAATTTTTTCCCAAAATAAAACTGTTTCAGGCCCAACGGTCGACCGGGCGGTCGACCGGATCTATTTCAGGCCTGATCGGTTGACCGCACCGGTCGACCGGGCCTTGTGGCTTTGGCGTGCACGTTTGTGCACGTCTGCCGGTCGACCGGACTGGTCGACTGACTGACTGACCCTTGCTCTCGCGTTTTGTCTGTCGACCAGGCCAGTCGACCGACAGAACCAACAATTATTTTTTGTTTAGCCTGTGGTCGACCGATCGGTCGACCAAGTCCAATGGCTTTTACCAGGTAGACTGCCGGTCGACCGGGCCAGTCGACCGACAGCTGCCAGCAGCCCCCAACAGCTAGTTTCTTGAAATCTGTTTTCTAGATCTATTTTTGATATATCTTTCAGCTGTCTCTGAATTTCCTGAGGCTATTACCTGACCTATTAACCTAGTTTAAATGATGAAAAGATCTCTTCTAATCCTTATAAATAGATGGCATTAGTCCCTTGTTTTTTTTTGAGAAAAATTCCCATTTTTTTGAGTTTCAAAAGAAAAGAAAAGTTTTCAAAGCTCTCAATTTCTAAAGTACTTTCTTGGTTAAAGTTTTTCAGTTGTTTTCGAGCTCTTTTCTTACTTCATTACAACTAAATTTTCTCATTTCACTTCTTGAGCCAAAAATCAATCCCATTCTATAAGGAGTTGTAAGAGAGAAGTTTGTGGTCTTTTTGATCACCTCGTTACTTGTATTTCTTTGTGTTGAGATCCCTCTTGTGTAGAAGTTGGATTGGTGGGAGTTCGGTACTCCGGTCTTGTATAGACCTATTAATCCCCTTGAGTGTATAGGTTTCAGTGTGAAAATTCCCTTTACGGATTTAGTGGAAATCCTTCACGGTGGTGGAGGCAGGGACGTAGAGCAGTGGCTCGAACCTCGAAACAAATTTTTTGTGTTTGCGATTGGTTTCCTTATTGCTTTTTCATTGCTTTATATTTCTATCTTGTGCTATCTCTTATTTGCACTTCATTATTGCACCCATTTTATTTACTTGCATTTTTCGGTCTTCACTCATCTCAACAAGAAAGCAATTACGCGCCTCAATCATAATCTAGAGGAATCAAAGAGGAGAAATTCTAGAGCCCTTCACAGAGAATTCGGCTTCAATTTCTTATTTTGAGTAACCAGTTGCATCATTCATACATACTTGCTAAAAAAGATCATTAGATTAGCATTAACACCTATTCACCCCCTCTAGGTGTTTTTCATTTCTTCTCGATATGTACAGAAGATGAGCTTTCTTCCTCTTTTTGTTTTCCTTTAGACTTTTTAGAGGAGGCTTTATCAGTTGACTTCCTCTTGTCTTCAAGCAATTGTACCAGCATCTGCTTGAAGGTATCGATATATTCTTGTTGAGCACGAATCATCTCGAATTGTTCCTTCTGGACCTGGGCTTGTTGCTCAAGGCACCTGGTCGTCTCCTCAGGAGTATTTGTCATGTATATAAAGGCTCCCTTCTCTACAAAAGAGTTCGAAGCCTGCGACTCTGCAACAGTGGAATGCGAGTCATTTACTTCAATGCCCTGAGCCAGGACATTGTAATTGATCGGGGCAATTACTCCAGTCCGAGTGCGAGTATGCCGGTACACTCCTTCTGGCTCTGTGTCAGACTCGTCGGAGCTGACCACTGGTTGCTTTCCCCTACTCCTGCTTGTTATGTTTACAGTGATTTCAGGGAACTCAGCGTCAGAAAAAGTCCTCCTTCTGTGGGAGCAATTTCTTTTAGCTGATCAGGGAGCTAGAGTCAACTGTCTGAATCTAGACTGTCGGCTTGCACGTGAACTGCAACGGCACTCGGAGAGCATTGTGATAAGCCATTCACAGCAACACGATGGAGTGATCAGACTAGCACTTCTCTTCCTTATCAAATAATCCCTTAGATCTGTAGGAGAGGGATCGAAGATATTAGCCTCAGATTGTTGAGGGCTTTTCAACTTGTGAGAGTTCTGCTTGCTTCCAAAGCTGAGACATAAGTTCTGAGACGTTGAGCTCATGAACACAGCTCTCGCGTTGCGGCTCTGAAATGCGAGTCTGGAGTCTTTGATGAGAAGAGACGTGGCTCTCGCGTTCCGATTGTCACATCTAGGTAGAGATGCTTAAGAAACGCAGGGCTGCTGGATCCCGCGTACAGAGGCGCGGATCTCGTGTCTTTGATGAAGAGCATGGACTTCGCGTTACTGCTTGTGGCGTTTGGGAAGCGGTGCTTCAGAAACACGAGCTTGGTGAATCTCACGTTTAGGTTGCCAAATGCGAACTTCACGTGTCTGACATGGCTTAGAAGAGACGCGGGTCTGAACCTCGCGTCCTACCTCTATTGGACAAACAGTTGTTCCAACTTGTAGTTGACGCGCACGCCGCCTCTGTCGCCGCTCGGCATTCCGGTTACGTCGTATGGGTTGAAGGGAACCCCCGGTAACCTGGCGCTGAGGAAGGGGATGAACAAGCTGAACATTAGGAACATTAACCACGCAGGTCTCCTGGGAGATGTTAACGCCGGCATTACGCATGATGCGATTAGCCATGACATCCTCCTCACCAGTCGCGTCTGAGAGGATCTCAGAGCAGACTTGAGAGCAAATCCCCGAAGAGACTTTACGGTAGTCCCATTCCTTAGGGCTCTTGGAGCCGGAAGAGAGGAACTCTTCATACTTCTCCTGGTCGAACTCCACGACAAGTGATTCGACCGTTTTTCTCATACAGGTGACGTCACCTTGCGCCACAACTTGCTAGTCAGTAGAGAAAGTAGTCCCCAGTGGAGTCGCCATCTCTTGTTTGGTGGGAGAAAATTCCTTGTAAAATTTCCTTGAATCAACAAAGAATTACAACGGATCAATACTCCTACTACAAGGGAGGGAAGATGTTTAGACTTGAATCTCCCCTTTGTTTAGTGCTGGGTTCTTGATGTAGCGGTGAAA